>OY282640.1:32597346-32979846 GCA_958299015.1 Tetanocera ferruginea | reverse complement strand
TTTATTTATTTGTACTTATTTTTAGTTATTTTTATTTATTTTTATTTATTTTTAAAAATTTTTATTTATTTTTATTTTATTTTTATTTATTTTCATTTATTTTTATTTATTTTTATTTATTTTTATTTCTTTTTATTTATTTTTATTTATTTTTATTTATTTTTATTTATTTTTATTTATTTTTATTTATTTTTATTTATTTTTATTTATTTTTATTTATTTTTATTTATTTTTATTTATTTTTATTTATTTTTATTAATTTTTATTTATTTTTATTTATTTTTATTTATTTTTATTTATTTTTATTTATTTTTATTTATTTTTATTTATTTTTATTTATTTTTATTTATTTTTATTTATTTTTATTTATTTTTATTAATTTTTTCATTTTTATTTATTTTTATTTATTTTTATTTATTTTCATTTATTTTTATTTATTTTCATTTATTTTTATTTATTTTTAATTATATTTAAAATGTGTATAATTTATATTTTAAATGTGTATAATTTATATTTTAAATGTGTATAATTTATATTTTAAATGTGTATAATTTATATTTTAAATGTGTATAATTTATATTTTAAATGTGTATAATTTATATTTTAAATGTGTATAATTTATGTTTTATTTATTTTTTACTCTTTTTATTTTATATAATATTTGTGTTTTAGTAATTTTTATTTTTATTATTTTTGTATTTTTAAAATTTTTTTCCATGTGTATTTTATTCTTCATTTTTTTCATTATTTTAAAATTTGGATTATTTTTCTTTAATTTTATTTGACTTTAGTTTTTATTTAGCAGTATTTTTATTTAGCCTAATTTTTTATTTTTTATTATTTTTCATTTTTAGTTATTTTTCTCTTTCATAATTATTCATTTTATATTATTTGTTCCTTTCCATTATTTTTTATTTTATTTTTTCTTTGAAAATAAAATGCATTCAAATTCAGAAAAAAGTTCATTGATTAATAAAACGATTTATTGTTGCTTTTATAAAAAAATTATGTTTTAAATAAATGATGTTATGTCATAAATTTAACGCTTTTCATGAGAACTTAATTTTACCAATAAATATATTTTACTAACTTCAATGCATTTTTCTTTAGAATTTAATTGATTTAATAGAATCCAACTCTAAGCCTAAAATGTTACTTTTTCAAGATTTAGACTCTGAGCATCTGATTTGAGCCATCGATAAGTCATATAAATTATATGAATATAATTTATTGTTATGTAGATATGAATTATGTAGTAATATAGATATTTCATAAATGTTCTTGAGAAATTTTTTCAAATTTATTTTATAATTAAATTGCTTAAATTTAATCGATTAATCGATTTTAATGACTAATGACATAGATATTTGCAAATTTATTTCATGAAGTGTTCAATTTTCATGCTTAAACTAATTGCTTAGTCGATTTTAATAACTAATGACATTTGTCATTAAGATTTTTCGATTGTTTGCACGATTTTTATATATCGATTAATAAATTTTTCAAATTTCTTATTGTTTGTTAAAATTTTATTTATGTAAAAATCGGAGTGGGGAAAAATTCGTTCGCAATTGAATAAAATACGATCTCTCGGTCATTTTCTGCTTTGTGAGTGAATTTATCAAACGAAAAATTTGAAAGTAGACGAACGATTACAAACGATAGTTTATTACTTTTTGTTGGTGTGTGAAAAATTCATGCGAATAATACGAAAATGAGCAATTTATCAGTGATAGAAAAATACGATGCCAGCAGATCGCTCCTCATTCGTTCGTTAGAATTTGAGAGCATAATTTTATGTAAAGAGGACAATAAATGAGTAACGTCATCGTATTTGAAACGTTCTTCACACAATAGATTATGGCAAGTTTTTAAAACTTTGATAATTCATTTGTTTTTTTTTTTTTGTGACTTGGTTCATCGATTTTTTCGATCTATTTTAATTGCAATGTATTAATTTTCCAACTTTTGGAATACATTTTTTTCAGTTTTTCGTTTTTTTTAAATAATTTCATTGTTTTCTTTTTGTAAATGAAATGGAATGCAAAGAACGTGTTTATAGAATTTTATTTCGATAAAATTAAAATTATTTTTATAGTGTTATTCAGTTTATAAACGATTTATCGATTTTTCAAAATTTCGTCAATCGATTATCATTAAATTATTCGCAAAGTTTAATTACTTCACCGTATTTATAATTGTAATACAATCTTCATTAATCCCACATCACTAATTTTTGCCATTAAAAGAAAGCAAAAGTCAAATTGGCCGACTTTTGATTAAAAGTATTAAAAGTATTAAAAAAAAAACCCCCTGAAACCCAACAAAATATACTTCTATGCAAAATCTTCTGCCGCTTTCCATTTCACTGCTAATTAAGAAGAATTTCACGCGTTCTTTGAAGGTGTTTCTTTCTGCACCCTGAAAAGTGGGCGTCACGCAGGCGCTGTGCTTGCTTCATTTAATTTGTGGAAATTGTGCATAACTCAAACCATGCTGTCAATAATTGCAACACTGCAAGAAGCAGCAATAAAAAACAACAACAACAAAAAATAACAACAACAACATCACAGAAACAAAACACTTTGGCTGTAGCTGTCACTTAGTGAGTGTCTCTCTATCCGGCTATCCATTCATTCATCCAACCATCCATCTATCTATTTGTCTGCTTTAAATGTTGCTGACGTGCTGACTGGGGCGCAGCAGCAGCACGGTTCCTATAGCGCAGCGGCACGTTGTCAGCCACACGTTGACAGCGTCATCTTGTCATCGTTCGTTTATTTATTTAAATTGTTTAATAATTTTTAATGACATAATTTTTAACATGTATTTTTTTCATAGTTCATACATCATATATATAAAAGTGCTTATGTCAAAAAAAAAAAAAAACAGCACTGAAACTGACAAACGTTGACAGTTGTGTGCTAAATGTTGACATTTTCCCTAGTGACGGTGATTTTTTTTTCTCTTGCAATGTTTTCTATTTAGCACACTTCTTTTAAAATGCTTGACTGCAAAGAAACATTTAATTAAAATAAAAATTATGCAAAATTATTTTTTTTCTTTTCAATTTGCTCTTAACAAAATAGCTGTCATAATTTTGTTTGCATTAGATGTCATATTGCTTCAAATTGCTTTAAAGTTTCGACTTTAAATTCTTGAATATAGTTAGTTTTAAGCATACATTTGAGTGCACGCGGCTGTTGCATTAATTAATTATTAACACAATTTTGTTTTAATTTTGTCATAAACATTGTTAGTTTTCTTCAACTTCCTGTATTTTGCAAGAAGCTTGGCGCTTGGTCTATTTTTTTTTTTAACAATATTATTTAATATAATTGCCTACAAAATGTGAATATTGTCTTTGTCTTATGCCAATTCGTATCTTTTTGCCGCCATATGCCAACTTTTGTTTTGTTCTTAAGTTCACTTGTTTTATATAATTCGCGCGTACGACTAGCGAATGATTATAATTGCAATAATTGCAACAAAAAATTAAGAATTAAAAGAATACAATTATTTATGCTAATGCAATGTCAACAGCATTTGATATGATTATTTATTACCTTCGCGGCTTGGCTATGATAAGCTTTGTAAAAAAAAAAAAAACAAAAGTGGGTAACACTTAATTTGGTTGCACGTCTAAAAATGGCACCGCTAGAAATGCGGCAACGACACGTTACTCACGTACTTAATTCTACACGCCTCAAACATTTGTTTCTTTTTACTTACAACAATGTTCAATGCATGCATGTCTGTCTGTCCACACTACATTTCAATTTAAATTGAAGCAATTTTTGTGTCTTACAATTTAATTTCTAGCATTTTCAATGAACATTTTACATAAAAATTTAAATGTTTGTAAACAATTAATTTAGCTTCATTAAAAGTTGTGCGTTTGGTTTTTGTTTTTACAAAAATATTCTCCCTAATAGTTCAAGCATGGAGTAGACTGATCGAAAATAGTTTTCTCTGAACTATATAATAAATAAAAAGTTTGGCCCTTATCGGCACAATGGCAACATTTAAAAGGGGCGTTAACGACTATTCTCAGTCTTGCAATTTTGTAGTTGCCTTATAAGGGGAATCACCTGCCGCAAGGTAGTGCGCTCAGTCTATGATTTTCTATATATATTGTATCAAATCGCAATGAATTTATAAGCTGCTTTCATAATTGAAACAAAACGTAAGGTAAGCCTTAACCCCCCGGCGTCGTAGTGGTGGAAATTTGTTACACGGACGCACAGTGCTATTTCTTCATAAATTTGTTGGCAAAAAAAATAGAGGGATCTCGTTTGATATTGAAATTTTATATGCTTATAATTAAAAAAAAATGTAAAAATGGTTGAAATCGGTTAGTCCGTAGGGTACCTTTCTTTTTCTTTGACCTATATAAATTTTTGACATGATTTTTTTATGGGAGGTACAGTTGCGGTCAAAATAATAGTAGTGCAAATTTTGTAAACAACTTTTTTACCGCCACTGTTGTTTTACTGACTGTTTTATGCCGTTATATGGTGAGTATACAATCTGGTGACCTAATCATATGAACAAAAATTTTTTTGAAGTGATACTTCTTTGGCGGCGAGTGATATTTTAAGGTTTCTTATTCGTGACGCTTGGGTAAAGCTTTTAAATTTTTATGAAAAGTTTCAAGGTAATTTTATTCGTAAAGCTTATAAATAGTGTCAAAAGCAAATTCTTATATGAAAACTTCCACATAAAATTATTGACGCATGACGGGTAACGTTTTCAATTTTTATGAAAAGTTTCAAGGTCGCTTTATTCGTAAAGCTTATAAATAATGTCAAAATCAAATTCTTATATGAAAACTTCCACAATTATTGACGCAAGCGGGAATTGAACCCAGACTGTCGCAACTGAGCATCGAATAAGAGTCGGAAGCGCTACCATTATGCCACATAGGCACATGATAAACAAAATGTAATTAATATTGAACGCGTTTTTTCCGTATCTAGTACATCACATGTAATGTTAAAAGGGGCATTGATGACTCTAAACCTTCAAACAAACAGCAGCTTTGGGAAGAAGTTAAGCTAATTTGGTACTGCTTACTTATCAAGAGATGTCATGACAAGAGATCTTGTGAACTCTATACGTAAGATCAACTATGAAAGGGATTTTTCTTATTGAGAACAAGTTCTCATCACATATGAAAGCAAATTTAAGGTCAATCCTAAGTGTTAAGAATGGTATATGCAAAACTTGAGAAAAACAACTTTCACCCTACACGGTATGGGTTCAGTGATGCTATGGGGTGCCATGTCAGCTGCAGGTTCTGGAAAGCTTCACATTATCGATGTTATTATGAACCAGCACGTATATCTTAATATATCGAAGAATTATTTACAGGAAAGTGTAAGAAAGTTGGGCATTGAGAGTACATTTTCATTTGACCAGGATAACGATCTAAGACAAAAGACTTCTTATGTCTTGGAAATTCCAACGCGCTTTGCAGAGCTCCATCCTATTAAGCACACATGGAGTAACCTGGAGGAAAAATTAAAAAATCACACAATTTCTACTCGTGATCTGCTAAATCAGTCATTTTTAATGAGTGGAAGAATATGGAGCCATCCTACTGCCGAAAACTGGTTAAATTCATGCATTTGGAAGCAGCTATTAAACAGACTGGCTTATCAACTAAATATTTACTCTATATTTTTAAAAATTATTTTGTTCATGAGTTTATTTATTAACATCATCGGTTTTTATACTCTAAACCTCAAAGGTCAGGGTATATTAACTTTGTGCAAACGTTTGTAACACCTAGAAATAAGTCGGTATACCGGTATAGAAAACTACATATATTCTTGATCACAGTCACAGTCACCTCGTGTGTCAATTTAGCCCTGTGTTGTGCGTAAACACAGGATAAGAAGGAGTTGAGATAATTGCATAAAACTTGGTATACATGTTCACAAAGACCCAAGGATCTGCGCTATTGAATATTTTTGGAATCGGCCCTTGGACACGCCTACCTCCCATACAACCAAAAAATTGAAATCACGGTATAGAGGGTTTTATTCAATCTACAGAAATAAAATTGAATATGTATGTATTTTGTACAAAAACTAAGGCATGTGCAGAAAATTGGCGTGTTCCGCTCCCAAACACGCCCACCTCCCATACAACCCACAATATTGAAAATACCATAAAAAGCTTTATATATGACCTACAGGGATTAAACTTGGTATGGGCGGATTTCATACCAAAACTAAGGTGCGCACACATAATGGGCGTAACCTAGTGAAACCTGTTAAAAACTGTAAAAAAATACATGGATTTTAAAAAAATAAGAAGTTATTTATATATGTTTAAGCAAATATGATTGGAGGTTTTGGGTATTCCATAGTCGGACTACACCGACTTTAAAGTTTCCTTACTTGTTGGTTATTTTGTTTTTTTCTTTTTGAGGTTCAAAGAATTCATAATTATTTTATATTAACCACATCAAACTCTTTTGAAAAAATACAAAAACATGCCAGTTTCAACAAACTGACATAAATTTGGATTTGAATGAAATTTTTAAGTTTGTTCCATTATTACTTTGAGCCACTGTAGATATTTTATTGTATGTATATGTTTTATTGTATGTTCATAGATTGTCATGAGTGTAAATCGTTATATTTTGCCTAAGGGTAACTAAGCTATATTAAATTCAAGGATGGTTCTAAGAGTTAAACATTTATTTCTAAGCTAATAATTATTTCATTAATTTGTACAGTCTTTATGGTATACATATGTGTAGCGATAGAACGTTACGCACTCAAGCGTTGCCACCAATTTTTGCGTCAAAGACAAAAAGCAACAAAGAAACAAGAATAATAAAAGCAAGAACCGCCAATAGCATGAGTTATATAAAAAAAAACAACATCAGAACAGATAAGAATTGTATACAAATTAATTTATTTATCATGACTTTAAAAACATACAATTCAACACAAAAGTTTGCCTTTATTTTAACTACCGTTTTAAAAGAACTTTTTTTTATACATAGAGAGAACTGTCAGAAGAATTTTAAAAACAACTTAAATTTGAAATGAAGTATGTGCGCAAGTGTATGTGTATATGTGGGTGGGTGCGATAAGCTTGCACTGCCTACCTTAGAAGAAAAAACAAAAAAATAATTAATGATAAAGAGCGAGTGTTCGTTCACAAAGTAGCAATCATAGTCATTTTTTTTTAACATTTCTTTTGTGCTCGACTCAATACAGTTTCAGCTAAGCTTCAACTGTTTTTGTGAATTTGAAAAGTTTTTTTTGTACTTTATATATATTTCTTCTGGGCACGCGATAATTTTGGGTGTAAGCAATTTTTATCAATTAAAATTATATTTATTTTCATTAAATTGAAATGGCATTCTAGATAAAATTTTTGCCCGCGCAAAAATAGCAACCAGAAACAACAACAAAAAACTTCAAAATAGCTAGCGAGAAATTCCGTAAAGCAATATTTTTAAAGATTATTTCATTTTCTTTGTTAATTTGAAAAAGTTATGCTTTAACAAAAAACAAAGAAAAAAACACGTTTAAGTTTAGAAACCAAAAATTTAGCTACCAATGGAGCAAAACAATTAGTTGGCAGATTTTATAGTTCAACATTTGAGTGTCTTTGGGGAGTACATCAATTAATGACACAAAACAAACAGCTTAATACGAACTTTGAAACTTAAGCAAGGCTTAAGAGCAAGCCTAATTGAGGCATGTCAATCAAAGTATTGTTGTTTTGAAAATGTTTTTTTTTTTTATTTTAATTGTTCAAGTACGCTTTGGCATGCGACAATAATTAAGGAGTATCATTTTTCAATAGTAATTAAATCATTTGCTATTGTTGAGTTGAAGACAAAGTTTTTTCACTCCATTCTGAAAGCACCAGAAGTGCTAAATTTTTTAAAATTAAAGCTTTTCTTCTATTGAACAATTTGATTTTAAAAGTAGTTTATGTTTAATTTGAATAGTTTTGTTTTAAGTTTGTCAA
This sequence comes from Tetanocera ferruginea, assembly GCA_958299015.1. Taxonomy (NCBI): domain Eukaryota; kingdom Metazoa; phylum Arthropoda; class Insecta; order Diptera; family Sciomyzidae; genus Tetanocera; species Tetanocera ferruginea. Next base: position 32,971,845 of record OY282640.1, on the reverse strand, counting down.
AAGAAATTCATTTGAATTGAAAACGCTTTCATTTAGTTTGTATACATTTTTCTCTCCCGTCAAAATAGTTATCTTTCTACAGTGGTGGAAAAAATAATAGAAACACTTATTAATAGGACTAGATATTATAAAACGGATAACATATATTAAAGCTAACTGAACAAAGTAAGGATCAAATTGATAACTTCAGAACTCACTACTTTTAAAAAAAGTTGTTTCGTCAAGATTTGTAAACAGGACAATTAGTAATGAAAATAATTAGAATGATGATTAAAAACTTCAGAAAAAACTGATCTCAATTTTAAACAAAGTTTAGCTTAAACAAAGTATAAAAATCCTTAACCTCAGTTTAAATTTTAACGCCGATACCTCATCTCAAAAAATCTAAGTTTAACTTGGTGAGGCAAGTTTAAATTAAAACACAGAAATTCTAGGTTTAACAAATTTAAACTTAGATTTTGTCAAAAATTCTCTGAGAACATTGGAAATATTGTCAATAATAAACAAAAAATAGAAAATAAAAAACCATACTTCAAAAAATTCAAAATAATAAACAAAAAAAAAACATATTTTAAGTTTTGAAAAAAAAAATATTCCAATGAAACTGACAATTTGCATTATTCTTCAAAAATTTTTGAAATATTTTGATGTTCTACGTCAAAGTTGTAGAATTTTTACTACAGTGCCGCTCAAATAAGTTTTTTAATCTCAGTTTAAATTTTTAAACAGAGTTTAAGTAAACTGCCGATAAAAATGAGATAAGTTACGAAAATAATTTTAACTGAGTTTAAAATTTAAACTCTGTTTACGAAATCTGATGTTAAGGCCCGTTAACTGATCTCCAAAGTTTAAATTCCTTAATCTCAGATTTCGTAAACAGAGTTTAAATTTTAAACTCAGTTAAAATTATTTTCGTAACTTATCTCATTTTTATCGGCAGTTTTCTTAAACTTTTAAAAATTTAAACTGAGATTAAAAAACATATTTGAGCGGCACTGTAGTAAAAATTCTACATCTTTGACGTAGAACATCAAAATATTTCAAAAAGTTTTGATAAAATAATGCAAATTGTCAGTTTCATTGAAATATTTTTTTTTTTACAAAACTTAAAATATGTTTGTTTTTTGTTTATTGTTTTGATTTTTTTGAAGTATGATTTTTTTATTTTTTATTTTTTGTTTATGATTGAGAATATTTCCAATGTTCTCAGAGAATTTTTGACAGAATCTAAGTTTAAATTTTTTAAACCTAGAATTTCTGTGTTTAAATTTAAACTTGCCTCACCAAGTTAAACTTAGATTTTTTGAGATGAGGTATCGGCGTTAAAATTTAAACTGAGGTTAAGGAATTTTAAACTTTGTTTAAGCTAAACTTTGTTTAAAATTGAGATCAGTTAACGGGCCTAAGGAATTTAAACTTCGGAGATCAGTTAACGGGCCTAAGATATTAAAAATTCATTCAGTCTCCAATTCAGAAGCAATGATCATAAGTAAATCTCAAAACTAAAACTTTTTTGGCAAACTCTTGGTGCGAAAATCATAAATAAATTTTCAAATAAAGTGATTTTCATAATCATTATTTATTTTTTTGAAATATTTTTACCAATTATATTGGCAGCAATGATTTATTTTGAGAGAACTGTCTTTCAAAAGAGGTAAACAAATTTAAAAAAAAATATTATTGGTTCATTAATAAATTAATAAACAATTTTTTGAACCAAAAACATATTTTCGTTGGTTTCAAAATAATTAGACACTTTTCATTGTTGTTTCAATTCATTAAATAAGTAGTAGTGAAATATTTTTTTTAAGTTTAAATACCTATCAATAATCAATATTTGCGCCACGAGCTTCTGCAACGCAAAACAATCTTTGTTTCATCGATTCAGATAACTTTTTCAAGAGACTGACATCCAGGTTAGCCCTTCTCACTAAAATGCCCCACACATTCTCTTTAGGATTGAGATCCAAATAGCAGACCGGCCAGTTAATAGTTAGTACCGAGCAGTCATCCAAAAATCGTTTCGTTTCATTGCTTACATGAATGCGAGCGTTATCCTGTTGAAAAATTACTGGCACTTCCTTATTTGACTCAATAAACGACAGTTTTGCAGTACTTGAATAAAGTCGCTGCTTTTCATTCGCGACGATGTGAACTGTAATTCAAGTGTGGCTTTTTGATGTAAAGTGTGGGCCCTCACACCATTTTGGAGCCTCCTCCAAAATTGCGTTTAGAAAAATAAATGGGTTTCCCAATAGCATTGGAAACCATCGGTCCCATCAAAATTCTAATTTTTCTCGTCCGAAAAAATAACCCTTTCAATAGACTCAGGCAGAAAATTTTTAGACCAATAGCAATAACCTACTGTGTCCCAATCGGTGTATGGATGTTCTTCTGCAAATCGAATATGCACCTGCTTGTGCCGTGACAAAAAATGAGGTATGTGCTTTCATCATTTTTGATAATTTAAAATAGTTGCATCAGTGCAAAATGCGCCAAATTGTGGTTTTGAACACTTAATTGTGCACGGCTGCGGCTAATTTAGCGCATTACTTGGTCGAGTTGGAACTTTTTCTAAGAATTGACCTCTGTTCTCGGTCAGACAGAGTTTCCAGTTTTCTGCCAACTGGCTTTAGAACATTATAATTATTAGGATTTCGTAAATAATTTCGAATGACGCATCGACTTTTATTAATTTTTTCGAAAATTCAGATATTGTTAGTCCAGACTCGTTGTATGCCAATATTTTGCCATGCTCTTCATTCGACATTGCGACATTTTGATTGGCTTCTCAAAAACAGAGCAGTATAAGAGGAGTTCATATGGTGTACAAAAAGCTTACATAGAAAGTTCCCAATGACATAAATTTATAATAAAAGTCCATTACTAAAAGTGTCTTATGATGATAAAAAGCACTTTAGATGATTTTAAAGTACTGGCATATTTAGGTTTCGCTTGAATAAAGAAGTATTAATGGGTATAAATACGAGAAAATTTCTCTATTTGAGCCCCAAGGACAAATGGGGCTCATATACGTTCATACCCAAGTTCGGGTCTGATGGGAGAACGTATATGAGACAACCAACAGCTTAGGACTCCAAAATACACATACAGAAAAACCATTAACATGTGCGGTGGAAATGCCATGATATGGAGCTCATTTGCTGTAGAATTTGTTTCCTTGATTAACAATTCCATGTCTGCTGTGGACTATGTCAAAATGCTTAAACCAATAATGCTGCCACATGCCAAGCAGGAAATGCCTAAAAAATGGGAGTTGATACAGGATAACAATCCGAAATAATCCTCCAAACGGGCAAAACATTGGTTTCGTACAAGTGAAGTGAGTGTCAAAGCATGGTACTCGCAGTCTACGAATTGAAATTTAATAGAAGAAATGTGGTGTGGAGTTCTAAAGCGTCAATTGGGGTGGTATTATTTTTTAGCGACGGATACTTGTACAAAATTGGTAAATTCTATACAGCGGAGATGTCATGAAGGCATCAAAACTGGAGGAGAAACAACGAAATATTAACTATATAATTTTTCAATTTAAGAAAAGGTACATTTTAAGAAAATAAACATAAATATTTTTTTTTCCTTTCTAGCTTTGAACCAAGGATTTCAGGTCTCAAATCTATTAAGTAGAAAGATAAAAGGAGAGAAAGATAAATCAAGTGAAACCAGTTTAGAATATTATACGTGTCGACATGCTATATCAATATGAATTTGAATCTGTGGCAAATGTTGTGCCTTTAACTCAGTCAATTTTTGCTTTTAAGCATCTAATTCCAGAAAAAATTAAAGAATATTCAAAGCGGGGGACCAGGATTTGAACCTAGGACCTCTGGGTAGGCAGCCAAGCACGCTTACCATTGGTAAGGCTGCTCATTACATGAAACCGAGTGTAAATACCGAGGTCGCTTGTTACATGAAACTGAAATTTGTGTTGAACAAAATGCACAAGACGGTTCTATTTTTTTTCCGCCACTGTATATTTCTCTCATACTCTCTCTCTCACTCTCATATTTCATCTCATACACTAGTCAGAAAAAGTTTGTGTACAAACTATAAAACAATTATTTTAGTTTATAAACAAGTGTTTCCTTTTTCTTATATAAGCTATTTTCTTAGTCAACACTAGCGAATATAAATATGTATCAAATCTGGTAGCGCTATTTTATCAATAATTATCTGTCAAAAGCCTTTTCTAGGGCGCAAAAAAAAATTTGCGTATAAGACCGAAAGCAGGAACTCATAAAGCTGTGCATTACATTTATATTTGCAAAATAAAGTGTGCAAATATTTCAAACTTTGTGCTAATTTATTAATATTTTTAAAACAATTTTTATAAAATTTAAGCGATGAGTTCAAAATTAAAAGAAATAAGCGCGGATGATGAAAGGCAAATTATTGTCAAAATTATGAAAAACATACCTCAAAATTGGGCAAACTGCAGGTAGAACAAATTTTTCGTTTCAATGAGTAGTAATAAGTTTAAAATCGAACCGTCGATTCGCATCAAAGTCAAAGAAAAACGTCGCATTATTCAATGCGTGTTCAATAATAGTAGCAACAATTTCGACGAACGTTAAGGACAGATTCTAGAATAGACCATATGCAGCGACACTGTGTGTAAGATTTAGAAAATAATGAATATCGTAGTCGTGTCGTCGACCACGTAGGGGTACACTTCACGCTTAAGAACCTCCACCAGTCGGTTTGGTATAGGTTTAACAAGATTTCTCTTGAGTTACTCTTTGGTAATATGGTTTCCTTTTTGGTAATATTGTTCCACTACTGGCAAAGAGAATCCTTCACCATAATTTTGAAGGTAAAATTGTGCTGGCGAACCTTATATTCCAATGAGTCCTACAGATGCTCAATTCGATTGGGATCTGTGGACTAGGTTGGCGTTTTCAACTATTTTGGTTTATTATAAAGCAAACAAAACTTAAAAATTCCCAAAATGTGCTGTGGGTCGTTGTCCTATTGACAGTAGAATTCATTCTCCAAAACCAATTTTTCAAGACACTGCTCTAAATTTGACTTTAGAATGTTCAAATATACTTCTTGGTCCATGAGAGTTTCTTTGAAGTCTAATTGGCCTACACCAGTTTCAGCCATGCGCCTCTAAACCATTATTCCAACGCCACCATGTTTAACGGTTCTTCAAGACGTCAACACTTTGTATGGTTGGTGGCGTTATTTTCAAACAATTTTTCATAATGTGTGACACATCTAGAAAGTTTATTATTTTTTGGTGGATTTATGAAGGTTTTATATTTTGATGACGTTTCTTTGTATGGGAATATGTACGATTACGAGGAAGTAATACGGTTTTGTTCGAATTTCCACCTCAACGTTTATATAATAAATTACATTACACAGCTTGAAGCTTACACAGAAAAAATTAATTTGGTGGAATTTAAAGAGGTTTTAACGATTTGAAAATGTCACTTTGTATGGGAGAGGCAGGCGTTTTTTTAATCGATTTGGCTCATTTTCGAACTTGATCATTATTTTTACGATAAAAGCTTAAATATCTAATTTTATTTCTATAGGTAGGCGTGGTTTTAAATAGATTTGGCTCATTTTCGAACTTGATCTTTATTTTTAAGATAAAAGCTTAAATATTGAGATAAAAGCTTAAGTGGATTTTTTATCAAAATATAGAAAAAATTGTTCTTTTTCAAAAAATTTTTCTCTTTAAATGAGAATTTTTGTGCAAGAAAAATGCTTATCATATTAGAGACATGATATATTTCCATTTCCCACAACTGAAGAAGTATTTCTTCGAAAATGTGAGAATTTAATCTAATTGAAGAAAATTTTAATTGAAAAAGAGAAAATTGCTATTATCGAAAATAGAGAAATTTTTTATCGAAGAAAGATAGGTGTTTTTTTCGAAGTGTATGTTTCTTTATTCTCATTTTAATGTCATTCTTCATAAATTTGGTAAATAAAAAGAATTTAATAAATTTTGATCAATTTGGTAATTCTTTGTACGCAAACTTTTTTTGACTAGTGTATAAAGATTTGTCATATATATTTATCTCACACATATATTTTTCACCAATATATATTTATAATTTTTTTTATATCATGAATTAATACTCCAAAATTGTCATAATTTTGTGATTTGCAGCCAAAAGCCAATCAATCTTAAATAAAAAGTTTTAATAAATTATATCGTTCAGTTTTTGACTTTGGCATCACATTTTGTAATTTATGAGAGAATATCAACATTATCTCAACATCCTATTGAAATAAAAATATTTAAAATGCTTGTCAGGTCAAGCTTCGTTGACAATAAAAACCACTCGCATAAATGTGTGCATTTAAAATGGCGTATTTTACGAAATTTGTTGGCAGTTGTGAATTTTTAAATAAACGCAAATTTTGAAAGCTAAAAAAAAGCAATAAACTAAAAAGAAATAAACGAGAGGAATGTACTTAAAATACTATCCCAAGAAATTCCAGCGCATTTATCTTTTGGTAAAGCGTTTTGACAAATTAATTGGCATTGGTAAAATACAGGGTGCTGTTTCAGTATTGTGAAAACCCGGTCGAATCAATTTTAATTTCAAAAGCTTAATATGATGAGGTCATCTTTATTGAAAAAAAAAAAATACAAAAAAAAAATTAAATAAAAATAATCCGTTTTAGCGACATCTGTAATTGAGTAACTAATGAGACGTGGTTTTCGAGAAATTCTTTTAAATATTTTTTTTCTGTCTTCTGAACAATTCACGTTACGAGTTATGGTGAAAAAAAAAATTAAAACAAATATTTGAGTTTACTTTTGAGACAAAGTGACAACAACAACAACAACAACTTAAAAATATAGTAGATAGCTTTATTGTATAAATGTACCGAGTATGTGGCTTTGAAACGTTTTTGTTTACTTAACGATCACATTGCGACGAGACACAGCTGACAACAAACACAGCTAGAAAAATACGAAGAAGACGAAAGAAACGCTAGCTATCTGAACATGAGTGTGTTCAGACAACAAACATGCAAATCACAAAAAAATTTAATTTAGCATAAAAAATCTCATAAATTCATATATAGTATGTATGATTGTGTTGGTTTGGTTACTTACATAAATCAGACCAGAATAATATCTGTCTTTAATGTTGTGCAACACCGAGGCTTCATTGAGACACGTCAGCTCAGCCATATCCTCGACCTTGTCGAATTTCGGTGGATTCATCTTTTGAATGTCATCGCGAAGGATCATGACACGTTTGCCCGTTTCGGCCAGTTCCACCTCAACTTCGTCGCCATGTTCACGCTTAATACTGGCGGCTACGAAACCCTGTAGAGAGAACAAGAAAATGGATTAACAATGGGTAAAAAATGGGTATTAAATGTGTAAAAATATAAGATTATTTCAAAAAATATAAATATGAACTATAATCAATATATCGATATGTGGGAAAACATAACTTTTACAAAATTGTATAGTACAAACAAAATATTAGTTAAAGGCATAAAAAAATATAATATCGAAAGATATTTTCGATAATTAAGCCATAAATTAAATTTTTTATAAATTTAAATTTATTCTAATCGATTATTCACCGATTATTACAACTTTTATACGTTATTTTAACTTTTGGAAAGATGGTTAATGGACATTCTTAACTCACGTGACTTCTACTCATTGAATCTGAATATTATGTCATCTTAGTTTCAATAATTTAAATCAATTTATGATGATTTGAATTTATTATCGATAATTTATGTCACTTCTAAAAATTTTTATCGTAAATTTTAAATTTCCATACGATGGTCTCAGTTTAAATTTCACTTTATTATCGATAACTTATGTATTAATTTCGATAATATGAATCAATAATCGTTAGCTTATATTTTGTTTTTGATCCTTTGAATTTATTATCGATTTTTATGTCACTTGTTACAAATTTTATCAAAAACTTGAAGTTTTCTTACGATGGTTTATATTTCAATTTCGATAATTTATATTAATTATCGATAGTTTACAGTTTCATTTAAATAATAAGAATTTATAATTGATTATTTAATCGACTTACTTCGCTAATTTATCGACTATTACAAGTTTTTAAATTATTTTGATTATTTTTATAAATAATTGTTATTTTGTATTCTAATTTCGATTAATTGTATAAATTATTGATTATTTATGTAAATAGATTGCTTTTTTAAAGATTTTTACAACTTTAATCGAAAATTTAAGTTTTTTACGATAGTTCATTCATTTAATCTTCATATCTATAGTAGGGGTATTCACGATGTGGTGTATTTTTGATAAATTCTTACAAAATTTACAATATTTACAACGCATTGTGAACATGCCTTCACTAAAGTCTGGATAGTTCATCATTTAGCAGTACGAGAAAATAAAAGAATTGTAACGAAGCACTGAATTAAATTAACTTTTATTAAATAAACAAACAACCCAGCCAGTACGATAATTAAAATTTAATCGAAAATTATAACTTTTATAACGGTTTTTGTGTATTTTCATTTCGATAATTAAAATTCATTATCGATATTTGCTGTTTTTTTTATCGTTAATTTAGCATTTCTTACGATTGTTTTTATTTGTATTCAGATCATTTGAATTAATTGTTGGTAATTTAAGTTCTCATTGAGATATTTTCAAATAATTATCGATTATATACAGTGAATCAAAAAAGTTTAGGCACAAGCAATGTTTCTGAAAAAAGTGTTGCTTAAGTATCTAATAATAACGAATTTGACCAAAGTTTTAATGAAGTAAGTACCATTAGAAATAGTTCTTTCTTAATATCCAAAAAATGTCCCGTTACTTCAAACTACCAATCAAAATTTAAGCGGATGAAGGAAAAATCCTTATCAAAAAAGTTTAGGCACACTTTGTATGCGTCTCATATTGTTTCTTATTTAACAATATCTCTTGGTTTTTGTCTTTACTTTTGCGCTTAAGTTATTTGTTAAAAGTTTTTACTGAGTGTTGATGTTGGTTTCGGTAAAGATTGAGCGGTTTCGGTAAAGATTGAGCGAAGAAATAAGCAATGGAACAGAAATTTCGGTTGACGTTCGTAAAATAATAATAAATGTTTATGTATAGAAAAAACCGTATCGCGAAACCGGTAAATTAGTAAAGAGATCATATTCAAGTGTCAATAACATCATAAATCATTATAAAATACCGGTAAAGTAAAGCGTAAGAGCCGATCTGGTCGTGCCAAAATTTTAACGCTACACCAGGATTAGATTGTAGTGCCTGCAGTTACTCAAAACCCTAAAATTTACCTGTTAAATTGTGCCACGAAATACAGCAACGATTTGAAAAAACTTTGATGCTCGATCACTTCGCGATACACTTAATGAAGCTGGATATCAGGTACGAGTTTATCGGCGCAAGCTACAAATTTAAGCTTCAAATAAAAAAAGAGTTTGGAGTTCCCAAAACCCTACGTAAATGAGCCGGATTCATTTTGGGATTGCATTATATTGAGTGATGGATCTAAATACAATTTGTTTGCATCATATGACGCTCAAAACCGTTTAAGAAAACTGAAAAAAGAGCTGTAGGAAAATAGCATAAAAAACAGTGAAATACAGTGGCGGAAATCGAATGATTAAGGGCTATTTGGCGGTGTCTGGAGTTAGGAATCTCATTTTTATTGATGATAAAATAAATAAACACCTTTGCTTGAATATTTGAAATGAGCATTTGACACCCAGTGTTGAAAAATTGGGGCTAACTGGGACACAGTATAAATTTCAACAAGATAACGACCCAAAAAATTGGTGTTATCTTTTGCTGGAATGGCTTATCTAGCTCTGAAATCAGCTAAAAACACCTTTGCAAGCACCCGATATGAACCCCATTCAGCATATTTGGTACTTACTAGAAAAAAATACGAAATCTCAAATAAAATACTTCTAAAATGCGCTCAAGGAAGCCATACGCACCGAATGGTCAATAATATCACCAGAGAAGACATCAAAATCTGTAAGAATGCGAAGACGTTAAGAGGCGATAATTTAGGCCAAAAGAGGTCTAGCCAAATATTCAAGGACTTAAAATTTACTCACTTTAATAAAAACATAATCACTTGTGTCTAAACTTTTTTGATGTCAAAATCATGTTTTTTTTAGTATTGTAACATTTAATATGACTTAAAATTGAAATTAAATTTTTATTTTGGTGTAAATACAAAATGAAATATTTATTTTTTAAATGCTTATACTTTTCTTTTCTGCAAGTGTACTGGAAAAAATTGTACTAACAAATTTAAACTCATAACTGCTTTGTGCCTAAACTTTTTTGATTCACTGTATGTTCATAAATAAGTTATTAATCTATTCTAAAACTTTTATCGGAAATTTTTACTTTTTTAAGGATTTCATTTCGACTTGTTTTTTAAATTAATTTATCGATAATTTTAAATAAATGTATTAATAATTTAAAACAAGTGCATCTATATTTAAAATAAATTTATCAATGATTTTAAATAAATTTTTCAATAATTAAAACAAATTTATCGATAACTTCAAATAAGTATACCGTAAGCTTACAATAAATTTATCGATAGTTAAAAGCAATTTATCACTAATTTAAGATAAAATTTTCAATAATTTATATTCAATTTATAGATAGATTCCAGTTAGCAAGAATTTGAATTTTTAAATTATCTATTAATTAAAACAAATTTATCGATAGTTTAAAATGAATTTATCAGCTACTTAAAATAAATATATTGACAACTAAAACAAAATTATCGATAATTTCAAGTATATATAACAAATAAATCTAACGATAATTAAAAACAAATATAATAAATAAATTAATCGATAATTAAAAAACACATTTATAACTTAATTAAAATGAAATCCTCGATGAATTATATTCAATTTATCGATAGTTTAAGGTAAAATAATAAAATAATTTAAGTGCTGAAATTTATCGATAATTTAAAATAAATGTTTCGATTGTTTAAAATAAGTATATGAGTGACTGTGAAAACATCGAAAAATAAATTTATTGATAGTTTCAGATTAATTTATCGACAATTTGACACACATACATCGATAATTTTAAATAAAATTTATCGAAATTTGTAAAATATAAATTTTATTTAAAATTATCGATGATTTTATTTATATTTATCGATGATTTTATATAAATTTATCGATGATTTTGTATATATTTATCAATAACTGTAAAAATATTTCTCAATAGTTTTAAATATATTCATCTATCATTTCAAATAAATTTAACGGTAATTTAAAATTTATAGATAATTGAAAATAAATGTATCTATAATTTAAAATAAATATATCGATAGTACCAAATACATTTATCGATAATTTAAAATAAATATATCGATAGTACCAAATACATTTATCGATAATTTAAAATAAATGTGTATATAATTTAAATTAAATTTATCGATAATTTAAAAGAAATTTATCGATAATTTTAAATTAAATTTATTAATAATTTAAAAGAAATTTATCGATAATTTTAAATTAAATTTATTAATAATTTTAAATAAATTTATCGATAATTGTCTTTAGCTATGAACCAATTATTTTAGGAGTCAAACCTATTCAGTCAAGTCTGCCTTGGTTCGGTTAGTTCAGTTCAGTTCAGTTCAGTTGAATAGAAATGAGGAAAGAATGAAAGAAAGGTAAAATCGTAGGACCATGGCGTGACCGGGATTCGAACCTGAAACCTCCGAGTTGGCAGTAAAGCACACTAACCACTCGACTACCGAGGCCCAAACGAACGATCATGAGTGAGTTAAGTGTTTTCGTTCGTGATATTTACGAACTTTGTTTTTGTTTGTGAGAGATCGTAAATGCCTTTGTTTGCGGCTGAATTTTTTTTCACTCATGAGAAACTGAAAGGAGGTAATTTTAAGTGGTGATTAGTTGTGATAACAATCGCATTTTTATCGTTTTCTACTCGCTGCCGTAAAGTCGAAGAACGCTTCATAGAACTTAAGTATATGGCGATTAAAAACTTTAAAGCAAAATTTTTCGAAACATCGGATACAACAAGATCGGAGTTAGACTATTATCGATTATGATAACAGATATTAATAGAATTTATAATTCGTATATTATTTATATATAAAAGATAATTTCAATTTATTTATCGATTATTTCAAAATATTTCTGGATAAAAAAAAATTTCTTGGTAATTTAAAATGTTATCAAAAAGCAAGCGTTAAGTGTGTGGGATGCGAGCCAACGAGTCCCGGGTTTGATCCTCATCTTAGGCAAAAGTTTTTTTCAAAAGAAATTAATTTTTCTGCTCGGCAGCCACCTCTCTACAGTCAATGGTAAACCTCAGAGAGTAAATAATGTATGATTTGCTTCTTGAGAGCATAAACTTTAGCCTTTCGGAGTCGGCATAAGACAAGTAGGTCCACCTCTCGGTCAATTATGGTCAAATCAAATAACACACACAACACAGTTGATCCTAACAAGCTCGGCTAACGACATTTCAAGGACTGAAATGGCCAATTTGGTTTTTGTTTTTTAATTTTGTTTTGCATAAACAAGCTTTAACTCGCTTGAAAATTGTTTTGGTCTGTCTGATTTAAATAAATACGGTTTACGAGCTTTAATTCAAGTCATTTTCAAAATTTTATTTAATTTGAATATGAATAAATAAGTGTGATATTAACGATTATGTTTCAAATAATATAAATTTATATTTGCAGTTATGTTAACAAATGTATGCCTTAATTATAGCATTCAAACAAAATTAATTGCATGCGCCAAACGAGCCAAAAGAAGCTGCAACAAAACCCAGACAATAGGCGATTTATTCACACAAATGTGCGAAATGTCTTAATGTAGAAAAGCACTGTTTAGTGAGATGTTAGTATTTATCTTGTGGTAAAAATACAAGACATTTAAAAGATGCGTCTGTCTAGGCTAATTTTTATTTGTTCTTGTTTTTGTTTTAATTTAATTTGCATTAAAAATAACGCCTTGTATTTTGATGGCGGGAATTTGATTACGTTAAAGAGCTTGCCTTGAACTTGTGCAGCCGGTATTTTAAGAGACAGCGTCTGTGTGGCGAATTCAAAATTTGCATTCGAAATTAAACGTTGCAGTAGTTAGTAGAATCGGTATGGCGCAGCGGAGTAATGTCGGTATAGCAGTTCATAGCTTATTTACTTGATTTTTCCATCATAATTAATTAATTAAACTGCAATATTTTTTACAATTGAACTCAGATCATTTGTGATCGATAAAATTTTTTTTATAAATCAAATTTACCAACATAACTCTTCGTTTTTGAAAATTTCAATAAAATCTAGAATTCGCATAATTTACGCTAAACAATTTAGAAAGTTTTCAAAACTGTTTATTTCTAATAAATGATCAATTTAAATCGATAATTTTCAATTCAATTATAGAACATGTATCTATTATACTCTACTTATATGAATGTGTTGTCTAGACCAATTAAAACAATTATCATCTTAGAGAGAAAATAAAAATTGAGAAAAAAAAACAACTAAACAAAGACATGTAGTTGTTTGTATCTTTAAATTTTCTCCATTTCCACTTCATCCACTTAAAGCATGGGGCATTTGCCTTGACTTGGTTGGTGCTGCTGCTGTTGTTGTTGTTTTTCTCATTTGCCTTGTTGATTATCACTCGTTTATCTTGGCGCTTTTCCGGTGCTGCCGCAGCCGCTACAACTTCTACTTCTTCTTCTTCTTCTACAACTACTTCAACGATTGTTTTCATTGAGTGAAGCGCAGCCAGTCAGCATGAAAACCAACACGCAAAGAATGCCAAAGTTTAAGATAAGTAAGTATATTAAAAGAAAAAAGAAAAAAAAAAAGAAACAAAAACAACTGTACGCATTTTGCCAAGGTTGCCACCTGCATTAAATCAGACATTAAAGCAGCTCTTTATTTATTGTTTTTATAAAAAATAAAAATACAAAAATTTATCACCGCAGCTTATTTTTTGCAACATTATTGATGGTGACAAGTTGAAAAGTAAGGAAAATGTAGCATAAAACAGAAATAATAAATCCAATAAGAATTTTTCCTCTAAATATTTTGCAAATTTAGGTTTTATCTGTCAAAACATGCTTTTAAAAAAATTTTAAGGAATTAAAAAGAGAAATATTTTTTAAGAAATAGATTTTAATCAACTTTGTCTTATGAGAAAATTTTATGATATATAGATTGAAAAATCTATAAAATTCGTCATAGCAAAAGTCAGGTTATTTTATTTGATGCAAAGATTATTCAAAACAATTTAAATAAAGAAGTCGTGCTCACATTAGGGCATTCAGAAGCATGGCGCTCTCACGTACCGGTGAAATTTTTTCACTGAAATGCTTTATTTTGCTGATTGACAACAGATGGCTCTATATTTTGACGTCGATCGCGTCGCTATAGTTTGTTCCATTCGCCCTCCATTTCACTTCAAAGCCAATGTTGACAGTGAAAATTCGAAATAAATATGATAAATTTTTTTTTTCACAAGCACAAATTCGAAAAAAAAACATCGATTTGTGCATAAACCTATACATAATGTACATAATCTATAGAATGGCAAAAAGGTGAGGTTTTATAATTTGAATAAATTTTAGTAATATTTAGTTATAGGCGGACAAATGAAGTTGAGTGTAAATTTTTTCCATTAAGTTATTACTAAGGATGTCAATCCCGGACCCTTTTTGGTTAATTCCGGGATCCCGGGTTTAGTCATTTTTTTTTGTTGAATGAACGCTTCAAAGTATTTTTGTGCTTTTAAAATATTTTTGATTTTTGGTTGAAATGTCTGTCATTTCTAAGTAATATTTTTTAAATGTGTTTTGCTATATTTATATGATCGTTGCCAACAGCTAAGTGGAAGTGTGCTAGACTGTCATGCGGGGACGTAGGTTCGAATCTTAGCTGTATAAGTATCAAAAATTGTAATTTGATAATTGAAATAATAATTCTGTTTTATTAATTAATTGGTCAAAAATAAGCTGCTTACAATCTTGAAAAAATAATTTTGAAATAAAAATAAATATTTGTTGGCCTTGGCGGTATTTGAACCTAGGACAGTCGAGTACTGGACGCACACTCGGCCAAAAATGAACATCCAAAACAGTGACAAAATTTTATTAAGATCGTTTTTATTTGGGTTTGTGTTCCATAGATCAACAGTCAACAGACTGTTCATTTGAAAATTTTATTTGTTGGATGGTATTTAACAGTGGAATCTGACATTTCAACCCATGATTTGTTTGATATAAAACCATTTTTTTTCCCTGAGTGTAGAAATATCGATAAAGTAGCAAAATGAGATAATTTATAAAAATAAAACTAAATTATATGGAACATTTCATATATTATTAATAAACAAAATGTTTCTATTTTTTTTTCTGGACAGCTTTATTGACACCATTTGTGCACTAAATTGTCTAGTTACACATTTTTTCATCCAGAAATATTTAACGATGATTCCGGCATCATTTTTTCGAGACTAATTAAGCCCCTAATCCCGGGATCCCGTGTTCGACATCCTTAGTTACTACTGTTAAAATGTTTATGCCATGCATTTTTCGTTGATTTTTCAATTTCTACCATATTTATCTCTTTTTAATTGCCAATACCGCTCAAATCCTTTGCATGCGGCACCTAAAACTTCTATTGACATTTCATATATCATTTCCATGTCTTTTGAATGATGTCTTTAAACTTTTCTAGGCTTGTGATTTTATAATTGTTGAACGATCAAACAAAAAAACTAAAGAATTTAAATCAAGGGACTTGGGAGTCATTCATCAATCATTCGCAAGAAAATCAGTCAAAACAAGTCTTGAAAAACGTTGGCGGTGTCTGTAGGAGCATCATCCTACAATAAAACTTCAAAATTTGAATATAGAACCTTTTCCAAAACTTCAGTTTTATAATATTGCGTTAACCTTGACCTCTTTTTAGATGGATTTTGTTCCAACAAACAGTTTCCGACTGGATCTTTTTCCATCACTTTTAGGTTAGGATAGGTTAACCTTCTGATAGTCATGTATACAAAATCTATTTGACTACAAGAGTTTTTATTTTTAACTCCTTGAAAATCAGATGCCCTCTTTTTTTCGACGAAGAGTTCATGCACTCTTGAAGTCATATATTCTACACTTTTTTTCTGAGTAACTGTACAGAAACGATGCTTCTCCGCCATTGACGTGATTTGGCTCAAAAAAAAAATCCGAAACAACCCGCAGACAACCATTCTAACTGAATTATTGAATTATTTATACATGACCTTAATAAACATGAGTATCTTGTAAATGAAGATACGAACATGTCTTTTAATTAGACTTTTTACAGATGATTTCGTTTCAACGGCGTTTTTCGTTATCCGGTTTAGGCTTGGTCTCATGCCCGCCAGATAAACGAGGTTCAACTATATTTAAATTTTTTATAATTTTTTTTTTTTTAATTCTTTATAATTTTTCTTATTTATTATAATTTAGTTTTTTTATAATATTTTTTTTTAATTTTTTTTATAATTTTTTCTATTTTTATAATTTTTTTATTTTTATAATTTTTTTTACTTTTTTATTTTTATAATTTTTTTAATTTTTTAGTAATTTGTTTTAATTTTTTAGTAATTTGTTTTAAACTTTTGCTAATTTTGTTTTATTTATAGTAATTTTTTAAATTTGTTTATTTTTATATTAATTCTATTGTTTAATTTTTTTGTTGATTTATTTTAATTTTTTAATTTCTATTAATTTCATTTTTATTTGTTTTAATTTTTAATTTTTTAAAATTAAATTTTTTATTGATATTATATTTTTTTTTTATTTAAAATTTGTTGTTCCTTTTAATTAATTCTGTTTCATTTTTTAAATATTTTATGTTATTTAATTTTTTAATTATTTCCAACTATATTAGTTTTTATTAATTTTAATTTATTTGTATTATTATATTTTATTTTTATTTTTTTTTTGTTTTTTTAATTTTTTTTTTTTTTTCTTTCTAAATTAGGTTTGAAATTTTATTTTAAGATTTTATTTAAATTTTATTAGTTTAAAATTCTGTATCTGTATTTTATTAATATCAATTCTATTGTAATTTTGTTTAATTTAGTAATTCTTTTTAACTGAAAAATTTTAATTTTTCAAATTCAGTTTAATTTTATTCTTTTACAACTTGTATTATTTGAAATATTTAATTTTTTTGTTTAAGAAATAGTACAAGATCAAATTTTTAATTCAATTATATGTTTAATTATTTTGTTTAGTTGAAATTCCATTCTTTTCAAATTTATTGCATATTTTATTTTTATAATAATCGGGGTAATTTATTCTGTTTACTTCTTTAAAGCTTTTTTTGGAATTTTACTTTTGTTTAATTCACTCAATGTATTCAATTTATATTTTTATAAATTTCAAATTTTTTGATATATTTGAATTTTTTTAGTTTTTTTAATTTCTTTTAGTTTTTGTATTTTCTTAAAGTTTTTCAATTATTTTAATTTTTTTATATCTTTCTTAATTTTTTTTTTTTGTTTCTTTAATTTTTTTTTTATTTCTTTAATTTTTTTTTTATTTCTTTAATTTTTTTTTTTATTTCTTTAATTTTTTTTTATTTCTTTAATTTTTGTTTATTTCTTAAATTTTTTTTTTATTTCTTTAATTTTTTTTTTTTTTGTTATTTATTAATGTTTATTTGTAAAACTTTTTTTATTTTTTTATTTAGCAGCTTTTTCTTTTTTTTTTGTTTTGTTTTTTTCTTTTTAATTATTTTTATTTTTTTTGTTTTCTATATTTTTTTATTTTATATTTTTGTTATTTGTTTATATTTTTGTTATTTTTTTTATTTGTCATTTTAATTTTTTATTTTACTTTATATTAGTCATCTTCAAGACTTGTCCATCCATGTATTATTTAACCTCTTGAGTACTTGAGATTTGATTTTTGTTTTATCTGGCATCTTTATACGTTTTTCAAATACTTGTGTAATTGTTTTTTTATTTGCTTTTTGCTCTTTCTTGCACTGTTTTACTCCATTATAGCTAAATGGGCGACTACATTTTTTTAGTCGAGAGGGGGAAAAAAAAACAAATTCAGTCAAAGTCAACAACAGCTTGCAACTGTGTAAATTTCTGTTTTTAAGGTGGCAACGTCTGTTTAGCGTTTTTTTTTTTTCGTAGCTCGTGTTTCGTTGCTGCTATGAGTGGTTTTATTATTTTTATCATTGATTCTGTTTCACTTTCGCTGTTTCATTATTTCTGTTGTTTTTTTTTTTTAACTGCTGCAAATTCCAATTGCTACGGAGTAGATAATTAGCTTGAAACAAAGTTGCAGATATTTTTCTTTTGTCTGTCCGTCTGTTGTCTTTGGGAGCATTTGTGGTTAGAAATTTACGTAAAGCCTTTGAGAAGATGCGGTGTTATGTAATCTCCGAAGAGGTTTAAGAAAGCCGAATTTATCAAAATCATCATTAAAATTTGAGAATTTATTTTAATGTCAATTTTCAAACATAATTTTTCATTAACTTGATAAGATTCTTGAAAATATGAAGTTATTAATATATATATTCTTACTAATTTCGATAGAGCTTGTCTACGAATTTTTGACCAAAATAACGCACTTATATTAAAATTAAGTCGGTTACACTCCAATCGAAATGCTAAAAAAAAAAAAATATTGAAATGTATAGGGATTCAAAAAGTATAACTCAAAATGTAAACGTGAACAAATAACATAAGATAATTTTATCATTTTGAAATATTTTTTGATAGTTTTCTATGTAGAAAATATAAAAAACATAGATAATACTAATAATCAGAAAATGCCTAAAATCCTAACCTCCTAATCCTTCCTCCTAAATCCTAACCTTATTTACTAGCGTTTCATTTTTGACAAAGTTCCAATAAAATTTCCAGCTACGAAATTTAAGGTTATTTGTAGGTAGAACCTTGTTTCCAACAACAAAGCAAATTCCAAAAACTTGACAAGCAACAGTCAAGAATAACAGATAAAAGAGAACAATGAAAACTAAGAAGACGGTAAGCGCAGAAGACAAACAATAAAATACAATATAATAAAATAAAAACACAATCTAATAAAATAATGAAAAAAAAAAATGCCGGTAAAACCACAACGCGAACATGTTAAAACTTCAAAGATGAGCTAATCAGCTACAGGGTTGCCACAGCCTAAAATTTTCTTTTACCAAAATTCCCAAAAATATTTCACATTTAAGAAAAAAATTTCACATCCACAAAAAAAATATCAAATATGTGTGATCAATCAAAAAAACGAAATATTTTTACTTTTTTGAAATATGTTTCATCCAATAAAATTGTAATAACAAAAGCTGTGTTTGATGACTCCTCTAGATTAAGATTCCTTACTACAGATCAGTAAAAACTGTTCATTGAGGACATTTTTCTCTTTTTACCTCCTCTTACTTGATATTGCTCTTTGTTTTTTGAAGCTGCTCTAAGTTATGCTTTCATCTCTTTTGTACGCTTATATTTTTTGTGGTGTAAGTAAGAGTAACATTTAAATAAATCAAGTATTTTGGTTCCTGTTGAAAAATTCGAAAAATTGAAAGAGCATTAAATAGGTTCTTTGCTTACCTTTTTCAACAGTTTAATGAAAACTAGTAATTTTTCTGGCTTATTTCTTAATTTGTTTGCTTTTGGCACTGAGTATTTGTCATCGAACACAACTAATATTGTTGTATATCAGTATTCATGTATTCAGGTTTCAAATATTTTAAAACATGTAGCAGATATCATGGTTAAACGAGAAATTTCCGATGATTTTTCTTAACAGTGTTTGGAACTTAAAATTCAACTTCTGAAAAGCGCTTTATTTTTGTTGCGATGATATTAAAGAAAACGAGTAATATTGAGTTTGAGTTTAACGGTCTTTGGTACTACCCCATTTTTATATTTTAAATACCTGTTTTCAGTGTCACTGTCTGAAGAATCTGAATCTTTTTTTTGTGCATGACACGTAACCGCGACTGTAATCCTTTAACCCTAAAATGTAATTAAATTATTAAGTATTACGATAGTACAAATTTAAAAATGTTCTTTACAATATGATGAAGGCCAATAATTTTAATACGTTTTTAAAACTAATTGGAGTTCGATAGTGGCCGAAATTCGACCTTTTCACTTTCATTCTCTCGATACAAAATTAAATTAAACAAATTTTCTTCATAAAAATTTGGCAAAAAATTTTTTCAAAAAATAGTCGGTGCACTCGTTCTCCGCACTTTGATTCATTTAAAAGAAATTAATCAAAATCGGCTAGAAACACGTGAGAAAATGTTTTTTTACTATTTTCCCAACGCCTATTTATATATAGATAAAAAAAAGAGACGATCATTTAAGGGCGGTAAGGTTTTTAACCATTTTGTATATGGATGCTCAACATCTCTAGAATATTGTGTCCAAATTTGAAGTCAATCCGAGTAAAACTAACGGAGGTACAAATTTTTAAGTAAGTGTACCTCGAACGTACAAACGTACGTGTACAAAACTTTAAAGCAGTTTTCCCAAAAGTTGTGTTTTCAAAGTCCGTGTTCACTGCAAGTCTTTTAGAAATTACTTGACCGATTCATTTCAAACTTGGTATACATTTTCTACATATAAAATACTTTCCTCCAACGTTGACTAAATTTTAATGGTTTTTGATTTCAGATAATTTCCGACCGAGACATAGTGAACACCGCAAATTGCTATTTTTCCAAGACGCTCTGGGAAAAGCTCTGTCACCAGCTTGTGTTTCAATATTTCCGGAAGAAAAAGAGTATTGTTAAAAGTACACTCAATAATGTACAAAAGATTTTAATAAATTTGCTCAATCCATACTCTTTAAAAAATTCACAAAAAAAGTGTTTTTTACGCTGAAACCCTTACTTCGAACTTAAGCTTTTGGGAAATTTTCACAAAATTTTACCAAAATGAAACTTAATTTCACATTTTCACATCGAAAAAAAAATTTACCAGTTTTGGTAAATTTTTCACATTCTGGCAACGCTGATCAGCTATTGTGGGTTGAAAGTGGCGAATATTTTAAAACAAAACAACTCAGCAACAGTTAACAAAGCAAAAACAAAACAAAAATGGTTAAAATGAATTCGCATCGATCAACGTGATTTGAAAATTTCACTCTAAATCATGACAATCGAAATTTTTCAAATCAGCTAACGTTCAAAGACTTGGCAAAAATAGCGTTAAGTAAAGTCAAGTAACGTAACGTAGAGACAAAAAAGCAATATTAAATAGGCATGTTAGAAAGATGATAGGCCAAAAAAGCAGAAAAAAAATATGACAAGTACGCTATAATAAACCCACTCAAGAAGCAGATACAGCTTAACGACCACAACATCGACGTTTACTTTACAGTAATTTTTTTTTTTATAGTCAATACATAATTATTCAGCCCTGAAATCGTTTTTTCTTTTTGCCCCCGCGGGAATTGAACATTATTTGTATGCTGATGATATTTTTCTAAGAAATCGGTGCAAGATTTAAACTAAATTGTTTGTTTAAACAAACAAAACAAAAAAAAAAAACAAAATACAAAGAATGCTGTTGGCACCTTTTAAACAGGCTTTGTACAGTGTTGCCATAATTTTTTTAAATGTTATAAATGACAGTTGAAAAAACAAGGCGGACACTTTATGTTATAAATGAGATGTAGGGTAAGGTTAGTGGGTAAGTTAAGTATAAAAACACTCTTTAGTGACGGGGAAATACCGGGTACAGTTTAAACTGTTTTTTTATGAATACGCATCTCACTTTGTGCGCTCTTGAAATGTGAATTATAATATTTAACATTTGCGAAGCTGAACATCGTAAGAGTTCATTTTCTTACAACTTACTTAACGATGAATAACAAGATAGTTTTTTTGGCCTATATATGCTCTGAAGACGTTGTTAGTAGCACAACTAACTAATATTTTTTTAGTCAAAAATCGTTGAGTTGAAATTTTAATATATTTTATCAAGCTATGCTTTCTTAATGTATAGAAAACCGGTTCTGTTTCTTCCTGTTTCATGTTTGTCGCTTTGTTTTTTTTTTTAGCTAATTCTGATCACAAATTTTTTAGCAATATTCGTGATCCGCTTGCTTGATTTTCTATGCATTTTGTTATCACACTCGCCATCAGACTAATGGCACAAAGTTAGAGCGTTCGACTCTTGTGCGATGGTCCGCGGTTCGAATCACAATGATGACAGAATATTAAATTTTTACTGTATGCAATTTTTTCTTAAGTGATTTGTTTGTATAAATTTTAATAACAAAAAAACTCGAGTGTAGTAACGTATACGTGGCAGAAGTGAAACTTCTTTAACAGTAAGAAATAAGAGAGATTTTAGAGTGAAATAGATAGAGAAAGTATCTGAAAAGAAATTCAATCAATACGAAATGTAATAATAATTTGTTGATTCAATATTTGCATCCAGGGACCGTACCGAATATGGTTTTTGTCGAAAGTGTCACATATTAACTTTTATCTCTTAATTTTTATTTTTTCCGACAAAAATAACAGTTTTTTGTGCCTTAGTTTTTTTGGGCAAAAATAATAGTTATTTTCTGCCGTTTATTTTTCGGTCAAAAATATCAGGTAATTTATATTTGGTCAAGTCATTCTACCGATAAAAAACTTTTGATATTATTATTTTCATCGCATCGGTGAGACATTTTACACATGGTGTCAACAGTTCAATCTGTCAAGCGGTCTTTAAGAAAACACAAATTGGTTGATATTTTTGTCTGAAAAATTTAAAGTCACAAAATAACTGCTATTTTTGACCGATAAAATAAGTCAAAAGTAATCTTTATTTTTCCTCGAAATATACTAGGCTAGAAATTAACTTTTAAAGAATCAGTTTCAAATTTAAAACAGACTTAATATTCGTTAGGCTGAGGACATTTGTAACATAATGGTATATTTGAAAAAGTCTTTCGACAATTTTTTTCATTTGAAAATTGTAAAATAACAGTTATTTTCGGTACTTGTTTTAGTTCAGTTGGTGTTTTAGTTGCTTTCGAATGTCTTCTCAACATTTTAATGCTGGATTGCATTTGCATAGTACTCTTTGAAGGAGCCTCCGAAAGCAGAGGCAAATCTTGTTCATTATTACCTCCTGCTTCCTGATCATAATAATTGCTATGTTGATAGAGGGCCTCATAAAGCAGCGAACGTTGATTGTTGAGTGCATCAACTTGGTTGGCTTTAAAATATTGTTGAGATGCATCAGTGTGTTTTTAGGGGATTGGTTCTTTGTAGATTCACCAAAATACACTGATGTTTCGTAAAAATGCATTTTGAAACTCAGCCGTTGTTGCAATCACCTTACCTTCATCATTAGTTGCAGACCCAGCTGCGGCTGTATTCTTAAGAGCTCTAATTCGCTCTCTATATTCACGAACGCGTTCTGCTCCTGTTTTAGCTATTTTTCTATTTTTTATTCCGTGCATACTTGTAGGATGAAAATTAATGTTACGGTTATGTTAATAATGTAATGTTAATATTAATCTAATGTTAATGTTAATTATGTTATTTTCAGTATGTTACGCGTTTAGTTTTAATTACATTTTGTTTGGCTGTTTATCATGTGCCTACGTGGCGTAAACGTATAGATTCCGGCTCATAAGCAACGATGCTCGGGGTTCAATTCTCGGCAGCGGCGGTAATTTTTTTTAATTTTCATATGAATTGAAAACGTTAGCCTAGCGTCACGAAATTGGGCCTTGAAATTTCACTCGCCGCCAAAGAAGTTTCACTTCAAAAATAAAAATTGAAACCGCCAAACCGTGGTTTTGAAGGATTGAATCTGGGTAAAAATATTTGAATATTGTCTACCTGAATGTCGAAGAAATACATCTTATATATATAAATATATATTTAATTGAGATTTAATATGACATCGCCAAAGACAATATGAAATCAAGCCCAAAAAGATTTCATACAAGACCCAAAATTTCGGACTTTATTTCATTTAATTTAGAAGTTATTTAACAAAAAAAACAAAAAAAACAAATTCGCTATTGAAGCCCTTGAAAGGAGCTTCTTATGATCAATTGTGTTGTGTATGTTATTAAATGTTTGCACCCAATTGTCCGAGAACTGGATCTACATGTTTTATGCCGACAGAGAGGTGGTGACCGATCAGAAAAATTTTTTTTTTTATTGAAAAAAACTAGTGGAATTTGAACTCGGGCTGCGGGCATGCTACGCCACACACATAATCTGCAGAAAATGGTCAACCAGAAATTTTGAAAACGTTTAAATTAAATATCTCTGAGAGCACTAACAACTGCAATTCGTAAAATATCAAAGTCAAGTTATTACTAGATTTTTATAAACATTCATGAACATTTTAAATATGGGGGGAAAAATGTGTAAAGTCCAACACGTAATGTCCGAACACATAGAATTCTTATCTGTGACTTTAATATTACAATTTTTAAGATATTTTTTAACCTTCCTTGTAATTATTTGCTCTTTAACACTTTCAACGACCAGGCAGAGAAGAACCAGTTCACTAACACGAGTTTTGTAAAGAAACTTTATCGCATTATAGCGATTCCTAGCCTCGATGCAAAGTCTTTTAGTATCAGCATTCTTGTTAGAACGCTAATTCTGAAAGGCTTCCTCTTTGAACCTGACTGCAATACTGTAGGTCTCATTTAACAATTAGTGATATTTTGGTTTAATACTTCTCATCTTATGGGCATAAAGGACCACATGTTCAATTAAATAATTTCTTGTTTCATTACTGTCGCGGCATTTACATTTCAGTCAGTGAAATATAATTTCCAATTAAAGTTGAGATAAAAATTATTTAGCGCAGTTCAATTTGCTTTTTCATAAAACCATGCAATTCTCTTAGGGACCTTAGGCGAAGAGTCGCGAAGTTTAGAATATGAGAAAGCAGTGGAGATGGTACCGAAGGTATGTTTGTATGTTTAATACAAAATGCTATATACCAGACGCTTTTGATCGTCATGCATTGAAGTTTCAAAAGGAAATATCTGGCATGTGTTGCTCGAATGACACTTTGCTTATTTAAAAATGGAAAATTTAGGCATAATTGAAGCTGTTTTAAAAAATATGCAGAACTAACTGCACTTATTCGTTTTTCACGAATGGCTCGGACGATGTTCGCCTTAAAGATTGTTTGCATCACTTTTTTTAGGGATTTTCAGCTTTTCTCTAAACATTATTATCATAATATACTAAAATAAATTGAGTTTTGTCTTTTTATACCCTTTTTTACAAAAGATATTTCTATTTGGAGCACACTTTACAGTACGATAATCGAAAGTACTGTGTTCTATCCAACTTAACCTTAATTCTACTCAGAATGGCGCTACCACAGAACAAAAGCTTTCTTGAATCAGAGTATCGAACTATGTTTTACTCAGGGAAGAATTTTTCTAGACATAAGAAAAAGTGACAAAATATAATTTTTTAAAAAGTAAAATCAAAAATATATTTTTTAGAATATGGAATTAAATGGAAAGTTTTTGATCTCATTTTGAATTTAAAAAAAAAAATATTTTCATCAAAATCTCTTTTTTGAGTTGAATTTTTTCAACTGATGATGTTGAATAAAAATAAAATATTGAAAACTTTTAAAATATTCAACCCAATTATGAAACATTTTCTCTCGGGAGTTGTAAACTGGAGTTTTCGTTTTTAAGATAAAGGTTAAATATTTTTGGAAATTGTTAGTGCAATTTTATTCATCAACCAATATTCATGAGTGTAAAATAAAAAATGAGATATCTTTATTTTAAAACCGAAAACTCCCTTTTACAAATCCCGGGAGAAAGTGTTTCATAATTAGGCTGATTAATTTAATTCTGTGAATTTCTCTCAATTTTTTTCTTAAAAGACTCTCATTTTTCGCAACTCCTGTACCTAGAAATTTTTCTGAAAGTCAAAAATTCATTTTTTTTTTTATTAAACTATTTTCCTTTGATTTGATTTGAAAATGTCCATAAATTTTTTTATATATAAAGCCCGATATCCCAAAAATATGGTGGCCTCAGAGCGTGCCAATAATCAACGGAAGACCCATGTTCCAATCTCTCATCATTCTACATTAAAAAATTCCATGTAACACCGGGTATACTACTAGGTAGTCAATCATAGTCAACCCACGATTTACTGAACACAACTTAATAAAAGAATTCGAAAACTAAGTAGAAGTCAAGTTTTTGTACCTTAAAATATAAGAAAAGACTACAACTTCAATTTGCATACCAATGAGTGAGTACCACTCTTGTGGATCTATTAGATTCTTTACAATAACTGTTAAAGTCGTTGCTACTGCTCTAGTGGTATATTTAAAAAATACTCGTTTTTTGTTGTCACAGTTGCATTGTTTTTGTTGTTTCGTTTTTTTTTTTTTTTTGTTTTGTTCAGAGGAAATGAATCGCGCCACTGCCGCTCTAGATTTTATTATATCTTTGTTGGTTTTGTTTTCAACAACATCATCATATTTTTGAAGACTGCTTTACAATTATTCCAACTTTTTACAATTTAGGTCAATTAAATATGTATTGAAAAAATATTGAAAAATATTAAAAAAAACGAAAAAGTTTTGTTTTACTTATTTTATTTGTATTTTGCTGTTGTTTTGGTTTTGTTGCTGACTGCCATTTTAAATAATCGATTAATATAAATCGAAGTAAATGTTTGATTATTAATTAAATGGAATAAGATAATTTTAACAAAAAAAAAACATTATAACTGAAATATAAAGGCATTAAGAAGTAAAAAAACTCATAAAAATAACATTAATGCAATGAGCTACATTCTAAGCAGTAGGAAGAAGAAGAGGAAGAAGAAGAAAAAATAGATTGCGAAACAAGCAGATTGGGCAAGAGAGTGAGGTGAGCCAAAGGCAGGCCAGGCCAACAACAGACAGTCAGCATGCTAAAGCGAACTTGAGTCCAGTGAACCTACCTTTAAGGCAAAGGCAAAACGTCAAAACGTATCAAGAGCAACAACAAACGACGTACAAATTCTTTAAAGTCAGTCACACAGATTAACAAAATCAAATATAAATAAGCAAAAAATAAGAAACCAAAAATCAACTGCCGAGAAACTACAAGTTAAGAGAATAGAGAAAAGAATACTACAAATATGCGATGTTCAGTGTTGCTCTGTGGCAGAAGTAGTAGGTTTATAACTTAACCTTGGTTAATTTTAAAATTTTTTTTAATTGGAAAGCAAAGTTTGCAACATATTGACAAAAAATCATAGATAATCAAAGATAATCGTTAATAAAAACTTTACATAAGTACACCTTGACTTCAAAATTTTCTTTGATTTAAAACAAAATAGAAGAGCAGTCAGTAATATATATTTTTTTCTGGAGCGCTGAGCGACTAGCAGGTGAAGGATGGTAGTGAGTAACGAGTATTTGCTATTTTAAGCTCTACCATTCAATTTTACTCTTTAAGTGAAGACACAAAATCAAGACAAAGTGCAAAGTCGAGACGCGAACCCATTTGTTTCATTATCTATTTAATTTGCTAGTACGAAAAAATCCTTGAATCCTTATAACTAATGATAAAAGCAACGTAAACTACGAACTTTAAAGGTCTGCAAAATAAGTCAAGACACAAAATCAAGGCGAAGTGCAAAGTCAAGACGCGAACCATTTGTCTTCTTCCACGGAGAGAAACTTGAGCTGAAAACAATCCCAAACCAATTAATTTTGGAAGTGATTCTGAGCTAAGCCATAATGTTCATCATATCAAGCCACAACGTGATTGTTTATCAAAAAATCAACACGTTCATTCGAGCATAATATACGTGATTTTTGGATTATTTATCAAAAAATTAATATGCCCACATGCGTCCAATATAAGCACGTTTGGGATTGTTTATTAAAAAATTAATATCTCACTTAAGCTTGATTTATGTCAAAATATGTCAGATGCCAACAAATAAATATAAATTCAATATATAAATTCATACATAAATTCAAATATAAATTCATTTCCCACAAACATGTTATATTTGCGAACACTAAACAATGATTCGGAAAGTAAATATTTTTAGGCGAAATATTTTTATGTTTAGAGAACAGTTTGATGCAAATAGAAATTGTTTTCCCCACAAACTTGTAATATTTGCTTTGAATAAATATTTTTTTAAGAATTGAGCGATTTGTGATGAAAACCGTGTTTATTCATTGTTGAAAATATTTCTTAAATTTGTAAAACTGACATCTGCTCATAACTACTCCCATTGAGACTGTTTGCGCACTCTTTTTTTGCTCAGAAGAAACGAAAAATAGTAGCCTAGCCAACACTATTTTTGTATTGTATAAAAAGCTTTAGTTCTTTTTTTTTCATTTTCTTCGTTTGCTTCTTTTAAGCTCTAGGCAAAAATACTTGCGGTAGACTTAATGTGAACCACGTGAGCGCGTTTTGATTCATCAACTTTGTTTTGTGTTCAAAAGTAAGGCAGAAGAGCTGAATAACCGACTCTTGTGGGAATACGAGTAGAAGGAAGGTGTGGGAGTTGAGGCTAGAAGAACATAAGAAATAAGACATAAATACAAAAAAATTTAAAAAAAGCCGTTTTGAAACGACTTGACTTGAGTTGACTTGACGCGGGGCGGCCAGAGCAACTAATGCTGCTAGCTATTTATTAACTTATGCGCAGACAGTGTTGTAATTACAACAGCAGTTCTGAGCATAGATAATAAAAAATGGTATCTACAAAACACAATACATGTTAATAAATAAGTTGGTGAGTGTTTGCCTACACATATGAGTGTATAATACTATGTATGAAGTTAAAATAGCTTTCAAATAATAGCAGGAGAGCAGAGTTAATAAAATAAGAACTGATTGGTTTTTAAGTACTGGTATTTTATGACTTTCTTGATTTAGCTGTTATTTTTATGCCATTACTTTGTTGTCACTCATGTCTTTATGGCTTTTTTTGTTATTGTAAATGTTGTAATTTTTTTATTGTCGTTCAATTGAAAAGTGTTTTTAAGTTTTCATTTCTTGTGAGTAGTTTGCTGCTCGTCGTAATTATGGTGCACAAATTGTTTTAAATAATTCAAATTTTGTCATTACAAAAATATGGCAACGTAGCGTCAAGACACGCCACCGTGCCACGCCAGGCCAGACCAGGCCAATAACAAAGTAAATTTCAGACAATGAATCTTTTGTTTGTTTAACGCAGTCAAAGCGGCATACGTGTCTGAGCGATGATCGGCATTTAATGTTTGCTTGGCTTTGTAGACTTCTTTTTTTTTAATGAATTCCCCAAAGAAAATCAATCTTCACCAGCCAATCGGCTAGCTATTTTTTATTTTATTTCGTAACAACAATATTTGGTGGCAATGGGCACAATTTTTCATTATTAAATTAATGTATTTTTAAAGTTTATCTGAATGAGTCTTTTAAGTATATGTTTTGGTAACGCAGTGGAAAGAGAGACCTGGAAGAATTGCAATCCAGTTTGCCAAAAATGCAGCACTTTTAATTTAACAATAGAAAGTTTAACATGTAGATGCAAATAGTATTTAATTACACCCAAACATATAATATTTGTGTCTAATAAATATATTTTTTGTTGTAAACAAACTTTTTTAAAGCAATAATTCAATGTTGGAAGAAATATTTTGCCATAAATTTTGTTTTTTATATCCAAACACAATATTTTTGTTTATAATAAATATTCATTAAAGAAAATAAAGCTTTTTAGAAGCAACAAATATATGTTGAAAGAACAATTTGACATTATTTGACATTTTAACATTGTGACATTTTAACATTTAGATATTTTGACATTTTGTTATTTTGATAATTCGTTATTTTATTTCGATATTTTTATATTTTGATATTTTTACATGTTGTTGTTGACATTTTTATATTTGCCATTTGATATTTGATATTTGATATTTGATACTTGATATTTGACATTTGACATTTGACATTTGACATTTGATATTTGATATTTGACATTTGACATTTGACATTTGATATTTGACATTTGACATTTGACATTTGAAATTTGACATTTAACATTTAATATGTCATATTTGTCATGTTGACATTTGATATGATATTTGATATTTGAAATTTGAAATTTGAAATTTGATATTTGATATTTGATATTTGATATTTGATATTTGATATTTGATATTTGATATTTGATATTTGATATTTGATATTCGATATTTGATATTTGATATTTGATATTTGATATTTGATATTTGATATTTGATATTTGATATTTGATATTTGATATTTGATATTTGATATTTGATATTTGATATTTGATATTTGATATTTGATATTTGATATTTGATATTTGATATTTGATATTTGATATTTGATATTTGATATTTGATATTTGATATTTGATATTTGATATTTGATATTTGATATTTGATATTTGATATTTGATATTTGATATTTGATATTTGATATTTGATATTTGATATTTGATATTTGATATTTGATATTTGATATTTGATATTTGATATTTGATATTTGATATTTGATATTTGATATTTGATATTTGATATTTGATATTTGATATTTGATATTTGATATTTGATATTTGATATTTGATATTTGATATTTGATATTTGATATTTGATATTTGATATTTGATATTTGATATTTGATATTTGATATTTGATATTTGATATTTGATATTTGATATTTGATATTTGATATTTGATATTTGATATTTGATATTTGATATTTGATATTTGATATTTGATATTTGATATTTGATATTTGATATTTGATATTTGATATTTGATATTTGATATTTGATATTTGATATTTGATATTTGATATTTGATATTTGATATTTGATATTTGATATTTGATATTTGATATTTGATATTTGATATTTGATATTTGATATTTGATATTTGATATTTGATATTTGATATTTGATATTTGATATTTGATATTTGATATTTGATATTTGATATTTGATATTTGATATTTGATATTTGATATTTGATATTTGATATTTGATATTTGATATTTGATATTTGATATTTGATATTTGATATTTGATATTTGATATTTGATATTTGATATTTGATATTTGATATTTGATATTTGATATTTGATATTTGATATTTGATATTTGATATTTGATATTTGATATTTGATATTTGATATTTGATATTTGATATTTGATATTTGATATTTGATATTTGATATTTGATATTTGATATTTGATATTTGATATTTGATATTTGATATTTGATATTTGATATTTGATATTTGATATTTGATATTTGATATTTGATATTTGATATTTGATATTTGATATTTGATATTTGATATTTGATATTTGATATTTGATATTTGATATTTGATATTTGATATTTGATATTTGATATTTGATATTTGATATTTGATATTTGATATTTGATATTTGATATTTGATATTTGATATTTGATATTTGATATTTGATATTTGATATTTGATATTTGATATTTGATATTTGATATTTGATATTTGATATTTGATATTTGATATTTGATATTTGATATTTGATATTTGATATTTGATATTTGATATTTGATATTTGATATTTGATATTTGATATTTGATATTTGATATTTGATATTTGATATTTGATATTTGATATTTGATATTTGATATTTGATATTTGATATTTGATATTTGATATTTGATATTTGATATTTGATATTTGATATTTGATATTTGATATTTGATATTTGATATTTGATATTTGATATTTGATATTTGATATTTGATATTTGATATTTGATATTTGATATTTGATATTTGATATTTGATATTTGATATTTGATATTTGATATTTGATATTTGATATTTGATATTTGATATTTGATATTTGATATTTGATATTTGATATTTGATATTTGATATTTGATATTTGATATTTGATATTTGATATTTGATATTTGATATTTGATATTTGATATTTGATATTTGATATTTGATATTTGATATTTGATATTTGATATTTGATATTTGATATTTGATATTTGATATTTGATATTTGATATTTGATATTTGATATTTGATATTTGATATTTGATATTTGATATTTGATATTTGATATTTGATATTTGATATTTGATATTTGATATTTGATATTTGATATTTGATATTTGATATTTGATATTTGATATTTGATATTTGATATTTGATATTTGATATTTGATATTTGATATTTGATATTTGATATTTGATATTTGATATTTGATATTTGATATTTGATATTTGATATTTGATATTTGATATTTGATATTTGATATTTGATATTTGATATTTGATATTTGATATTTGATATTTGATATTTGATATTTGATATTTGATATTTGATATTTGATATTTGATATTTGATATTTGATATTTGATATTTGATATTTGATATTTGATATTTGATATTTGATATTTGATATTTGATATTTGATATTTGATATTTGATATTTGATATTTGATATTTGATATTTGATATTTGATATTTGATATTTGATATTTGATATTTGATATTTGATATTTGATATTTGATATTTGATATTTGATATTTGATATTTGATATTTGATATTTGATATTTGATATTTGATATTTGATATTTGATATTTGATATTTGATATTTGATATTTGATATTTGATATTTGATATTTGATATTTGATATTTGATATTTGATATTTGATATTTGATATTTGATATTTGATATTTGATATTTGATATTTGATATTTGATATTTGATATTTGATATTTGATATTTGATATTTGATATTTGATATTTGATATTTGATATTTGATATTTGATATTTGATATTTGATATTTGATATTTGATATTTGATATTTGATATTTGATATTTGATATTTGATATTTGATATTTGATATTTGATATTTGATATTTGATATTTGATATTTGATATTTGATATTTGATATTTGATATTTGATATTTGATATTTGATATTTGATATTTGATATTTGATATTTGATATTTGATATTTGATATTTGATATTTGATATTTGATATTTGATATTTGATATTTGATATTTGATATTTGATATTTGATATTTGATATTTGATATTTGATATTTGATATTTGATATTTGATATTTGATATTTGATATTTGATATTTGATATTTGATATTTGATATTTGATATTTGATATTTGATATTTGATATTTGATATTTGATATTTGATATTTGATATTTGATATTTGATATTTGATATTTGATATTTGATATTTGATATTTGATATTTGATATTTGATATTTGATATTTGATATTTGACATTTGATATCTTTATATCATAATAATTAGATATTTTTATGTCTTGAAATTTTCATATTTATTAATTCATATTCATGGTCATATTCATATTCATATTCATGTTCATGTTCATGTTCATGTTCATATTCATATTCAGATTCATATTCATATTCATATTTATATTTATATTTATATTCATATTTATATTTATATGTATATTTATATTTATATTCATATTCATAATCATATTCCTATTCCTATTCCTATTCCTATTCCTATTCATATTCATATTCATATTCATATTTATATTTATATTTATATTTATATTTATATTTATATTTATATTTATATTCATATTCATATTCTTATTCATATTCATATTCATATTCATATTCATATTCATATTCATATTCGTATTCATATTCATATTCATATTCATATTCATATTCATATTCATATTCATATTCATATTCATATTCATATTCAGATTCAGATTCATATTCATATTCATATTCATATTCATATTCATATTCATATTCATATTCATATTCATATTCATATTCATATTCATATTCATATTCATATTCATATTCATATTCATATTCATATTCATATTCATATTCATATTCATATTCATATTCATATTCATATTCATATTCATATTCATATTCATATTCATATTCATATTCATATTCATATTCATATTCATATTATTCATATTCATATTCATATTCATATTCATATTCATATTCATATTCATATTCATATTCATATTCATATTCATATTCATATTCATATTCATATTCATATTCATATTCATATTCATATTCATATTCATATTCATATTCATTTTCATATTCATATTCATATTCATATTCATATTCATATTCATATTCATATTCATATTCATATTCATATTCATATTCATATTCATATTCATATTCATATTCATATTCATATTCATATTCATATTCATATTCATATTCATATTCATATTCATATTCATATTCATATTCATATTCATATTCATATTCATATTCATATTCATATTCATATTCATATTCATATTCATATTCATATTCATATTCATATTCATATTCATATTCATATTCATATTCATATTCATATTCATATTCATATTCATATTCATATTCATATTCATATTCATATTCATATTCATATTCATATTCATATTCATATTCATATTCATATTCATATTCATATTCATATTCATATTCATATTCATATTCATATTCATATTCATATTCATATTCATATTCATATTCATATTCATATTCATATTCATATTCATATTCATATTCATATTCATATTCATATTCATTTGACAAATATTCATATTCATATTCATATTCATATTCATTTGACAAATATTCATATTCATATTCATATTCATATTCATAGTAATATTAAAAAATTTTATATATTATAGAAATGTTATTATTTTTCAAATATATTCTTAGGTAAGACAATCACAATTTGTTTCGAAAAGTCATTTTTGCACATCATTTAAATACCGTGTGAAATCGGTCATTGAAGAATTGACATACTTAAAAGAGAACATGTCTAAAAATGTTGTCAATTTTTTTTCAACTTTTCTTAATTGATGAAATTTCAAGAAAGGAAATTTAGACATTTCTATACGTCTATATTACATTTATATTTTTTTGTTGTTTAGTTAAAACTCATATTTGTTTTAAACGATTAACTTTAGATTGAGAAACATTAAGTATTGTTCTCAGGTTTTGTTTTTGTTATTTTTTGAAATGGTATTTTTTTTAATCAATCAATTCGTATGCTTCTTAAATAAGTTCGATGACCGAATGGGAAGCAAGAATGTACGAAGAGTTGATGTTGACGCAGTACACGAGTCAACAGCAACAGCTAAAGCTACAACAACAGTAGACAAGCACAAATGTTGCTGTGAAAAATACGGCAGGCAAAACAAGGTAAGTTAAACTGTGGCAGAGAAATGGGGTAGGGAAATGATGAGTTATAATGTCTAATAAATTCATCACTACCACAGCATGGGTTTAATATTTGCGTTGTTAGAGATAAAGAACGAACAGAAAATAAAAATAATTGTTTTATATTAAAATTTATAAATGAAAAAAAAATAAGAAAATTAACAGAGAAATAGTATAATCGGCCAAGGTCGCTAAAAAATACCTAATTAAGAAGACAAGACTTTTTTCATAATTATAAAAAAAACAAAAAGTTTGCTCGGGTTCGTTGATCGTAGAAAATGGGGAAAAAATATATTCAAATTATTTCCAGTTTAACACGAAATCAGTGCGTTCTCGGTTATGAGTTAATAATTTAAATCAAGAGAGCTCAAAAGATTTCATAATATTCACAAAACAAAAGTGAACAAACCATGAAGCTGTTCATTCGTTCAGTTCTTTCGTTGTTTTTAAAGAAGAAAACAAATATTTATGAGCTGTTAACCAGCATGAATATCTTTTAAATATTTATACTTAATGATGATTCTTTTTAGCCGTCAACTTTACTTTATAGCAAATAGTTTCATTGTCGTTTCTGTGTTGGGCAGAGATCAGCTAAAAAGATTATGATTTTTTTTTTTTTTAAGTTGTTCTCAATTTACTAAAAGGTATGCAAAGTAAATGTGTTAATATACTTTTCGTGTTTTTTTTATTTGTTTTTTTTTTTATTACAAAGTTAAGTGAAACAATTTTTGTACACATTTGCAAAGAAAAATAAGACGGATCACCAACAACAATCAACAGTCAGTGTCATAGTGTCGAGAATGGAATTTTATCTAAGGCATTTCATATTTAATTTAATTACTTTATATAACAACCTGTTTGTTTTTAAAAGGCTTATCGTGCTGACTAGACAGCGTCACGTCTATTTAAAGATCATTTTGGTGGCCTAAGCTGGCTTAAGATTAGAAATGTAATGAGTGTTAAGAAAATTCTTAAAGCTTGAGTCATCAACATTTTAGCAATTGACAAAAAAAATAACAGAAAACAGTTATTTTTCGAAAACAATAATTTTCGAATCAATTTTTTTATGACAATTGAGCCGTACAAAAATTTAGCTTCTTTATTATCGGAAATGATTTTTGAAGTAACTTCAGAGAATAGTTGCACTTAAATAGTGCTTATTTTGGAGAGATTTAAGTTTAAGAAATATTAAAAGGTCGTGATTGATCTCAAAATATCTGATCGACTTGAATATTTTGACCACGGTATGATATGTAGGTTATCATATTTGAATTTAAAAAAGCACATATCGTATCGTAAAAGTTAAGAAGATATATAAACCTATATATATTTCTAGTTTTTAATATTTCTTAAGTGTTTACAATGACTTTTGAAAGATCACTTTATTTTATTCAAAAAACACAAAAAAAATTAAGATATAAAACAAATAAAAATAAAATAAATATAAAAATAACACTAATAATAAAAAATAATAATGAAAACAAACATAAGTCAAAATAAAAATAAAAATACAAATAATAAAAATAAACATTAAAGTCAAAATAAAAATAAGAACAACACAACATTAAAAGAAAATAAAAATACAAATAAAAATAAAAATAAAAACAAAAATAAAACTAGAAATAAAAAGATAAAAAAATAAAACAATATATTACTAAAAACAAATGTATAAAAAAATTAATCTACACAAAAAAAAAACTAATCTTAACAAAATGAATACATCTAAAAAATTAAAAAAAAAACATCTACAAAATAAGAAATAGTCTAACAAATAAAAATAAATCAAAACTTTTAAAAACATGAAGTATAATCGTTCAAAAAATTAATAAATTAACTATATAAATTATTAATTCAAAATATATATATAAAACATAAAAAAAAAAAATAAAAACATAATAAAAAAATTAAAAAATTAAATACATAATAAAACCATACATAAATAAAAAACTTTATACATAAAAAAATATTAATATTAAAAATATGTTGAAAATAAATTATGCCTTCAAAAAAATAATAAAAATGAAATAAAAAAATTATAAATAAAAATATATAAAAATAAATAAAAAATTAAATATATAAAGAAATAGATATGTGATAATAACAAAAACAAAATGATTACAGAAAATAAGTAACTTAAAATATATGAAAGGACAATAATAAATAAATTATAACACATGTAAATTTAAAAAAAATGAAAACTAAAAAATTAATGAGAACTTTTAAAGAAATAATGAATATATAAAAAATAAAAACAAACAATTTTTATATAACAAAAAATTTAAAATTTAATAAACATAAAAATAGCTCCTTTGTCATTTTTTTTTTTTTACATATAGCAGTTTTCAACAGAAACGTCAATGCTACCTTGTAATTATTATATCTTGACGTTCACCAAAACATTGCCTTCGATTTCTCTCATGAGAGACTAAATGCAATGATTGTGTGCTCCCGCACTCTTAAAACGAACGATAGTTTTGGCCATGATAGAAAAACAAGATAGGCTCATATTAATATGGCTGCTCAAATGTCTAGTTTTACACAAACAATGCAACAATATAAACGTCAAACGAAGAGGCAACAACAACAATAAGAACAACTCAAATTCGAACAGCTAATTTTGACATCTTGCTCACTTCCTATCCAATATGCGGTTACCTTCTATCATGGTTTTGGCAACCACGCTCATGAGAAATATGTATACATAAAATCACTCTAATAAAACTCTCTCC
This sequence comes from Tetanocera ferruginea, assembly GCA_958299015.1. NCBI lineage: Eukaryota > Metazoa > Arthropoda > Insecta > Diptera > Sciomyzidae > Tetanocera > Tetanocera ferruginea. Next base: position 32,933,824 of record OY282640.1, on the reverse strand, counting down.
TAAATATTTAATGTGATTAAATACAATCGAAAAATGAGTTATCATGTAAAGATTGAATTTTTAATCGTTCGTGAGCATTTGAAGAAATGAGTAAGCACTTGAAGAAATGATCAACCTTCATCACGCACCAAACTCATTTGATTTGACGGTTTCTCAAGTTCGAGTGCTTTGATTGCAACTTGACTCTTCACAAATATCGTTCTAAAATCTTAAATTAAAAAACAAAGCTGGGCTGCTTTTCTCAATCGCAAAGATTTCTACTTGAACTGCCTGGAAACATTTTCAATACCTCAGAACCGCCAACGAATCCCTAGGAAGATAAGACAATCGTGGGCGAGCTTTTTTGAGAGGCATCCAAAAGCGATTCTTTGTGATGATTCGCCAACGAATCACCTGGAGGGATCTTAAGCGATTCGCTGATAAGAGTGGCAAACGAATCGCTTTTTAGGTCCTGAGCGATTTGTTGCGAAGCATTGTTGTTGAACTTTACAAATTGTTTTATAGTTTAAACCAAAAACATACAATAGACACCAAACATACAGTGGAATATTTTAAAACAGATTTTTTTTGGTGTGCCAGCGAGAGTTCCTCGTTCCGTACTCGTTTTGTACTAAAGCACGAAGAATGTTTCACATCTCGCTGCCGTGCTTATTCTATGTTTTGGGTTTAAGCTAGCATATCTCATATTCCATTTTTAGATTTTGAAATTTTTTCAAAAATACATCTTCCAAAATTCGCCGGAAAGAGCGAAGCAAGATTTAAAAATTTTTTTTTAAGGCGTATTCATCCTTTGAGCAAACTAGAAACGATCTATGTTCGAACGATTGCCTTCATGAGCGAAAAAGATTTTGAAAATTTATCGCTTGGGAAATCGAAAAAGATTCATCTTCGAACGATCGCCGGAATGAGCAAAGGAAGATTTTGAAAATTATTCTTGCATTGCGCTTTCATCATTTGGGCAATCGAAAAGCGAACCATCTTCCAACGATCGGATGACCGAAGAAGATTTTGAAAACTTGTCGCAAATCGCATATTCATCGTTTTAGCAAACGATAAGCAATCCATCTTCCAACGATCGTTGGAATGAGCGAAAGAAGTATTTGAAAATTTTTCGTAAATCTCGCATTTATCGCTTGGGAAATCGAAAATTGGTTCATCTTCCAAAGAACTGTTGGGCGAATCCCAAGTGCAGCGCTAAATCAACTTCTCTTCCAATCGTCTTTCAAATGTTTGTAGTGATATTACTATGATATTATGACAGAGATATTTATGGTGAGTTACAGTAGACTCCGACTCCCCTAACGCTCTCCAATTTGAATCCGTCAGTGATCACAAAAGTTTGATTTCATAACAAATTCTTTATTTGCGGCATGGAGATGGATAGGTTCTAGTGATTTGATTTCATTTAAGCTTTTTTAAAATTTTTAACATAAACATCCGCAAAAAATTTCAGTCTGAAAGTATGCAATGAAAATTAATTTAATACTTATATTGTTGAAGAATTTGTGGTCTTAGCAATAGTACCTTTTAAATACTAAATAATTTAAATTTGTTGGGCACTCATTCAGCAATAAATAAATATAACCAAAGGATATTGAAATAAATGTTATTTTAACTTAGACACTTTCAATACTACCCAGACAAATGACAATATTTAAAGTCTATTGCAAAAACCTATTCCCAGACAAAAGACAATATTTGAAGTCTACTGCAAAAATATATTTGCTAAAGTACAGAGGTTATAAAGAAATTTTTTTAAGGATTCAGTTTCTTCCGCAAATTTCTTAACAAATTTGAAAAAACTGACACTTAAAATATTCCTTTAGCAAATACAAAATTGCCCTAGACCCGCTCCTACTTTAAAATTTTTTATCTTAAGTATGCATGAATAAATAAAATTATATCCAAGAGTTGACATAGAGGCGAAGTTTCATTTTTGATGTAAACCGGCTAAATCCGCTTCTATTTTACAAATTAATAATATCTATTTTTTACAGCAAAGTGACTTGCTTTATTCAGATCTCGATTTGTTCTGAAAATTTTATTTTTTCATTTTGAAACAAACACAATAAAAAACATGATATTGAACAAATTAATAATCAGCAAGTTTGAAGTTATAACAAGTAAAGAAATAAATAAAATGGTAATAATGAATAATGAATTTTGTAATAATATAGACGTAAATGTAAAGTTAATAATAATAATATTTATTAACTTTAAACTAAAGTTAATAGCTATTAACTATCCCCCTACTCAAGTTTGAAACGTCCTCGTTTCGATGATTTTTTTTTGTTGTTTATTATTAAGTTGATATGATGTTTGATGCTCTTGGCATATTTTTAGAAGGGGTTGATTATTCGGTCGAAATGTAATAAGTTAAATATGCTGGAGCAAGTCAAAGTCTGCGTTATTTAAATTAATTTAAATTAATTAAGTATATATGGTAAATATTCAAAATGTTTCAAGTTTTTTTTTTTTTTTTTTTTTTTTTTTTTTAAAGTAGGTATAATATATTAACAAATCTATAACAAAAATATTAATTTTTTCATAAATGTGATAATTTCTTTAGCTGCTAATTTTGGTATACTTATCGTAGATTACTTTTATGAATAGCTTTTCCTTCAATCAAAACTGTGGATCCCAAATCTTTTTCAATTATTTTTTCGATGAAAATTTTGTTGAATTTATTTCCTAATCGCTTATTCCTTCTTCAAAATACTCTTTCTCCAGGTTCATATATTTTAGTAATTTTGCTTTTATTAATTCTTTCTAAATTTATTTTTTGCATGTGTTCTAATCGTTCCTTTATTTCAACTAATTTATTAGTTGGATAGTTATGAAAAACATCAATGGGCTTAGCATTTATCACAGAATGAAAACTATTGTTATATTTATGAGTAGCTAATAATACTAATTCATTGGTTTCGTTAACTTGTTGTTGACATTTTAGACAGCGTGCAATTTCCATCAAGGTGGAATGAAACCTCTCCACTTGTCCGTTGCTTTCGCTATGAAGTGTAGGTATAAAATATTGTTCAATTAAAAAATGATCTCTTAAAAAGGTTTTAATTATGTTAGAACTAAAGGCTTTTTCATTGTCAGATACAATTATTTTAGTGTTTTTGAATTTGAGAAGTATTTCTAATAATGCATCTTTTACATCTATTGAAGCTCTGGATGCAATGGGTTTCACTATCGCAAATTTTGAAAATTTATCAATGCATGTCAGGAAGTATTTTTTATCTGTTATAAATATGTCTATATGTAGTATTTCTCCAGGTAAATTTGGTATTGGTGTCAGTCCAATTTTAGGATCTGGTGGTTTTCTTTGGTATTTATTTTCTAAACATATTCGGCAGTTAGCAATTATAGACTTCAAAGATTTCTTTATATTTGGAAAAAAATATTCACTGGAAATTTGTTGAAAGTTTTCTTGTAAACATCGATGTGCACGATTATGTTCATTAGTTAACGTTTCGTGTTGGTCATTTTTGTTAGTTAAGTCGATAACAAGTAACTCACTATGAACAAATTTTACGCCAGGAAATTCAGTAACAAGCTTGTTTTGAATTTCTGCTAAAGTAGGTAAGTCACAGTGAATAGCATTATTTACATTAAAATCAATCACATTTTTCAAGCATTGAAAAAGATTTTCAACTGTGTTAAAATAAATAGTATGTCGAATAAATTTTTGAAAAATAATTTTGGTAGTTTTACTAAACTTTGACGATTTTGATAGCACTATTTGATTTTTAAATTGATTTACAGGATATTTAATAGATTTAATGACATAACTTAAAGAATTTTCACTATGTATTGTGGCAGAGTTTTCACTTAAATTGTTAACAAACTGCCTTGAAAGTGCGTCAGCAACTTTATTTTCCTTTCCAGGCTTATAATGAAACTTCGGTGAAAACTCTTCAATAAAAGCACGCCAGCGCTTAATTTTTGAATTTGGATTCTTGTCCGAAATAGCGAAAATCAATGGTTGGTGGTCCGTGAAAATATTGATATCTTTAATACCATAAAGATAATGTCGAAGTGTTTTAAGTGCCCAAACTATAGCAAGGAGCTCACGCTCGTTTGTTGCGTAATTTTCTTCTGTTTTCGAAAGAGTGCGAGATATCATGGTAATTGGTCTACCATATTGTGATAAAACAGCACCAAGAGCACTCGAGGAAGCATCTGTTGTGAGTTCAAAAGGACTATTGTAGTCAGGATATTGAAGAAGAACGTCTTCTGAAGCTAGAATTTTTTTAATTTTTTCGAATGATGCTATTGCTTCCTTGTCAAACGTTATTTTGACACTTTTCGACTTATTGGTTCCAATATGACCATTTTCTCCTCGAAGATACTGAGTTAAAGGTTTTACAATTGCTGCATAATCTTTTACAAATCTTCGATAATATCCTGCGAGACCAAGAAATGAACGTAGTGCTCTTAAGGATTGTGGAATATTATAGTTCAGAATATCTTTAATTTTATTTGGACATGTTTTAATACCTTTTTGAGAAACTAAAAAGCCTAAAAATTCCACTTCAGTTTTAAAAAATTTTGATTTTTCCGGAGAAACTCGCATTCCCGCTCTTTCTAATTTACTTAAAATATTGTTTATGTCTCTTAGGTGTGATTGTTCATCAGGTGAATAAATGATAATGTCATCAATATAAACATGACAACTTTTGCCAATATCTTCTCGAAGTACGTCATCAATCGCTCTTTGGAAAATGCTGGGAGCATTTTTTAATCCGAAAGGCAAGCGACAGAACTCATATTTTCCGTTATTGATACTAAAGGCTGTTTTTTCTCTATCTTTTTCACACAAAACAATTTGGTGAAAACCGGATTTTAAATCTAAAGTTGTAAAATATTGTGATTTTCCCAAATTTGCCAAAATTACTGATGTGTCAGGTATTGGATATCTGTCTGAAATGGTCAAGTCATTTATTTTCCTAAAATCTATAACCATACGTAACTTTTGATCTCCGTTTTCATCAAAACCTTTTTTTGTCACAACATGAACTGGTGAGTTGTATGGCGAGAACGATTTTCGAATTATACCATCTTCAAGAAGATTTTTTATTTCCTTATTTATAAATGCCGCTACTGAAATTGGATATGGGTAGCTTTTTGTGTAAATAGGATCACTTGTTATTGTCCGGATCGTACCCTTGACATTTGTGTTATATGGTAATGCTCTATTTGGGTCAGCGAAAGCATTGATATTTTTGTTAATCATTTCGTCAAATTTAGATTTGATATTAAAAGGAACAGAGCTATCTTCTAATGTTATCAAGTTTACTTGATTACAACTAAGATATTGTAGTTTGACCCGTCCATTTTGATAATATAAGTATCCTCTTTTAATATCTATTACTGCGTTAATTTGTTTAAGGAGGTCATATCCTATGATTCCGTCAAATGTGCTTAAATTTGGAAGTAAAAAAAAATTTGATATACAATCAAGAATATTAACTAAACATTTTTTATTTATTATGTTATCTCCGTTTATTGATTTTAACTTGAAAGGTTTTTCGAGAGGAATCACTCCCTTAAGGAATTTGAAGTCTTTGATGTAGCTTTTTGATGTTCCTGTGTCAATTAAAATATGTAGCTCCTGACCATTCGTGGTTGTTTTTGTTATGAATGGTAGGAGCGAGCCTAGTTTAAATGGTTTATTTCATTATTTGAGTCATACCATCGAATATAGTCTTGACTAATGTCCTCTTGATAGTTAGGCTCATCAATAAAATACGGTTTTGAGAAATTATTTTGATAGCAATTTTGTTGTTCGTTTTTATAATGATCGGATTCATTAAAATATTTTGTTTCAGGCATGTGATTTACTTTTTGATTTTTTTGGAATGGTGATTGATTAAAATCTGCTTGTTGACGAGGTGTATTCAAGGGCATCGCTTGATATGGTTGTTTTTGTTGATAAGGTTTAGTAACTAAATTTGAATGTAAAAAACTGTTTTGTCTAAATTGAGGTGTATTTTGTGATGCTTGGCGTCTGTAGAGTGAAGTGCCACGGTCAACTTCCATTGGAGTTGGAAAACTATTTAAATTTTGGTTAAAACGAATATCAGGATTAGTATTGCGTTGTACCCGTTGATATTGGGGCATCGTTGGCCTTAATTTAACTGAGTCGCCAACTTCAAAAGTGCGTGCAAAATCAAATCGTTTGTGATTAGTTTCAAGCTCTTGGGCTATAGCAAGTGCAGAAGGAAGATCTTTTGGTCGTGCAGAAAAAAGGATATCGCAAATCGGACGTCGAAGACCGGATATAAAAACACGCAATGCGTTCTCCCTTGCACGTTCGTTAAGAGCTGTAACTATATCGATGTTGTCACTATGGAGCATTATTTGTTTATTAATAATCAAGGTTAATTGTTTATCTACTACATCATAATAGTCTGTTAATAACATATTACCTTGCTTCAGTATGCTAAGTTCGTTTTCTAAAACATATATTGGTCTTTTGTCGGAGTATGTTTGGTCTAGCCTTGCTATGATTGCTTTAAAATTGAGAACAGTATTGAAAGAAGCGAGAGTTGCATTTGCAGATTCTGTGATTTTGTTTCTAAATATACCCATAGCTATATAGTACTTTTCTGAACCCTCTCTATAATAATTAATAGCGAAATGTGCAGCGCTTCGCCAAGCAGGGTAAGAGGCGGCATTTCCTTTGAATTCTGGCAAGGATTTGATTAAGTCTAGACTAGAATCATTGCATGGAATGCTTGGGTCAATGGAGACAGGCTCATAAGGTGCTACACTTGGTGGGACCAATCTACTGAGAGTTTGAGTTAGCTGATTTAGCTGCGCAGTAAACTCCTGCTTAGTTCGTTCATTAGTTACATTAATTGCCTCTAACACTTGTTCTCTTGTTACACTCATTTTGAACTACTTTCAATTTAATTTATTTATCAAGTTAATTTTTTTTTTTAATAAAAGAAAGGGATCGTTTATTACAGTTTTTGAAATTTTTTATCATCAAAAAAATAACCACGTAAGTATTAATTTAGTTAGTTTTTAAGGATTAAAAAGTATAAACTTCTATCACAAATATGATTAAATTAGAAAAGATATTAAGTAGAGTATTTTAAATAAATAAGGACACTTGAAACAATATTGAATATTCACTTACAATAAGTTTTCTCCTCAAAGGCATAAATGGTCTCAAAAATCGTCTTTTGTAGTGATTTAATTTCTTGATTGTGAAGTTTTTTTTTTTTTTTAAATGCTGTTACAGAAAAGTTGTCCTTCAGGATTTTATTGAAATATTTTCTCCTATATTGACTTCAGGATGGAGTTCAAATAATTGGTAGTCCTTTTGAAGAGATTTTTTTTGCTTGTTTTTCCGAATTTTTTGAGCACGAAATATGTCCTATGGAGTATATCCTTATATGGACTCAAATATGGAGTATGTCTTTTTATAAAGATGGATTGTGTCCTTTTATAAAGATGTTGGCAATGTTGTTCGGTGGTTAAAATTCGATTGACACAATTGGTTGTTGAAATTCCTTTTTTTTGTTTTTAAATAATTTGTTTTATTTTATATCCCTTTATAAGGATCGAAGTTTGGGTACGGGAATGTTGGGCGCCAATTAATAATATCTATTTTTTACAGCAAAGTGACTTGCTTTATTCAGATCTCGATTTGTTCTGAAAATTTTATTTTTTCATTTTGAAACAAACACAATAAAAAACATGATATTGAACAAATTAATAATCAGCAAGTTTGAAGTTATAACAAGTAAAGAAATAAATAAAATGGTAATAATGAATAATGAATTTTGTAATAATATAGACGTAAATGTAAAGTTAATAATAATAATATTTATTAACTTTAAACTAAAGTTAATAGCTATTAACTTACAATATGAAATGATATACGTGAAATGATATAACTAAAAATTTCTGAATATCTGGAATAATTTCCATACTTGAAAAATTTGCATCATAACAACGTTTATTGGAAACGCGCGAATGACAAAGTAAAGCGGTGAGCAGGTTGAATGACTTCTTCGTTCTTAATCAGTTTAGTTATATTCGAAAAACATAAGATTTCAACAGTTTAAATAACAAAGAAATAAATTCAAATTTTTGCAAGCCGTTATCATCAGCGGCACAAGAGAATAAAACTGGTTTCATATGAGTATCATTAACGTATGGAAGAGGAGGCGGCGGCGGCGGCGGCGATTACGATTGTGGATGGAACCACAGAATGATTGTACAACTGTTTAGCACCTTCTCGGAAGAAGGCATGTAAGACTTAATCATTACACTGAGTTCTCCAAAAAAGCGTCAGCAGCATTTAATGATGGTTTAGTTGAAGAGACCATTGAGTAACTTTATTTTAAGAAAAATATAACATAAAAAAATCTGTGTAAATTTGCAATTTCTTCATTTGACACGCTACGTGAATCAGTTTGTGAATTCCGCTAATTTGCACTGCATACCAGAAGTGGAAGTGGAGGAGCAAACTATAAAACCAAAAAAACCACTCATAAAAACTCATCATCAGGTTAACATTTAGAGTGCATGACTCACTGAAACACTCTTTGATGTTCGGTTCGTTTTAGCTAAAGTGAAGACCGACCGACCGCATAATAAATGCATAAAAGGTGTTAAAACAACACTGCTAGATTATTAAAATTGCAGCAAAATGGCAATAAAATTTTAATATATACTAGCATATCCAACGTTATTGACAAAAAATTTATTTCTATCATGTTCGGCTGCGTTTGAAATGTTGGTTTAAGTAATTTCAGGGAAATTTTTCAAAATAATAACTTATTGCAAGCTAATTTCAAAATCATAATTTCAAAAGAGAAATTTTTGATTTCAATTTTAATAATCGGCTTAAGGCAACAACACTGCCTGCCTTCTTTGCTTTCAACGTATATTCTTCAGAGCAGACGGACTTCAGTTATTATCTGTTGGAACAGAAATATTGTTAGTCATTCTTTGGATTTAAAGGAACGCAGCAACAGTAACAGCAAACAATAACAACGATAACTACCACCACAACTCTTGAGTCATCCAGAAACAAGAGAATTAAACAGAAACTGGTCTTCATCGGGTTGGCATATCAAGTATTTTTTTTATCCATAGCACAGTCTGTAACTGCAACGTCGCTGAGGTTAGAGCAGCAACAGATACGATACCACGACCAAAGGCAAATTGAAAAAAAAATAACAATAATTTGAGTGACAGTCGCGACACCGCCCCAAAACTAGTGCAGGTAGAAGTCAAACGATGATATGGTTTTTAAATTTTATAGATTATATGCGTACATTAGTTTAAAAGTTATAAAAATTTCATCTAAGAAGTGACAGTATTTTATTAATAACTATAAATATTCAAAGTTTTGTACTGTGACCTTTAAGATGCACTCAGTCTAACTTTAATTTTTAAAAATAAACAAAGAAATTAAAATTTTGCTTATCAATTATTCATTATTTTCCTGATGTTGCACTCAAAACCTTATTCTGCTGATTGACAATAGCAAAGTTAATGACAAGCGCAAAAATAGCTCATGTTGAAATGAAATTGAAAGTTTATTTATTATTGACAAAACTTGTCATCAAAAAAGATATTGGTTGATCATGGCAGAATGAACAACGTAGCTGCAGTGTCAATCTCTTTCGCTCAGTCAGAATTGTCAAAATCAATAAATATTTTTGATATCTTATTTTCTCGCACTATTTCGTATTGATGAAACAAAAATTATATAAAATATTAAAGAAACTATTTCCAAAAAAAATGCAATAAAAGTTTACCTTGTCAAAAAATGTACAATTGTCAGTCACCAGAATAAGGCTGTTAATATTTTGTTTAATAGTTTTAATAGATGTTTAATAAATTTAAAGAATTTCTTCTTAAAAATCTATTGGTACGCACCTGATTTTCATGTGGCACCCACACTAAACGCTTCTGTGTCCACTCGGCCTGTGTTGCCGGATCGTTGAATTGATTACGCTCCACCGAAAGGTATTTCAATTCGGGATCATTGCGATCTACTTCTTCTGACATGTTGACGTTGTTGTTTGACTTTTTTATTATTTATAAGCTTGTTTTAGAATTTTAATAACTTTCCGGTTATATTTTGTGTTTTGTTTTGTTTTTTAATGTAATAGAAAAATGTTGGTAAGATTTGTTATTTTTTTTTTATTTTTTATTTTAACTTTTTAAAATATATTTAAGTAACACACACACAAATTCGTTCTTTTCTTTTTCTACTGTTTTACACTTTACTGCAAGTAAATTAGGTAAAGAAATAAGATAAGATAAAAATTATAATAATTATAAGTTTATACATACAATAAATTAGAAACGAACTCTTTAAAGAAAACACCATATTGAGATAAAATTATTTATGCTGCGCAACGAAAAAATAAGTTCTTATTCCAGCAGAGAATGCCGCAATCTTTATACAAAATCTTCTTTATTGGAAAAAAGTGTGGATGCACTGCAAGAGCTAAAATATGCTTATAACAGGGAAATTCAGGATGAAGTATAGTTGTGGTAAACTTTTACAGAATAAGATTGTTACAGAATGTGAACGAATCTTTAGTAGACTGTTGCATTTTTTATATATGCTAATTAGAAAGTAAATTTTATCATCAGTATCAATTGTTAAAGTTATAAAAATAATTGTAACTTTCTAACCCACTTTTCTTTCTAACCTAACTTAGCGATTCAAGAAAGAGCCCTCGACAAGCTTATAAAGGGTACTTCAGGCAGTTATTTCTATCAAACCAACTGTAGGATTGCAAAATGTCAGTATGATTTTTAATATTATCCTGATGATAAACACATTCACAAGCTTATAAGCGCAATATGATCGGAAAAATGCATTCCAGACGATAGGAAACTTAGTGTGCTTTGCCGAATCCACAATAAATTCGATCCCACCATTTGCGCTAACTACATTGGTATAAGCCTTCTTCATATCGCATATCCTGTCGAGCGTTTTGTGTGAAAGACTGAAGCCCATCTTCAACCAACTGATTGGACTTTATCAGTGTGGCTTCAGGCTCACCATCGATCAAATATTTACGCTCGGACAAATCTTGGAAAAGGCGCTAGAAATACAAACCGACACTCACCATCTTTTTGTCGATTTCAAAGCCGCCTTCGACATAAAAGACCATAACACGCACGAAGTCAGTGGGCATTCTGCAGGCAGAAAAAGAGTAGAGTCGAATGTGTCTTGCAGTGAACGAAGATAAAACTAAGTATCTCGTGTCAACAAACAAACAGTCCCAGCGTCTTGGAAGCAACTTCACTGTTGAAAACATCTTCTTTGAGATTGTTAAGGACTTCGTTTATCTGGGATCCAGCATTAACTCCTCAAATGATATCAGTATTGCGATAAAACGAAGAATAGCTCTTGTCAACAGGTGTTACTTTGGGCTCAGCAGGCAAGCGCTCTCGACGAACATTTTTCGCGCTGTTGCTGTTCATAGTGGGCGCTTTTTGCTCGCGGTTTTAGACACTTTTTCGAACTGTTGCTGTTCATAGTGGGCGCTTTTTGCCGCTACTTGTTGTATTGTTAAACGATTACCCACATTTTCTTTGCAAAATGCAGCAGCACCGACCGACAAAAAAGAAGAATGTGTACTGAACAGTATTTTAGACCCGTTCATTTAAGTGTTGAAGAAGATCCTTTTGTATTATCGAAGTCCGTTCACTTTATGGGAAATTTTACGGAAAATTCTTGTCTTGAAGGCTTACAGAGCGGATTCTGTTGCCTAATGGAGGGAAACATGAGGCTAATCAGGCGTCTCACGGTTAACGAAATTGCAATAGAGCCATTATTTATGACTTGTTAATTCTACAAATGAATGACAAATGTGTAAGATATGTGATCCCATCATGGCGGTCGTTGCCGTGCTTGCTAAGTGTGTGGCGTGTAAGTCAGCAACTCTTGATAGATCCGGATTCGAATGACCATCTGACACAGAAAGTTATTTAAAATAGAGATGAATTTTTCTGCACAGTCGTAACCTCTTTGGAGACAATTTCAAATCTAAAGAGCAGACAAGGTCATGTAAAGCTCCTTGATAACATGAACTTTAGCCGTTTGAAGTTTGCATAAAACATTGAGTTTCAGTTCTCGATAAAACAATACAATTGATCATAAGAACCTCGGTCAACGTTCTTTCAAGAGCTGCTATGTGGCCAATTTGATTGTTGTCTATATGCGGTTCCATTAGCATGACGCTACGTGTCACACAAAAAATTAACCTTTGGGGATTTGTAAAGTCTCCAGTTTATGGCATAGACTCTGTGCTGATAAACCAACAATAACCGAGTTGCATTGGTTGGCAAAATTATTCGCGTTATTGAAGATATACCGTCATAAAAGCTTGAGAAAGCGCTCGCAACCTTTGTCCCTGTATAACATTAATCAGATCCAAGGTGGTGAGCATACTGTACACTGTACATTGAATCAATTTAAGATAAAAAAAATGGGAAAGGAAAAGCACTTTATAGAAAAGCATTAACAATTTCAATAAGAGAGCGAAAGGTTATCAATCAAATTGATATCACTCGGCTTATACCATCGGTTCAAAATTGACCTGACTGCGAAAATGAAAAAATAACGGTTAATTATTCCTCAATATTTATTTAATCACAAAATAATCACCATAGGAGGCCATACACATATGCCAGCGTTTTTCCATTCTTGAAAGCATTTTTGGTATGTCGATGTCGTCTCAAAATGTCAATTCAAGACTCATTTAATCAATAATTCGGAATTTTTCTACACTTTCCGTCATTATAACTTTTATACTCATCGAGCGCTTAGTTGAGAAAATGAATTAATTCCAGCCAAAAACCAAATGCATAAGAAATCTCTTCTACGGTATGAGCAGACAAAATACTTGGTAAAGATATAAAGAAAAATCAATTATCATTGAAAGGATATATGATCAAGAAAAGCAATTCCACATATCACCACGACGATTCGAAATTGGCCTTCAGGTATAATACAGCACTTGAACGACAGCATCCAACATGAACAAAATTGGATACAGGTCTCCGAAAATATTTCAAGTCACTGCGGTAATCATAATATCAACTTCTTTTAAATCTTTTCTTCTTTCATAAGTGGATCCCCAGAAATTGAGTAGGGAAGAACATATAAACTTAATGATCTTTTTGGGGGAAACTGTAAGAAGGAAAGGTAAATTGCTATATTAATTAAACGACCAGTAGAGGAATTCCCAAATGCCTAAACAACGATTTTTGATGTCGTTGACTTGTGATGTCTTTGGCTTGTGAAAACTGTAGTTTTCTATTAAAATTGACAAACTCAATGAACGATAACGACAACGATTATCGATTGTTTAGTTTTTTATAATTCCACTCCAGGATATGTCCTAAGAAACAAATCAGCTATTTCCCATTAGGGCAATTCTCGTCCAAATGTTGCAAACAATGAACTATTTCAAAAATATAAATTGGGAAGTTCGACCGCAAACCGTATCCAACAGACTTGGCTCCTGATGACTAGTTGTTTGACCGATACAGCGTGGACTTTCGAAACAGCACTTTCATTCTTTAACCGAAGTGTTGAATTGGCTGGATGAATGGTTTGCCTCAAGAGACAAGTAATGGTATTGGCAAAAAAGATCATAAAAAGTCATATTTACTTACGATGGCCAATACTTTGTTGATTAAATTCCTTCGTTAATGTTTAAAAAAAAAGTTTTTTAAGTAAAACTCGACATATCATACATTTTTCCAATTGACTCAGAGAGAAATAAATCAAGTTGGTAATTTTTCGAACCAGAATATTCATTGAAAATTTTACCAGGCAACTTATACCCGACACAAACGTGAATTATCACAAGTTCAAGCATCTGGCAACGCTGTTTATTCTACTCATTCCTTTTTGTGGCTGCAGCATCCACCACATAACGAACGAAAGAACTTCTTTCATCGTTGTCCTCGGCGAATTCAGCAGATTCTGTCATCTTTGACATTTTGCAGCTTTTTATGAGCTTCACTCAATTGCACAAGCACACGCACGAGTTAAACTCATCGCACATACACACACATATCCACAAAAAGGGAATAGAAGAAACTTATAAAACATTAAAATTTTTGCCAATTCGCTTCAGCACTTAAAATTCTTTTTACATCTATTTGTCTTTTAAGAAAATTAAGCCGAAAAGAAAGAACGAGTTGAATGGAATAGAAAATATGATGCAAAGCAAAACGGGAAACAGCAGGAAAGATAATAAAGCAAAGATAAGAACGGTTTTCAGCTGCGCTGCTACTTTACGCTGCAATGTTTCTTTTGGTATGTTCTTTAATAATTCTAATTTATTTTCAAGTTTTTCATTTAAATAAAAATTTGCACTAGTTTAAGGTATTTTAAAGTTTGCAACTGGAAGAAATTATTTTTTTCACTAAAACTAAAAGTAAGCTTGTTCTGCTCATTGGTCTATGCAGCGACGACGACGTTGATGACATTGCAAGCAGCGTGTAAAAATCTAATTTTTAACAATTATTTAATACATCACTAATTGTTTTGTTTCATTTATTTTTAATTGTTTTCACTGTAAATTATTAAGTTCTGTTTTCTGTAGTCAATGTACACAACAACAACAGTTCATAAGTAATTTGAAAAATTCCTTTACTATATTTTCAAGCAGAAATTCCAAAACTCAAGTTATTTCAAGTCACTCACGTTAAAATTTTAACTTTAAATTTTTTGAGCGACTACACCGCCACTCAGCACTTTCACGACTGATTGAGCGACTCTTGCGGCCGGCGCACAAATGCTTCTCCTCCAACGATCACACACACACACACACACACACACAAACTACCATACGCACACACAACCATTCGCACCGTTCGTTAAGTTTTGTATTTTTATCTTATTTCTTCTTTACTACCTACTACTTCTGCTTGAATTTTTGTTGTTCTTGCTGCTTATTTTTTCACTCAAAAGTTGTTAGTTATTCTGTTTGTTTTACTTTATTTAATGTTTTAACATTTTTTCTTAAGACTTTTTATCGGGTTTTGCTTGCTGTTGATTTTCATCTTCAGCTGTGTCGCCGACACGGCACTTTTCAAACATTTGATGATGAGTCAAAAACTTCAGCTGCACTTTTCAGTTGCATTTATCACGTCAAACTCACTAAAACTACTTCAATTTGTACACTTATAAGTTGCAGTTTATTTTAATGTTTTGATTATGTTTAAAAATACTTAAATTTTCACCTTCAATTGCTGAAAATGTGCAAAAATTCTTTTACTCTCACTACCTACAGTACGTTACACGTAGAAGCGAAATATTCGACTGCCATGGGCGGGTTTCGTTCAGTTTCGACTTAAAAAACCGAAATGGCTGAATTTATTTGCCAGCCGGCAGGCGTCAGTGTTGTGCATTTGAGGCCAAACATGCTGAGGTACGTCTACACTTCAACGTCTGCATTATTTTCTAAAAAACAATTCTACCCTCACAACCAGTGTTGCCAGAAAGTTTTGAGAAAAGAAGCTAGATGGCCTTTAAAAAATGGCTAGAAAAGGCTAGATGGCTTTAAAAAAAAGCTAAAAAAAGGCTAGATTTGTTAACGTTATTATGCCCTAAACCTGTATGGTCAGGGTATATTGACTTTGTGCAAACGTTTGTAACGCATAGACATAAGCGAGTCTGGTATAGAAAAGTATACATATTCCTGATCAGTGTCACCTTGTTCGTCCATCTGTCTATGTGTTGTCTGTAAATATAGGTTAAGAAGGAGTTGAGATTGGTTCACATATTTACATGAACCCAAGCATCTGCACTATTGAATATTTTTGGAATCCACCCACGGACACGCTTACTTCCCATAAATCTAAAAAATAAAAATCGCTGTATAGACGGTTGTATTTAAGCTACAAAAATAAAATTTAAATGTATTTCTTTTATATGAAACTGAACACAATGTACACAAAAAATGGGCGTGATCTACCCATGAACATGCCCGCCTCCCATACAACTCCAACATTGAAAACACTATTATAAAGACGCGTTTATTTGAACTACAGGGATAAAACTTATCAGATATGTATTTTATATTAAAACTTATATGTGTACTACGGTGTAAAATAGTCGTCATTCGCCCTTAAATACGCCCACCTCCCATACAACCCACTATAGTAAAAACGCTATAAAGAAGTTTATATGAGCCAAAAATATAAAACTTGGTATTGAGATTGTTGTATCAAAACTAAGATGTGTTCACAAAATGAGCGACATCCGCCCATGAGCATGCTCATCTCCCATACAACCCACAATATGGAAAACACTATAAAAACGTTTATATTTGGCCTGCAGAGATAAAACTTGGTATGAGATCATGCACAGAGGGAAAAACCTATGGACTCAATACATGAATTTATGTACTCATCGCATAGTTTTCTGCACACAAAAATTTTACATTTTTCATGTATTGAGTACATGTTGAAATCTTTATTGACTACATAATGCTTTCAAGCGGTTATGTAGTCAATAAAGAATTTTATGTACTCAACGCAAACTGTTACAAATAATTTTATGTAATGAGTAAAGATCATATGTACGTATTACATAAATTATTGACTCAGTACATACATTATTTACTCATTACATATTTTAAATGCATAATTTTATGTAATGAGTACATACATAATTTACTCATTACATATTTTTAGTGCATACATTTATATAATGAGTACATACATCATTTACTCATTACATATGTTAAAAACATAATTTTATGCAATGAGTACATGCATAATGTATTCATTATATATTTTTTGTTCATAATTCCATGTATTGAATATATACACAATTCATGCCTGTGCCTAAAGCACCCTCTCAACAAATGCAATAAATAATTTTATAAAGAAATGACTAGATTTCACAAAATAATTGGCAATTACTTATAGAAACCCAGCCATTTAATTCTTATCCAATCATCGCTTTTGTTCTAGAGTACAATGGATGAACTCATTCCCGCTCTGATTTTCTAGAGGCTTTAGAGGTGTTGCTTATTTGAAAATCAAGAAACGAATGTCATAAAACAGCAAAATCGTGTTCCGATGTGCAAGAGATACGTGTACTGAGTCCATATGTTATGTACTGAATAAATGTGTCACTTCAATCGTATAAGGGGGACTTGTACTGAGTCTATATTTTATGTATTGAGTAAAGTTTTTGTAAAAAATTACATAACACGTTGATTGAGTACACGTTGCTTGTATCTATTGAAGTCTGCTATGTATTCAACACATAACATGATGTATTGAATACATTTTTTATTCATTTTAAAAAGTGAATAAATTGATATGTAGTCAGTACACGCTCCCTTTACTCAGTAAATACTGCTCTTGTTGCGTTCTCATACAAGTTGAAGTGCATAGATTTTACATAGCTGTCTCTGTACTGACTACATAACTTTTTCCCTTAGTGTGGTATATAAAACTAAGGTGTGCTCACAAAAAAAGGCGTCATCCACCTACGAACGCGCCTTCCTCCCATAAAACCTTCATTGGTACAACCTATATAGTTCTATAAAGAATACATGGATTTTAAACAAAAATAGGAAGTTACTTCTATTTGTTTTAGTATTTTAAAATATTGTTTATTTAAATATTATAGGAGGTTTAGTGTATTTCATAGTCGGACTAGACTTTCTTTACTCGTTTTCTTTTAAGAACATATCTTATCTTTAGAAGAAAATTTAGCATGCCAGTTTGAATACGGTTTCTTTACTTGTTTTTTTTTAAATTTCGTTCTTTCTACCTCAGCGTTGCTTAATACTAAAATAATAAAACTAAAAACCAAATCTGATAGCTCTTGGAACGGATCTTCATTCAATGAATCTCTAGCTTCTGCCCAGAATTCTGTTATGGAACTTAAGTTATTCCAATTGTGATTTACAATTGTTTGCCATTATATTTCAATTATCCTTATTTCTTCTGTAGAGTAACTGGATTTTGCTTTCTCTATAACAGAAAATATTTGGGTTTAACCACTTTAAAAGTATAACAAGAGCAATAGAAGATGCACACTTTCAAAATTGCAACGTCAGAAAAATTTGATGTAGTAATGCATCTTTAAGCAAAATATTAAAAAAGGCTAGAAAAGGCTAGAAAAAAACAAAAAAAGGCTAAAAAAAAGGCTAGAGGCTAGATGGTAATTTTCGAGGCTAGACAACAAAAAAAAAGGCTAGATCTAGCCTCAAAAAGGCTAGACTGGCAACACTGCTCACAACATGCAGAATGTTCTATAGCGTTTTGTTTTCTCGAAAAAAATGTTGCCTTTTTTACTCTCTTTGAGAATTCTGCCTTTTAAGACAGAAGAAGTTGAAGCACTTAGTTTTCTGCTCAAAATGTTGCTTAAACTCGAGAAAAGATTATGTGATTCTTGGAACAGTTTACTGCCAAACGTTTCTGCAAGGCTCAAGCGCTGAAGGTTGGGTGTTTGACAAATTCTTTGAATGAGGAACGTAACAAGCAGAGTTGAGGAAATTGTCTAATTATCAACACTATCAATCATCATGCATGAAAGAATACAAGATTACGCCGTCCTGAAGTTTTACCGTTAGATGACGTAATTGGAGTCAACTTTTCCTATAAGCTAAAAAAGGATGGAAATAGGATAGCTACATAGAGATGGCAACATTCAATTTGCTCCAATGACGTCGATGTCGTAACCTTGTATTCTTTCATCCATGATCAATGACTATCCAGCCCAGTTTATGACTACTTCTATTGGACGTGCTGGTTTCCGTTGCTGTCACCATACTTGTAGTGCTGCTTTCCATAATACTAGGACCATTGCTGAATGTTTGTCCAATGATCGGATCAATGCCGAATGAATACGCAAATCAATAAGCAATTGATTGAAGTTGGTTGGTTTAATTCAACAACTCAAAATTTCCATCAAAAGATTCTTAAGTAAATCGGTACGAAATATTAAAACAAAATAACTTAATATTTTTGTTAATTTTTTAAAATAAATGCAAATACGATTCAATAAAATGTAATAAAAATTAACATAAATGATCTTGAAGTTTCTCAAAAGCAAGCAAAAAGTTAGCCAACCCAGCAACTTTAAGAAAATTTTAAATTTTTTGTAATCTACGCAAAAAATGCTGCATCTTAAGAAAGTAAAATTTTCGACAAGAAAAGAAAACGTTATTAGAGTCTGACCTCTATGTCAGAACTCCAAATTCTGAATTCCAAATTCTGAATGTCAGAATTTGACTTCCGATGAATTGACTATTGAGGTTATAATATGAGCAAATATTTAATATAATGACTGAAGAAAACTTTTTTTATGGTAAATTAAAAGATACTAGCCCCTTTACTCATCAAAATATTTGTTTACATTTCAGACATTTTTCAAAATTGCAAATTTTTATTTCTTACGATTGTAACAGCGCAAAATATGAAATGTCAATATAATTCAGTCAGATAATACTATATTTGTTATAGTTTTGCAGTCGACATTTTGGAGAAAAGAACACATTTATTTTGAGGTCAACATTTTTTTTTTAGAAAAGAACAGAAAAAAATCAAAACACTTGAAGAGGACAAAAATAGCACGATTAAACAACTGTGAAATTTTTTATGTAGTTTGTAAATCAGTGCGGGATATTTTGCGTGACTTAATAGCTGTGAGTTTCTAAATTTCTTTAAATTTTGTGAGATTCTAAATTTTCTTGAGGTATTCTGTGTGATTTTTGACTTAGAATAACTTCTTACAGCATGGTTGTATGGGGTCGTTTTAACAAATTTTTTCAAGGCCATGAAACGTTTTTCACCAGTACTTTAAGGTATACCTACAGCCTTTAATACTCATCGTTCAAACATAATATATATACTTAAATATCAGATATATCGTGCACTAAACGAATATGTTATTTTGGATTTTGGCACTATTTTATTAAAGTCACAAAATAGCAAAGTCTAAGAAGAAAAATCTAAATTTTTTTATAAGAAAATCAATCAATAGCTGCACATGTTCTACTGCTTGTGTTGTTTGCTTGTGTTGTTTTTTTTTTTTAAGAACTAATTCACAGCATTAGTTCTCTACTCAGCGTTAAGATGGCGCATTGAAAACGACTTTGATCATATTTCGTTTTATGCTATTACCCAATAGATGGCGCTGTCTATTCGGCTGACATGATAGCTGCGTTTTTTCCACACTTACTCCGCTCCGGTGTAAAGAAAGTTGAAAAAAACGATAAAGTTCAATTATTTTACGATAGAGGCGTGTGAGTTTTTCTGTCATTTAAATTAAAAAAATAAAAAACAAAACACAACAATGGAAGAAATTATTGAAATGTTGTTGGAATCATCCATAGACTCTGAATCATCAAATTCATCAGAAACGGATACTGATAGCTCTGGAGTGGTGCAGCCAAGTAAACATGCAACAATATCATCATTTATGGATACTGTTCATCAATATTCAAGTGATGATTTTATCAAGCATTTTCGGTTGAAAAGGAGCACAGCTTATGAAATAATAGGTTTTTACAAAGAGCATAACATTAAAAAGAGTCCTTGAAGATCATTTTCGTTTTCAGAACATTATGCAAGGTCTGATGAGTTTATAAAAAAATGTGTTAACAAAGGAGGAGTTAAGAAAATACCGGCGGAAAAAGAGGTGCTTGTTTTTCTTTGGTATATGGCAAACACGGAGCCATACAGGACCATCGCAAATTTATTCGGAATTTCCAAATTGTCTGCATGGAAAATTGTTGTGAGAGTTACAGCTTTTTTAATATCAATTAGACACAATTATGTTAAATGGCCCTCCAACTTTGCAAGTTCTGCACATGCTTTTGAGCAAAAAACTGGCGTTCCAGGAGTTATTGGGGCAATTGACTGCAGCGATATACGCATAAAAGCTCCACTAAGAAATAAGGAAGATTATTATAGCCGAAAGAAATGTTATGCAATTAAGCTGCAAGCTGTTGTTGATGCTGACAAAACTTTTTTAAATGTTTATTGCGGTGAGCCTGGATCAATACATGATAGTAGGGTCTTGCGAAGGTCCAAATTATACATGGACTTGTATCATAATGAAAACTTTTTTGGTAGCAATTATTTCATAATTGGTGACTCTGCATATCCATGCCTAAAATGGTTGGTAACTCCATACAAAGATAACGGTAATCTGACACCGCAGCAAAGACAATTCAATATACTCCATTTATCAACAAGGATTGCAGTAGAACACGCGTTTGGCTTATTAAAACAAAGATTTCGGAGGTTGCAATTTTTTATGGAGCACAATAATATTAAAGCAATTGTAAACTTAATTATTGCAGGTTGTATTTTACACAATATTTGTCTAAAAAGTAACGATAATTTTTCTTCAAATATCCATCCTAACATTGTGATCTCAAATGACATCCAAGTTCAAACGAATAATGCTAATTCTACTCGTCGAGAACAACTGTTTCAAGATCTTGTAAATAAACACTTGATTTGAAGTTTTCAATTCAAAAATATTTTATTTATTTAAATAAATTTTTGATCAAATTTATTTTCTCTTCGTGTCTTTTGGTTTTTTCTTCCTCAGATTTTTTTTTAAGTTCAAGCTTTTTTTCCAAATATAAACACTTATTTTTTGTATAAATTTTTTTCAGTTTCAATTTCTCAGCTAAATAGTTTTTATTTGTCATTTTATCTGTTGATTTTTTTGGTATCGGTATTTGTGCTCCATTTTCAACTTCTTCTATTTCCACTTCTTCATCTTCCTCTAGAACTTCGACTTCCCAGTCGGCTTCAACTTCCTGGTCAATCGAAACATTCATTGAAAGTGCCTCTATTTGGACTCCGTTAAGATTGAGACTGTGGTCATTCGAGACGTTAGGCCTGTCTCCAAAAAGATCGTCTAATTCTTCCTCAAAGGGAATTGGACATCTACCTGCGCCCGTTTTCTTTGCATTGTCCTTTCCTTGCTTGTACGCACGCAATAGCGACTTCAATTTAATTTTAAGCATGTCAACATTTGTCGGCTGGGTCTGCAAATAAATAAAATAAGGCATTCATAAGTTTCAAGCAATCTACTCGCGCTTTTTGCTATTGGTCAAAGTGTATGTATTAAAAATCTTACCAGAACTCCTCGGCTGATTAAGTCTTCCAAGACATTTGCCATTGCGTGCTTCTTTTTTTTGAGGTGCAGAAACTCTTGCTTGCGGGCTGCGTAAGCATCCAAAAAGGAAAGCGTTTCTTCTTTTGTCCACTTTCGGCGCCTTTTAATATATATATATATATATATATAAACTTATGTAGTTTAAATTATTGTAATATATTTAATACATACGAAAAGGTGTTGTCCATATTTTTCTTTGTTTTTTATTTTAATAAAATTTTTTTTCGTATTTGACAATTATTTTTTGTTTAAAAAAACGTTACTTTATTGTCAAATATTGTAAATGCTTGGCAGCACTTCCCAGAAGTTTTTTGGTTTACGCCATCTAGCGCAAAGTTTGATAAGTTTAAATGTTGCTCTAAAAAGTTACTCCTGCTGGTTTTCTGGTGTAATGTTGTTTTTGTTTTGCATATAAAGTTTGCTCCGGAGTAGAGCAATTCGTTGAAAAAAACGCAGCTGATATATGCCTCCAGCATAAAGCCCTAACCAAAATAGACGATTTGCTCCGTAACGAGCAAAGACAAAAATGTTCGCTTAAATGCAATTCAATGTTGTTGCCCAAAATAAGCTAACGTAAACACATCGAAACTGAACGAAACGGCTTGACGAGACGTTTTGTTCCGTAAGAACCGAACTTTTAGCGTCTCAACTCGTCAGCAACAACAGTGCAGAGAATTTTTACATCAAGTTTTGTTGCATTTTTATCAATTAGTGCAAGAAACAATATTTTAATGAATTAATAGCCATTCTTAGGGATAAACAAGGCATTTATATGCATTTGAAACAGTTGGCAGCTGACCAGCCTAGACGAGTTCAAGAACGTTTCATTTTGGGTTAAATATCAAAACAGACGTAACGAGTGTACACGCTCGTCGAGTTGCAATCGTCTCGTTTCGTCTATTTTGGTTAGGGCTATAGCAAGCGTTGGTTAGTTCGTCTAGTAGAAAGACTCCTTTTCCACACGACAATTTTTCTTGCTGGCAACTTGAGTTTGTTGGCATCGGAACGTGATGAGAGGGGACGAGTACAGACTTGCTCGTACCGGCAAGTTTTCCTTTGTGCTGTTCTTTCTTTGAAATTCCCTTTTATTTGTATTCGTGAACTCAAGATGGCTGCGCATTATATGGAAAAATATTCATTCACGCAAACATAAACAAATCAGAATTGCTCAAAATAACTTGCAGAGTGAAAACGCAAACGGCAAGTCAAAAAGAGAATAGAAAACTTGCTGGCAATAAAAGTTGCCGTGTGGAAAACGGGACAAAGTAGCAGAACTTAATATGGGAAATGAACACATCTATTTTGGATTTACAAAATTATCCAGGTTTCGTTCTGGATCAATTGTTATTTTTGTTTTCAATGCAAATTAATTTGGATGATCAACCGTCGACATCCCACAACTCATTTGAGTGTAGCTTGCAAACCATGCATAGGACAGAAACAAAAGTTGCACCAATGGAAAGGGCATTTGCTTAGCTTTCTTCAACTAATGAACCTTCTTTCAATGAACTCATCCAATCAAACTTTCTTTGATTCTTTCGATCAAACTCAGATATGATCGAAAGAATTTGACATTTTGCATGCTCTATTTATCATTTTTACTTTAACTTTTTCTATGTTTTGGTCTCGATAAGAAGTCCTTGAATAACTTGAATGTTATTAATTTATTTGTAAATTTTTGGAAGATAAATAAGAAACATGTGCGAAATGGACAAAACAATCGGGCCAAAGAGACAAAGCAGAAAAGATTAATATGTAAACGGAATCCTACGTCTACACTTACGATACTATCGAGACTGTTTCTTTTATATTATTGTAGGTTTTTCAATGCAAAGTGAAGTAAAAACTGAATGATTTTTATATATATTTAATGACGGGTAAAGACATTTCATGTGAGAGTTAAGTTTGGCATCCATATATCGATGGTTAAGCGCACAAAAGTGATAAGTGAAAAATTTTAAATGTTCAGAAACGTCGATTTTGTTTTTAAATTTCAATACATTTCAGTACAAAACACTAATTTTAGCTGTATACCTAGCAGCATACATTGGTTATGCATTTTCATGTAATTTACACAAGGTAGATATTATGTTGATGATTTGGAAAATGCAGTAAGCCTATTTTTGTCAAATGGCCACTTATCACTTTAGTGAGCTTAACCATCGATATACTCTATCCAACTAGGTGAACAATATGAAGTCAAACTTCTGAAGCTGCGTATTGCCGTGTCTCATGAAATTCTGAAATTAAAAGTGTGATTTTTCAATTCATATGTGATTTTTTTTTACACAACTTGGTTATTGCTTTTCTATATTTATAAGGGTATTTCGTGCTTTTCCTTCGAATCATCAAACAACTTTATTTTATTTATTTTATTTAATGCACAGAAACCAGATCAGTTTGTATTTATTTATATATGTAATTGGGGAGGTATTCAGCATGCAAAACGACTAACTGATTTAAACCCTTTTTTATGCTGTAAAATTTTAATAGCTTCTAAGTAGATTATTAACTTGTATAACTTTGAATTTCTAATTTTGTTGTTTTTTTTTTATAATAAAATGAGTTATTTTTGAAAAATTTTATATAGATGAGAGATTGTTGTGATATTTTTAATAGCTGTGAGATATGTTGTGTGATTTTTTTATCTCTGTGTGATACTCTACGTTTTAATTGATGTGAGATTTTCAATTCATGTGTCATACGAATATTTTTTATATAATTGACGTGAGATAAAGTGGTTTTGTGAGAATTTAGGTTGGCATCTATGGCTATTGCAGTATTGGCATCTATGGCTATTGCAGCATCTATGGCAAGTGAAAAAGGGATATAGTATACCCACACATGAAAAATTTCCGATCGTTCTTAAGATCTCTGAAATTTTTATTATATAATTTTCTATATATATTTTTTTCAATGTTTTTGTTTTTACAATTAAAATTAAAATTGTTTACCAACAAAACAGCACGTACGTCACACTTGATTGGCCATGGTTGATGTGTGACACATAAGTTTCGTTTTGCTGCTTTTGAAATACCTAATCCGTTTCCACTCCAACGTATCCAAGACCCCTTTTACATTGATCAAGACTTGAAAGCAAGTTTTTTTGACGTTTTCTTTTGAACTTGACGAAACCTTTTACATTGGTCAAGACTTGAATTCAAGTTTGTTTCTTCTTTGTTTGCTTTCTATGAAATAAAAACAGCAAACAGAAGCAAATAAAAAATTGTTGTGGCTTAAAAACAAGAAATAATGAATTGTTAAACATAAAATAATAACAATACCAAAAAATATGCTCTGCATAAATGAAATATCATAAATTTATAGCTGCCGCTCAACAAACGCACGTTGATATGCGAAAAATAAAATAAAGAGCACAGCCAACAACGCGAAAATAACATAATGAACACGAAAAAATTGACGGTACAGCTTCAATGTTCTTTTCCCCTTCCGTCGCTTCCGAAGTGCGGCGAATTGCCAACAAGCTCACAGACTTGATTTCAAGTCTTGATCAATGTAAAATGGGTCCAACTATTTAATGATACCTTCAAATTTGTTTGTTGGGTAACTACAAATTAAAAATACTAATTTCGAATGAATGGCAACATAGGCTATTCTAAAAAATGTCTGCCGTACTGAAAAAATGAAAACGTTTTTACGCTGTAGTTTTTCTTAAAATATTTTGAAAAATAGTGAAAAATAATTGTGAAAACAGTGCTAAAAATAAAATATATACACCAAAGCTTGAAGTGAGTAGAAAAGATTTAGTTAAAAACATGTATTTCAACGCAAAAATGTGTAACAAAAAAATGTGTCTGTGCTGCATTGAAAAAAAGGGGTTAGAGAAGAAAAGTTCCAAAACTTTGAGACCGCGCTGGCAAGAAAAATGAAATGCCGAGAAAGGAATTATTTACGTGTAAAGAAAAAAAAAACAATAAATATGTGATTCTATTAAAATATTGCATATCATTTAACATTACGTAGAAGGTTTCTTTTGGTTAGACCTTGATGTTGATTAAAGATTATAAGGGTGGGAGGGTGGCTTTATAGTTGTGTATCCCTTTTTCAGCAGTTGTCGATAATTTGCTTTAAATTTACCGCACTATTTATTTGAACTAAATAATATTTATTTGTTTTCAGATTTGACTCTGGTTTAAAGATTAGAATAATTTGCGGAAAAAGACATTAAAAATGTCGCTACCGCCCTATATGATTCCACCCAATTCTTGGGCAGCGCAGCTAATGGCTCAGCAGCAGGCTCAAGCATATGCCGCTGCAGCACACGCTCAACAAGCGCAAATGCATGCTCAGCAGATGGCAAATCAAATACAACAAATACCACCACCGGGTGCACCTTTGCCACAACAGCCACTAGGAGGTATGGGCGGCATTGGACTAGGTCCGGGACACTTGGGTCATATACCTACGCCAAAACCGGACATTATAACCGAAGAGAAGTTACAGGAAAAGGCACAAAAATGGCATCAGCTGCAATCGAAACGTTTTGCAGAAAAACGCAAATTTGGCTTTGTCGATGCACAGAAAGAAGACATGCCACCTGAGCATATACGTAAAATAATTCGCGATCATGGTGACATGACGTCACGTAAATATCGACACGACAAGCGCGTCTATCTGGGTGCTCTGAAATATATGCCACACGCTGTGCTTAAATTACTCGAAAATATGCCTATGCCTTGGGAGCAAATACGTGATGTTCAGGTGCTCTATCATATTACTGGCGCCATAACATTTGTCAATGAAATACCTTGGGTCATCGAGCCAGTGTATATAGCGCAATGGGGGTAAAAAAAAATTAAATTTAAATAAAAAAGTTGGTAAATAATTTTCAGCATTGTCTTTTAGCACCATGTGGATTATGATGCGGCGAGAAAAACGTGATCGTCGTCACTTCAAACGCATGCGTTTTCCACCTTTCGATGATGAAGAACCTCCTCTAGATTATGCTGACAACGTTTTAGATGTTGAACCTTTAGAGGCCATTCAAATTGATTTGGACTCTGAAGAAGATGGCAGCGTGTTCAAATGGTTTTATGAACATAGACCTTTAGTGGGAACGCCGTAAGTTTTTCAAACTGATAGCTGTGTTAGGTCAGGCCTTATTATTTATTTTCTTTTATGTATGCAGTTATGTGAATGGTTCCACCTACCGCAAATGGAATTTAACATTACCTCAGTTAGCTACACTCTATCGTTTAGCCAATCAATTGCTTACCGATTTAGTGGATGATAATTTCTTTTATCTCTTCGATCCGAAGAGTTTTTTCACCGCCAAAGCTTTAAATATGGCCATTCCAGGTGGTCCTAAATTTGAGCCGCTTATTAAAGATCATAATGTTGGGTAATTTAAAGAAAGCTTTTTGAGGATTTTATATTTATATAAATATTTTTTTAAATTTTTCTCAGTGATGAGGATTGGAATGAATTCAATGACATTAACAAGGTTATCATAAGACAACCGATACGCACGGAGTATCGTATTGCGTTTCCATATTTGTACAATAATATGCCACATTTTGTGCATCTATCATGGTAAGTTCGTATTTTAAAGTGAATAAAAAAAAACATTCGAACAATGTTTAATATTTAAATTAAGTCAAAGCTTTATATAAACTGAAATTTATAATAAGCTCAATAATATTTATATAAACTATTATGTATAAATCTATGTACGGTCAATAAAAGTAATTACAGATTAATAACCAGAACTGTATAAATCAGTAATTGTTAGTTTACGAAAAAGAATATGCAATTTTTATATAAATTTCATAACAAGAGAAACAAAAATTTACTATAAAAAGATTGATTAAAATATTTGAAAACCACTATGACACCTGAAAACGGCGAGTTTTAAAATTAAACTGTCAATAATTTCGTATATAGTGGTAGAGGAAACAAAACCAAATAAGAAAATTACTACAAAATTTGCGATTTCAATTTTCAAACTGGTGCAATTATGTTATAACTGTAAATGTGAAATTTTAATTTACAATTGCTGACAATTGCGAACAATTCCAATTAAAGTAATCTAAATCAAAAAACTTTTACTATCCCAATTCTAAACGCAGTGTTCTTGTAAATTGCTTTTCTTCAGGTATCATACTCCAAATGTTGTTTACATAAAAACTGAAGATCCTGATTTGCCTGCTTTTTACTTTGATCCTCTCATTAATCCAATATCGCATCGACACGCCAGTGTCAAGGTACAAGAACCAATGCCTGATGATGACGAGGACTTTACATTGCCCGATGAGGTTCAACCTTTTCTACAAGATACTCCACTCTATACAGATAACACAGCGAATGGCATTGCTCTATTATGGGCACCAAGACCGTTTAATCTACGCTCGGGACGTTCTAGAAGAGCAATTGATATTCCATTAGTAAAATGCTGGTACAAAGAACATTGCCCACCCGGACATCCTGTTAAGGTGCGCGTTAGTTATCAGAAATTACTAAAATACTACGTGCTCAACGCTCTGAAGCATCGCAAGCCGAAGCCACAAAAGAAGCGGTAGAATTTTAAAAATAAAAATGTATTTCTTAACTTTATATCTGCTCTTGCAGCTATCTATTCCGCTCATTTAAAGCCACCAAGTTTTTTCAAACAACAACACTTGACTGGGTTGAAGCGGGCTTGCAAGTTTGTCGCCAGGGCTATAATATGCTGAATCTTTTGATACATCGTAAGAATCTTAATTATTTGCATTTGGATTATAATTTCAATTTGAAACCTGTCAAGACGCTGACAACTAAGGAGCGCAAAAAATCACGTTTCGGAAATGGTCTGTTCAAATTTTTAACTTTTTGATAATTATGGTTTTAAAATAAAATATCTTCAACTTCAGCTTTTCACTTGTGTCGCGAAATTCTGCGCCTTACAAAGCTTATCATTGACTCGCATGTTCAATATCGGCTCAACAATGTAGATGCCTTTCAATTGGCCGATGGACTGCAGTATATCTTTGCACATGTGGGTCAATTGACTGGCATGTACCGCTACAAATACAAACTTATGCGACAGATTCGCATGTGTAAAGATTTAAAGCATTTAATTTACTACAGATTTAATACGGTAAGTAAAGATACAAACATTTTATGCGCTACAGAAAAAATATTTAAAACAAAATATATTTGTTTAAATATGCCTAAAATAAAAAGAAAATACATGAAATATAAAATCAAAAATAAAAATTTAATATTTTAAGTACAAACAAATATTAAAAAATTCAAATCCCTCCATAAAAAATACGACTAAATAACAAAATTATTATAATAAATAAATTATAAAAAATTAAAATAACTTAAATAAAAAAACTGAAAAATATAAAATAAAACAATAAAAAAGAATATATTCATCATTAAAATGAAGAATTTTATCTATTAAAAAAAAATATATAAAATATAAGTTTATGAAATCAATAAATATATATTTAAAAAATTAAAAACCTAAAATAAAAAATACCTTAAAAATAAGATAAAAATACATAAAATCAAAAAAAAATGTGAAATTAAAATTTTATGTAAAATTAAAAAATACAAATACAAATTACATAAAATTTAAATTTTTAAATAAAAAGTTATATTAAATCAATTTTATATAAATATAAAAATATATAAAACACAAAATATATAAAATAAAATTTTGCACCTACTTAGGACATTTACATATCGTCATATGAAATCAAAAAAAGCCCTAAGTTACTTTTGAAAAATTGTACAGGAGAAGGCAAAAACGTTCTGAATTAAAAAAAAAAATATTATAGCATTTTTTCAGTTTAATTTTGTAAATCAAATCGTTGTTTTAAGTAGCAGGAGTGTAAAATTTTGTTTTGATACGGTTCATCACAATCAACTAAAAAGTAGATTTTGAATTTTTGGTATCTTAGGGCTATTTTGATTACAAATGACGATATTTACTTTTATAGTTAGAAGTTATTATAATTCTTAGTTGGTTTAGCAGCTACGAAACAGACTGTCTAGTCGATGCTTTGTGATTTGCTCTATACAGAGTTGTTGCTGTTAAAGTTGTTGTCTTCATTAAAAACTTGTAATTATAATTACTGGACCAGTAAGCTCAATTCTAAGTCTTAATAATATTAATTAAAAATAATAAAAATTGTATAATAATAAAAATAATGAAAATGGTAACAATAGTTAAAAATGAAAAAGTCATGTGAAAAAGTTGATGTTGTAGCAACCTGTTTCATGAATTCATGAATTATTTGGCATTAAGATCATGAATGATTTGACATAAATTGTAAAAAAATAAAAGTAAATTAGAATTATTAACTAAAATAAACAAATTAAAATGCCACAATTTTATAACTCATGTAAACTGGTGCGAGCACGATCTACGAAAACATGATGAATAATTATGGCTTAATACCAACAAAATGTTGGAACCTGGATGGACACGTGATAAAGAAGCAAACAAAAAGCACAACAACAAAATCAGTGTCCCGGTTTTTACTTGTCAAGAATCGACGGTTAATTCTTTACTATTCCCTTTTGAACTTACCTTCTTCTCTCAAGTCGATGTCCGCGTCACTCATCCACAAATGCAAGAATTGACCGACAACTCTTGACAAGTATAAACCGAGACTTTGCCAAATCAATGCTGTCTGTCAACTTATTGAAATTTTGCGAATAGCAAAAGAGTAGTAAAACACTACTTTTATGTAGTGAAAAGCGCTTCGCAAATTCCATTTTGATTTTGCTGCCGTTGCGCTTATTAACATTTCAAAGTGAGTGAACTGCTAAAACCACAGAGTCTACTGATGAGTCGGAGTAGCGTCTGACGAAACCATGATCTAGTCTGCTCGATTTGTTCTGCAAATAAATTTTTGTTGTTGTAGCGACATGAATTATTCATAAATTATTTGGCATAAAGCTTAACAAAAATAAGTGAAAAAGAAGCACTCGTATATACATGTTCTAAGTTTCACCAAATGATATATGGTCGCAACTTCTCACGATTTTTTTATCCTAAAAAAGAGTACCATATCATATAGCTAACCGATTGCAGAGATGGGCACTAATTCTGTTGGGCTACGATTTCACAATTGACTACATCAGTACTCAGTATTTTGGAAACGTTGATGTGTTATCAAGGCTTATAGACAATCAAAAGCAGCAAGATGAAGACTCAATTTTTTATTCAAAATTATGTCAAACTAATCCTTCAATATAATTTCAATCATCTACCAGTCACACTTTAAATGGTACCGATTTCAACTCGAAAAGACGATGGTTGGCCAGATTCATCTAAGGATATTAATAATAATGTAAAGCAGTTTTATCACCGTCGCCAATCACTTAACATCGTCAACAACTGCATAATGTCAACAGATCGAATTGTCATTCCATAAAACTATCAACAAAGAATTCTGAACTAACTTAATACATCGTGGTCTTTAGGGTATTGAACGTATGAGGTTGTGCCCGATCAGAAAATTTTTTATTGAAAAAAACTTTACCGCAAGTGGGAAATTATAAATCACATTCACGAATTTGTAAGTACCTAAAACAATAGTCTCAGGTCATATAGTGGCAAAAAGAAAGAGAAATTACAAAACACATACACCGTCATAACATCCCCAGTCAAATTGCCAAGCTGAACGTTTTGTTGATACAGTAAACCGAGTGTTAGCTGCAGCGTATGATCAAAACTCTATAGATGACAAAACAATTCTTCAAATTTTTCTATCACAAAACCACATTACACCAAATCCAAATGCACCAGAAGAAAAAACATCGGAATATTTCATTGGCAGGAAACTTCACCTCCAACAATCCCACATAAAAATTTCCCCATTGACAATGAATTTAACAA
Organism: Tetanocera ferruginea; assembly: GCA_958299015.1. NCBI lineage: Eukaryota > Metazoa > Arthropoda > Insecta > Diptera > Sciomyzidae > Tetanocera > Tetanocera ferruginea. Next base: position 32,901,797 of record OY282640.1, on the reverse strand, counting down.
AAAGCATGGTGTATTATGGTATATTATCGAGGAAGCTTGCAGTAGACGAGAAAGTATTAGCTAAGGTACACAGAAACAACAAAATGTCCTGGAACGCTGGATAAATAATGGAAGCACAAGTTGTATACAACGTTTTAGTCAAAATGAATCGTCGTAAAAATCTAAATCCTCCAAATGTTTTTTTTTTCCATCTTAACCTAAGAGGGATAGGGACAACACCAAAAATAATAATAAATGCCATGCAAAGCATAATAAGAAAAAAACAATCGGAACTTTTCTTCTGAATTACAATATTAAAATATAAAAAAAAAAAACATTTAAAACAAGAGTACATTAAATAAACAAACAATAAACATAAAATAGCAAAATATATGAAATAAAAAATTGTTCAAGCAAAATATTACATAATCCAAAAAAAGACAAAATACGCAAAAAAATTAACATTAAAATGTTGCCTTTTTTCAGGGTCCCGTTGGCAAGGGTCCTGGTTGCGGCTTCTGGGCTCCAGGCTGGCGTGTTTGGCTATTCTTTATGCGTGGTATTACACCGCTGCTGGAACGTTGGTTAGGCAATCTTTTGTCACGTCAGTTTGAGGGTCGCCACTCCAAGGGTGTCGCCAAGACTGTCACAAAACAGCGCGTCGAATCTCACTTTGATTTAGAATTGCGTGCTTCTGTTATGCACGACATTGTCGATATGATGCCCGAAGGCATTAAACAAAATAAGGCACGTACAATACTGCAGCATTTATCGGAAGCTTGGCGTTGCTGGAAAGCAAATATACCATGGAAAGTGCCAGGATTACCCATACCCATTGAGAATATGATTTTACGTTATGTTAAAATGAAGGCTGATTGGTGGACCAACACAGCGCATTATAATCGTGAGCGCATACGACGTGGTGCCACTGTCGATAAGACTGTGTGTAAAAAGAATTTAGGTCGTCTGACACGTCTCTACCTAAAAGCTGAGCAGGAACGCCAACACAATTACTTAAAGGATGGTCCCTACATATCACCCGAAGAAGCTGTAGCCATATATACCACAACAGTACATTGGTTGGAGTCAAGACGTTTTGCGCCAATACCATTTCCACCTCTCTCCTATAAACACGATACCAAATTGTTGATTTTGGCTTTGGAACGTCTAAAGGAAGCCTACAGCGTTAAGTCACGCTTAAATCAAAGTCAACGCGAAGAATTGGGTCTCATTGAACAAGCTTACGATAATCCTCATGAGGCTTTATCGCGTATTAAGCGTCATCTGTTGACACAGCGTGCCTTCAAAGAGGTTCGTTTCACTAAAACAATTTTTTTTACAATGAGTTGACTTAATTGTAAGGTTTTATTTTTTTACTAGGTGGGCATAGAATTTATGGACTTGTATAGCCATCTAATACCGGTGTATGATGTGGAACCTTTGGAGAAAATAACAGATGCATATCTTGATCAATATCTTTGGTATGAAGCCGATAAGCGACGCTTATTCCCGCCATGGATTAAGCCTAGCGATACAGAACCACCACCGCTGCTCGCTTATAAATGGTGCCAAGGTAGGTTAAATAACGAGTTTTTCTTAAACAGTGCTTGCATCATGCAACCATTACGTTCGTGTGATTTGTAGCAAAGTGATTTGTATTGAAAATCCCCTTGTTGCAAACCTCACGCTTGTGTTGGTTGAAATCATCACAAAGTTTTTATACTTTCAAAATATAAATTATAAAATTACACTACTAAATTGCGTGTTTCATATAAGTGTTGAAAAAATTACTTAAACGTATTAATTATTGAATTTTAATCAACTTTATTTCAAGAAAAGTTAAAATGAATACTTAATTTCCTATAATTAATTTCCACTATTAGGTATAAATAATCTGCAAGAGGTATGGGATGTGGGCGAGGGTGAATGCAATGTTCTACTTGAGTCACGTTTCGAAAAACTATATGAAAAAATTGATTTAACATTGCTTAATCGTTTGCTGCGTCTTATTGTCGATCATAATATTGCTGATTATATGACGGCTAAAAATAACGTTGTTATCAACTATAAGGATATGAATCACACCAACAGTTATGGCATTATACGTGGTCTGCAATTCTCCTCCTTCATAACTCAATATTATGGCCTCGTTTTGGATCTGCTTGTACTGGGCTTGCATCGTGGTAGTGAAATGGCTGGACCACCACAGATGCCAAATGATTTCTTAACTTTCCAAGATGCCGTTACCGAAACATCGCATCCCATACGCTTATTCTGTCGCTATGTAGATCGCATACATTTGTTCTTTAGATTTACAGCAGAAGAAGCGCGTGACTTAATACAACGTTATCTGACCGAGCATCCCGATCCGAATAACGAGAATATTGTAGGCTATAATAATAAAAAATGCTGGCCACGTGATGCCAGAATGCGTTTGATGAAACACGATGTTAATTTGTAAGTTGCCCAATAATGTACGCAAACAATTTTTATTTATTTCTAAAAATATTACAGAGGACGTGCTGTATTTTGGGACATTAAGAATCGCCTGCCACGTTCGGTCACCACAATTAACTGGGAGAATACTTTTGTTTCTGTCTACTCAAAGGATAATCCTAATTTATTATTCAACATGAGCGGTTTTGAGTGTCGTATATTGCCAAAGGTTCCTTTAAACAAGATAATAAAGAATATTTATTTTATTTTAGTTTCTTTTATTTTTATTTTTTTTTAAAGTGTCGCACACAAAACGAAGAGTTCACGCATCGTGATGGTGTCTGGAACTTGCAGAATGAGGTAACAAAAGAACGTACTGCACAGTGCTTCCTGCGCGTAGATGATGAGTCGCTAGGACGTTTTCATAATCGTGTGCGTCAAATTTTGATGGCCTCTGGTTCGACAACATTCACAAAGGTTTGTGCAAAATTGTTGACTTGAAGAATACAGTAACTATTTCTTGTATAACTTTACAATTTCTATAGATTGTTAATAAATGGAATACTGCCCTGATTGGTTTAATGACATACTTCCGTGAAGCTGTCGTCAACACTCAAGAACTCTTAGATCTTCTTGTTAAGTGTGAGAATAAAATTCAGACACGTATAAAAATTGGTCTTAACTCAAAAATGCCTTCGCGTTTTCCGCCTGTTGTATTTTATACACCAAAAGAATTGGGCGGTCTGGGCATGTTGAGCATGGGTCATGTACTCATACCGCAATCAGATTTACGCTGGTCGAAACAAACAGATGTGGGCATCACTCATTTCCGTTCAGGTAAGTCTAATTAAATTTTTAAATTTTCTTAAAAACATCTTATATAAAACACGCTTTTTGGCATTTTAGGTATGTCTCACGATGAAGATCAGTTGATTCCCAATCTTTATCGTTATATACAGCCATGGGAGAGTGAATTTATCGATTCACAACGTGTTTGGGCTGAATATGCGCTCAAACGTCAAGAGGCAAATGCTCAAAATCGTCGTCTTACTCTGGAGGATCTCGAAGACAGTTGGGATCGTGGTATTCCACGTATTAATACGCTCTTCCAAAAAGATCGTCATACTTTGGCCTATGACAAAGGTTGGCGCATACGTACCGAGTTCAAACAATATCAAGTGCTCAAGCAGAATCCCTTCTGGTGGACTCATCAACGTCATGATGGTAAACTTTGGAATCTGAATAACTATCGTACAGATATGATTCAGGCCTTGGGTGGTGTTGAGGGCATTCTAGAGCATACGCTGTTCAAGGGCACCTATTTCCCCACATGGGAAGGTCTTTTCTGGGAGAAGGCTTCAGGTTTTGAGGAATCTATGAAGTATAAGAAACTCACAAATGCACAGCGTTCTGGTCTTAATCAGATACCTAATCGTCGCTTTACGCTCTGGTGGTCACCAACCATTAATCGTGCCAATGTCTATGTTGGTTTCCAGGTGCAACTGGATTTGACGGGCATTTTCATGCACGGTAAAATTCCAACACTCAAAATTTCACTCATTCAAATTTTCCGTGCTCATTTGTGGCAAAAGATACACGAGTCGATTGTTATGGACTTGTGTCAAGTTTTTGATCAGGAATTGGATGCCTTGGAAATTGAGACTGTACAGAAAGAAACCATACATCCGCGAAAGTCTTATAAAATGAATTCATCTTGCGCTGACATACTGCTTTTCCCAGCCTATAAATGGAATGTTTCACGTCCTTCTCTGTTGGCCGATACAAAGGATACCATGGACAATACAACGACTCAAAAATATTGGTTGGACATACAGCTGCGTTGGGGTGACTATGATTCGCACGATGTCGAGCGTTATGCGCGTGCTAAATTCCTTGACTACACTACCGATAACATGTCCATTTATCCATCACCAACGGGTGTTTTAATAGCCATCGATCTGGCCTATAATTTGCATTCAGCCTACGGTAATTGGTTCCCCGGATGCAAGACTCTCATACAACAGGCCATGGCCAAAATTATGAAAGCCAATCCTGCGCTTTATGTGCTGCGAGAACGTATACGTAAGGCTCTACAACTGTATTCTTCTGAGCCCACAGAACCCTATCTAAGTTCACAAAATTATGGCGAGCTGTTCTCTAATCAAATTATTTGGTTTGTTGATGATACCAATGTGTATCGTGTTACCATTCACAAAACTTTCGAGGGCAATTTAACAACCAAGCCCATTAATGGTGCTATTTTTATATTCAATCCACGCACTGGTCAATTGTTCTTGAAAATTATTCACACCTCTGTATGGGCTGGTCAGAAACGTCTCGGTCAGCTGGCCAAATGGAAGACTGCTGAAGAAGTGGCTGCTTTAATTCGTTCATTGCCCGTAGAAGAACAGCCCAAACAGATTATTGTTACGCGCAAGGGCATGTTGGATCCGCTCGAAGTGCATTTGTTGGATTTCCCAAATATTGTCATCAAGGGTTCCGAACTGCAATTGCCATTCCAGGTGAGTTTTAACGACACTTAGGCATTCGTATTTTGTTAGTTAGTTACAAAAAAATTATCAAAATAACATAAAAAGTTCACAATAATAAAATCAGTCATTTTATTATTTTTTTCCTTCCGCTAGGCTTGTCTGAAAGTAGAAAAATTCGGTGATCTTATTCTTAAAGCCACCGAACCACAAATGGTTCTATTCAATCTCTATGATGATTGGCTTAAGACAATTTCCTCCTACACCGCATTCAGTCGTTTGATTTTGATTCTGCGAGCTCTGCACGTCAACACAGAGCGCACAAAGATCATACTCAAACCCGATAAGACAACAATTACCGAAGCTCATCATATTTGGCCAACACTCACCGATGAGGAATGGATTAAAGTTGAAGTACAACTCAAAGATTTAATTCTAGCCGATTATGGTAAAAAGAATAACGTCAATGTTGCTTCGCTGACACAATCGGAAATTCGTGATATTATATTGGGTATGGAAATAAGTGCTCCATCGGCACAACGTCAGCAAATTGCTGAAATTGAAAAACAGACAAAGGAACAGAATCAACTGACTGCCACCACCACACGCACAACGAACAAACATGGTGATGAAATCATAACATCCACCACATCAAACTATGAAACACAAACATTTAGCTCGAAGACGGAATGGCGTGTGCGTGCCATTTCTGCCACCAACTTGCATTTACGTACAAATCATATTTATGTCAGTTCAGATGATATCAAGGAAACAGGCTATACATATATTCTGCCCAAAAATGTGCTTAAGAAATTTGTAACAATATCAGATTTACGTGCGCAAATTGCCGGTTACCTCTACGGTGTCAGTCCGCCAGATAATCCACAGGTAGCTCTTGTAGTTTCAGATTTTTTCAAATAATTTTTATGTCTTTAAATATTCTTACAGGTCAAGGAAATTCGTTGCATTGTCATGCCTCCTCAATGGGGCACGCATCAGACGATCAATCTGCCAAATACTCTGCCAACACATCAGTATTTAAAGGACATGGAACCACTTGGTTGGATACACACACAGCCCAATGAATTGCCTCAGCTGTCACCGCAAGATATAACAACGCATGCTAAAATAATGCAGGAGAACTCTGCCTGGGATGGTGAAAAGACAATTGTTATCACATGTTCGTTTACGCCCGGTTCGTGTTCGTTGACCGCCTATAAGTTGACACCGTCTGGATTTGAATGGGGTTCCAAAAACACAGACAAAGGCAACAATCCTAAAGGTTATTTGCCATCACACTACGAACGTGTACAAATGTTGCTGTCCAACAAATTTCTTGGTTTCTTTATGGTACCATCGCAGGGAAGTTGGAATTATAATTTCATGGGTGTTCGTCACGATGCAAATATGAAGTATGAACTGCAATTGGCAAATCCTAAAGAATTCTATCATGAAGTGCATCGACCATCGCATTTCTTATTATTCTCTAACTTGGAAGATGGTGGCGATGGGGCGGGTGCTGATCGTGAAGATGTCTATGCGTAGTTATTATTATATAATTTCTTCGTTAAGTTTTCAATTTTATTTCAAAACTATTCGAGCTGTTTTGAGCTCGAAGCAATAATACTTGAAAAATGTTTAGCATAGGCAGCAGTCTTATTTTTGTATTTAGATGTAAATTAAAGTATCGACTATATATAAATTTTAAATCAATAAAATTAAACAATAAACGATTCTTTTGCCAAAAAGAAAAATTAAAATTTGCCTGAGGATATTTATAAAAATTACAATATAAAATAGATAAGGGAAGAAAACTGTTGCATCTTAATTGAACGTTTAAATGTACTTTATTCGATTAAGCCAATAAAGCCAACTTCTATTCGATAATTAGCTGTTTTCTTTATGTAGCTTCTGTTTTAAATAGAAGACGTGCTGCATCTATTTAAGGCCTTATATCACTTAAAAATATCAATAAAGTTCGCAATTTTTTATAGGGAACAGTAAAAGTTTTGCCATTATTTTTATCATCGGATGAAACGTTGCGTCTCCATTTAAAATCAGATAAAATTAGAAAAATGCTTCTGTAAAATTTTGTTAATTCAGTTAAATGTTTTAAAGGTTTAATTTTGTTTCAAAATGAATATTTGACTTCAATATCGATAAAGGGTTGTTTGTAATGAAGTATTATCCAAGAGTTTTGAAACTCTTTTCGCTAATTTTTACTAAAATTAGTTGTTTGAAATCGATAAGTTCAATGACGTAGAACTTGAGCCAAAATTAATTGTGAACATTAAAAAAAGCTTATTATTGAATGGTTTTGAAAAAGTCTCGGCTAAAACTCTTCATGGTATTAAAGCTCCATTTTGAAATTCCTTATTTAATACTTCCATCCAGCTGATTTTCGCGTAATCTTATACCTCATTTACCAGACCGAAAATTGAGAACAATTTGCACATTACAGCAATCTAAAATCTTGTATCTCCTCTCCCAACTCTCTTAGATATCAGATAGTTGGGGGCTTAAGCCATTTTTATACAGCTACTACTATGGGAAATGTTCAAGGGAAATGCACGATCTAATGCCAACAATTGGAGTTGGGTTCAAAGCGGCAGTACTTGTCTATATTATTGACTGAGAGAGTATCTGAGAGTAGTTTTCTAACAGTTTTCAACAAATGCTTACCATGACAAATGCTTATTTGTTTTCGAAATTGTTTAATAGATCCAAACAGATACCTTTAAGCGCATTTTTTGAAACATACTGTTATTTTAACAAGTTTCACTAAATTTTACTTAAAAACAATTCATTTGAATCCGAAAAAGTAAAATGTCGAACCCTAATGCCAAATTCGAGTGAATGTGAAATATAGAACTTAACATTCTTATCTGCTGGTAATGTTTGTGGTGTATTTTGTACCTCATTTCACACTAGATGGTTCACATTTCAAAAGATGTGGTCGGTTGTTCTTTTTGATTCCTCAGTTCCATAGTGATTCAGAATAGATGCATGGACGTGACTCACTAAGACGTATCGCGTAATTGGTAGTCAAACTTTTAAGAAATTCTTCCAAAGGAAGAAGATGTAGCGCAATTTCTAGACTAGCCTGTGGAGGAGATCTCATGGCTCCTATGCAGGCTAACCTTTGCAATTCTGTTTGAGTCAAGGTAGCTCTTTTGTATACAATTGTCCACCACACCAGAGAGTCGTAGCTGAGGATAAGTCCAGGCTCCAATTCCTACCGCTTTTAGATATTAGCTTAAGAGATAGCTTCAAGATATTTACCTTCGGTGGAGAGCTTCAGAGTTACTCCGTTGAGTTTCGGCAGTGTGAAGCTGACTACCTTTCCTCTTCTTGGGAACATACCGACTTGGGTCTTGATTGGATTCACATTCAGACCATTCGTTCCTGTCCATATTGATAGCTCTATTAGAGCTTCCGATATCGGTTCACTAATCTTTTGCAGGAATTTTACTCATATTTAGGCCTGACTAAAATAAGCGAGACGAGATAATAGCAACGTCTGCATTCGTTGCATCTGTTTTCTCTCAAAATAAGTCTAGATTCTTTATTCTAGATCGTTTTCATGTGACTTCTTTAAAAATTGGTCTGTTGCCGTACTCTAAAGTTTTAGTCCAATTTACCAGTTTTAGTCCGAGAACCGTTTACGTACTCGAAAAAATGGTAAAAGAGAGTGCAATCGATACTTCAAAAATTGCGATACTTCAAAATTTCTTTGAAACTATTAAAATGGAACCCAGAAACATGGAAAAATGTGTAAAAACTAATTTAAATTCTTAACTTGAGAATTAATTTCAATATTATTAAAAATCTTAGGTATTTCGTCTGCAATGCCGATGCTCCACATCAAGCCAATGCCGGACAAACTATCTTATTTGACAGTTTTTACAATTTTAGTCCGAGAAGCGTTCCCGTACTTTTTTGTGTTTTTCTCTTTTTTCGAAAGATTTTTTCTCATTCTCAGACTTTTGACTGTTTTAACATTTTTAGTCCAAAAAGTACGGGAACAGACCTAATATGGACTTCCGTTTAATCTCTTAACCATTGAGGGTGTAAATCTCCAATTAATAAAAAGAAATTAAATTTAATTAAAAGCATCATAAAAAGAATCAAAGTATTTTAAGTAAAAATACAGTCAGTGGCACGGAAGTCCCATTTCGATCTTTTGAGATGTTATCATTATATAATACAACATAGTGAGAGCGTTCGAGTTTTCGATAAGCAATCACACACATTTCATAATAAATTTTAACAAAGGCCATAATAAGAACTTCGTGTTCATGGTGGCCTTTTCCTAAGTATATATACTACTCGGCAAAGAATAGTATTTTAAGAAGAAGACCTAATATGTTAGTTAAAAAGTTAAAAATTGTGTATGTAGCTCTTAAAGGCGTAGCGGAAACAGAGTTCTTAAAATATTTTAACACCAATAATTTCCTTAAAATATAATTCTAACGAATAAAATACTCAATTCAATGTAATTAACAAAGAAACTGTATTTTATGAAAAGAAATAAATATAATTCGTTTGTGAAGTGATATCAGCCCTTAACGAATTAAATGAAACAAAAAAAATTTCAACTAATTGAGCGTCCACTTATGTGTTGTGCATGAATTGTAACAGCAAAGCATAACAAAACACAACTTTGATACAAAATGTTTATATGTCAGGATGGCCGAGCGGTCTAAGGCGCCAGACTCAAGAGCAATCTTACCTGTTCATACGGGTTAACTGAGCGTTCTGGTCCTCTCTGAGGGCGTGGGTTCAAATCCCACTTCTGACAAACATTTTTTTGTTTGTTATTTTTTTATTTAGTTTTTATTAAATTTACTTAATTTATTATTGCTTAATTTCTATTCGTTTATTTATAGTAAAAATAATTCATGGAATATTTTTAAAAACAATTTATATTGCATTAACTTGAAATACTATTTATTTTAATAAATTTATTCGAAACTATTAAATAAAAAATATAATTAAATTGTGTTTATAACAATGTAATTCTTTTATTCAATTGTATTTTTATGCGTTCAAACCAAAATAGGTGGTAAAATATTGGAATACTATTGCAGTACATGCTGGCAACCGTATTGATCAAACTGCGCTTTGAACTGTTGTCATAACAAGGCAAACGTCGAACTTAAAATTATTGCATTTAAATTTAGTAGAAAACTGTGTCAAACGGAAATAACTGCATCATTCCTTAAATTTGCATTAATTCTATTTATAAATACTTATTTAAATACTTATTACAAGACATCAACATACAAAGCTACACGCTTAAAAAATAGTTTGTAGACTGTATTAGTACACTTTATAAATTTCATCATTATTTTTTTTTATTTTTTCTATTTTGTTTTAGTTATTTGTTCGCTCACATTTTGTTTTAATTTACTCTTTATTGTTTTATTTAGTTTTTTTTTAATAAAAATACTTTAGCGTTTTGTAGTTTTTGCTCTTTATAAAAATGCTCTCTTTCGTTTTTTCTTTACACTCATTTAATAATTTAGGTACTCATTTAACAAATTGTATATAATATATACGCGTGTTGTTTTTTTTTTTAAGTAAAAACAGTTTAGGCCACTTAATAGACATATGAACTGCGTCTCGCTCCAATATGCATAAGTTTCAGAGATCATGAACATTTCCATAGAACGATCGCCAAGTTGCCACCAAAAAATAGATATAAAATATTTTTCGTTTCATATGAAACCTCAAAACCAAAACCTTCACCAACAACAGCATGCCAATAAGTGCCAAACTTCTTGTCCATCGTTTCTTTAATAACACGAGCCGCTTGCTGGGAAGTAAAAATAAATCTTAAGAAAGTTTTAATTTTTCATGACTTTATTTAAATATATGTAACTGATAAATAAATAGTAACTCATGTCAAAGGATTTCTCAGACAAATTCTCAACTTTGCTTTCGAGTGAGTCGAATAAAATCACTACCAACCTAATATTTGGTGTTCAACATTTAATTTTTGGCGTGTAATTTCAACTTTCATTTCTAATAAATTTAAAATGGTTTGAATCTGAACAAATATTAAGATTTGTAGAGTACCAACAAAATATAACTTGATTTTAAGTTCACTTCCTCTTCACTTTGCTTGTGAGGGTGGGTCAATAAGTCTGTAACTGTTTGAATGAAACATAGGTTTTTTGAAAATCATTTTATTTTCCAACATAGTCTTCTTTGAGTTCTTTGCACTACGTTCAACGTTTCTCAAATTTGTTAACCCTCCCAAAGAATAAGTTTTGTCAATGTTCCAAAAAAAGTATATGTTTGAGAGATAATTCCATTATTGGAGAAATCTCTTTCCACCAAGTTATTTCTTTAAGTTTGGAAACAAGATATAGTCCCAAGGCGCTAAGTCCGGAGAAAAGGGCGTATAAGAAAGCAATTCGTAGACCAATTCATGAAATTTCGCCATGGAGACTGCACATGTGTTTTTTTAGCTTTTTCATACCCAAATGATCCTTCAGAATCGAAACCACTGAGTCATGTGATATGCCTATCTCCCATCTCATGGTACAAAAACACAGGTAGCAGTGGCAAGTGTTGATTTTCTTATCTACAAGTAAATGAGTTCCTGTCAAAAACTGCTGTTCGTTGTTATATGCGTTGGTTGCATTCAGCTGTCAACTGTTGTGATAGCGACACATCGGGGAGCGCTGTTACCGGTATTGAAGTGTCAAGAAAGTTGTCAAGTTGATGAAAAATTCAAAATGGCGGATCCAATGGAGCCGTGCGTATTTTCCAGAGTATAACATGTTTAAAGAGTATTATTAATATTATTTTTATATGATTAAATTAATTATTAATATAAGCATCAAAGAAAATAAGTAACATTTATAAATAGAAACAGAAAGAAAATTAACCCTTTCACAACCATAGCTGCTTTGAAGCAACTTCTCACTTTGTATTGACTTTCATCGAATCTTTAAGAAAACTGAAGTTAATTCAAAATCAAAATGCTAAAGTAATATCAGGTTTTATTAAGAGAAAATGGGAAAAATATGCTTAATGTTGAAATTTTGTGGAAATATATTTTTTGATAAGATAAGTTATCAGGTATATTCTCCCCAAACAGCATCCCAGAGCAATATAATTTGGGACACCTACTTCTTTTATAGAAAAAATTGTTGGTGTGAAAAGGAAACAAATCGGTCGATTTATTCACACACCTCATATAACCGAAATCGGTAAGCTGGTTTTTTCAATAAAAAAGGTTACCAGAGCAATGCAATTTGGTGCACCTAGTTATTTTATAGGAAGAATTAGTAGTTGCGCAAAAGAACTAAATCCGGCAAATTAACACACCCACCTCTTATATAACCGATATCGGGAAACTTTTACATTTTCCCAGAAATTCATCCACATTTCCCAATGCAATTTGGTGCACCTAAGTATTTTATGGGAACATCTAGTTGTTGCGAAAAGGAACCAAATCGGGCAAATATTGGTCAATTTATTCTCATTTAATAATTTTAATTTTATTATTTTCTATTTTGTAGTTCCCCAAGCAATATTTATCTAGCTATAAGTTTTCTTTCAATATTTGAAATAGAGCCTTTCTTCAAAAGAAAATATTATTGGAACAAGAACCTTCAGCAAAAATGTATTTTCAATGAAACAATCGATTTCGAGAAGTTTTACAAACTTAATAAAAACGGCAAAAGAAGTAAAATATAGCAACAAATTATGTAGAATTATAAAATTAGAATGTTTGCTGAATGGAACTTCATAAAAATATTTGTTTGAACTCACTTGAAAGCAAACTATAACCTTTTTTTCAGAAACACAAGATTTTTATGTTTTTTTAAGCATCTCTTTCTCACGACTTGTAAAAATTAATAACTAATTTTTTATTTTAATACTTTCTTTTTGAAGATATTAAGTACATATCTGATGCTTGTTTCTGCAATTTAAATTTTTAAATAAATTTTTTTTAAATATTCAATGTAGTTTTTATTTTATAGCTGTTTAAAAACACTGGACGTTTGGTCTAAGTGAAACTATACCATCGATTCACAAAAAATTGGGTCGCAAACACCACATAACAAGTAAATCTGCCGTATCTGGGGCTCAGAAAATCCACAAGTGATTGTGGCGAAGTTAATGCATCCACCGCGAGTCACTGTTTGGTGCGGTTTATGGGTGGGAGGCATCATCGGGCCGTTTTTCTTTGGAAGAAGAGGATAGAAACACCGAAAATGTCAACTCTATGTGCCGGAGGACTTTTTTGTGCCGGTGGTTGAAGCTCGGGGTCTGGACTATATATGGTTTCGACAGGACAGCTCTACACCGCACGCACACAACTTGCCTCAATTTGGACTTTTTGCGTCGCAAATTCCTGAATCGTACAATTTCTGTAGCGGTGATGTTAATTGGCAGCGCAGATCATGCGATTTGACTTTTTTCTATGAGGTTACACGCAGGATAAAGTCTATGTGAATGATCCGAAGACGATTCCAGACTTGAAAAGCAATATTATATTAATAACGAGATAAAATATTTAAAAAAATTCCGAACAGTTTTGCGTTTTATTCAAAATCAAAGTACCACACGTCTTAATGGAACACCCTTCATTATTATATTATCAGAACTTCTTCTTCTTCTTCTTAAAATACTATTCTTTGCCGAGTAGTACGTATACTTAGGAAAAGGCCATCATGAACACGAAGTTCTTATTATGGCCTTTGTTAAAATTTATTATCAAATGTGTGTGATTGCTTATCGAAAACTCGAACGCTCTCACTATGTTTTATCATATAATGATAACATCTCAAAAGATCGAAATGGGACTCCCGTGCCACTGACTGTATTTTTACTTAAAACACTTCGATACTTTTTATGATGCTTTTAATTAAAATGAATTTATTTTTTTAATTGGAGATTTACACCCTCCATGGTTAAGAGATAAAACGGAAGTCCCATTATCAGAACTATGTGCATTTCAGAACTTTGAGTATGAAATTATAAGTAAAGTTGGAGTTAATGTTCCAACTCTCAAATTACTGTGAGAGTAATTTGATTATTTGCCAAAAATAAGACAATTTATCAAAAAGTACGGCAACGACATTAATCAAGTTTCAAGCGGAACAGCTGGTTGTTACCATAATCTTGGTGTAAAAAGTGTTTAACACAAACATGCTGTATAAAAACTTTTGATATAAAAATAACTCATTAACTTCAACCAAATAATCAATTAGTTTTTATTGCAAAATTGTGTGAACAGCTATTGCGTTTGAAGTCGTTTCCGTAATTTTTGTAAAAATTAATTTACTTTGACAAATAAACAAATAAACTCCCTAAGTTTGAACTAAACTTGAAATTTGTACAGAAATAGACGATATTTTACGCGAACTTCAAGTGAAGTTCAAGCCGATTTCAAGCTCAAGAGACCGATATTTTGCTTGATCTTTTTCTTTCTTGAGCTGTTGTTGGAACTTATTGATCTACCCTCGTATGTCAATCTAAGCTAAACTTTTAAATTATATTGCCTCGTACAACATTATGAAAACCTATTTACACTGTCCCTTTAAGTGGTTCTTAACGTAGAAACCTTCTTGATTACCTTAGTACTAACGTAGAAATATTTCAGTGACGTTCATGTAATGCTAACTTTTTAAGCCCTCAACCTTTTTCAACTCTTTCTGTTGAGTCTTATAAAAACATGAATTTTTACCTCATAGTTTGTTGAATATTTTTCACAGGCTGTAATGCTCAACTCGATAGCCTCGGTGCGCATTTCCTCATTCATGTCCGAGTGCTAGTAACCAAAGAAGTTATATTTATTAGTGAGTTTGCAATTGTTGTTTTTTTTTTCTTCTTTTATAAATGTTTTCTTTATGTGCTTTGTTTTTGTTTTTATTTTTTATTTTATTTTCGAATATTTTGATAGTTTTCATTTTTTTTATTTTGTAAACTACCTTGACAAGCGGATACACGTGCACGATTTTTTTGTCACCCTCGCCTTCCGGTTTGCCACCTTCATCGGCCATTGTTTGCACAATAACAACAGTTGAGCCAGGATATCCTTTCCAGGAATAAACAAAAAAAAACTCACACACACAGTAAAACCTACACAGTGAAAGTTTATAAATTTTTATTTTTTATAATTTTAAACAAAAACATAATAACTTGTCGAAATATAAATTGAAAGATTTTTCAAAACAATTCAATAACTTTCAAATATCCTATTTTCCGTTCGAGGTAATGTTCATGAACACATGAAAATGGCAACTGTTTAACATGAAGGAAGTTCTAAATAAAGTTGTTTGCTTAAGAAAAAAAAATCAAATTGGATACAAGATTAACGCATGCGTAATATGTAATAATTATAACTTCAAACTTCAGACTATTACTATTTTGAGTTGAGAGTTTAATCTCAGACTTTTGCGAAACCGACCCCATCTCAATTTTTTTTCTATTTTATTTTTTTTTTTGTTAAGCCGGCACCAAATGACAAACAATAACTTTTGCACCCTTTGCAAATATCTCGACATTTTTGCAGCTAATATAATATTAGTAGTGCTTGTTGTTGAATTTTAAGGGAGGTTATCTTTGAATGCACATCATAAAATATCAAATAGTAAGATTCAGCGTCATATGACTTTGCATAGGTTTTTCCTAGATGGCGGCATCATGTCGAATGGGAATGAGCTACAGACAACTGTACATTAGAGTGGGTCGGCCTCCATACAAAAAAAAAAGTTTGAAAAATCCACCCCTATTTTAAAGTTGACCTCGTGAGGATTCCGAAAACAAAAAAATTTTTTTTTTGGACCACCGGAAAAACACCCAAAATGGTATTTTTTGCATAACTTAAGCATTACATGTCAGATCTTAAAAAAGTATATGTTGTTGAAAAGGATTTTACGAGCACTACAATATGTTCTTAGGACATTTTTATTTTTGAGGTCAAACCAAGTAGTAAGCCCCCATTAGCCCGATTTATCCCCCTTAAATTTCTTTTTTTTCCCATATAATTAAACTCCTTCAAATTTGTTTAATTTGTGTTAAAAAAATTATTTATTATGAATCTAATGAAAAAAAAAAAAAAAAATTCAAGAGGGTAAATCGGGCTAATGGGGCTTACTAGTTGAATATGACCTCAAAAATAAAAAAGTTCTAAGAAGACATTGTAGTGCTCGTAAAGCCCTTTTCAACGACATATAATTTTATAAGATCTCACATGTAATGCTTAAGTAATGCAAATAAGACCATTATGGCTGTTTTTCCGGTGGTCCAAAAAAAAACTTTTTTTGTTTTCGGAATCCTACGAGGTCAACTTTAAAATAGGGGGTGGTTTTTTCAAACTTTTTTTTTTTTAAGATTAAGTGGTTAAAAAAAAAAAATTTTTTT
Organism: Tetanocera ferruginea; assembly: GCA_958299015.1. Lineage (NCBI taxonomy): Eukaryota > Metazoa > Arthropoda > Insecta > Diptera > Sciomyzidae > Tetanocera > Tetanocera ferruginea. The sequence goes on along the minus strand of OY282640.1, from coordinate 32,885,505 downwards.
GTTTTCGGAATCCTCTCGAGGTCAACTTTAAAATAGGGGGTGATTTTTTCTAACTTTTTTTTTCGACCCACTCTACTGTACATAGGGGAGAGTCGTCCCCGTTGTCTCAAGTACTAGTTGTCACAACGCCGATATCTTTTGATTCAACACGTTATCGAGTTAAATATCAATGTCATCTGTACGCTATTGCAATTTCTAGCATCCCAAGAAAGTTTAAGAGCCGTTAGTTTTGTTTTGCAAAAATTAAAAGAGATTTAAGAAATTAAGTTGGATTTGTGTATTTTTATATTTTTTAAAAATTTGTGTTTAGACAAATAAAAGTTTGCAATATTCCATTTTAAATAAATTTCCAATACAATTAATATTATATTTTGCAAATACTTATGAATTCTTAGATAAAACTTTATATTTAAATTTATAGAACATTGCTTACATTTTTTTCCAAATGGTACAGGTTGTCACAGCGCTTGTGGGGCTTGTTGTCACATATAATTTCATATAAACATTTTGAAAGTATTCTATGTTTTATTTGAATTTAAGGAAATATGCCAAGAAATCGCAAACGACTTACAAACCGGGGTCGGACATCTTTAGATATCATGATGCAAGCCGATTACAGCTAGTATCAATAAAAATAACGTGGATTCACTACGTGTAGTTTGTTGTCAAGCGTCAAATCCAATAACAATTGTCGTCAATATATTAACTGCAAACGTTGTGCACATAATGCATTGAAAGTGATTGTTTGATACATTGCTGCTTAAATTGTTCTACGGAGTGCGGCAGCAACGACGATTAAGAGGTGTGACAACGGGGACTACGCGTTGAGACAACTTACCCCACGGGTGGGGTTACTTGTCCCAGACGAGTTGAATTTTTTATCTAGAAAATTTTTTGATTTATTTTAAAATAATATTCGTTATTCATATCAGGATTGAAGAATAAAATATTGAATTTATCTGTAAAAGTTTTGCAGTGCCATTATTGCTTAATTTGTGGGAGTTACAGCAGTTCATTCAAATTTTGTGACAACTAGTACCACTCTCCCCTACTCTTTACCTATTATTGCAATACATTAACTTTAATATAATTGAATTAGAAATTCAGTTTATAGGGCTTTATTGTATATAGAGATAATCCCAGATAATCCTCAGATAATCATAACAATCCTAATCATAGAATCATCAATTTTTGTCTAATGCTCTATGGAATCTATGAAAGTGTCAATGACCCGCCTGTGACTTCAGATAATTCCATTTCATCAGAGTAGCCATAGAACTATCCTCTTTTTCCAAGGGTCCAAGGAATCCATTAGAGTTCCAATGATCTGCCTGTGACCTCAGTTAGTCCAAATGCTCCATGTACTCCATTAAAGTTCCAATGACGAACTTAGATAATTCCATTGCATCCGATTGGCCATACAATCATTCAATTTAAAATTTCAAGCATAACGTGTCACGGTTGAAAATTCAACCATAATATGTCACGCGTTCACATCACTTGTTTTCACTCTTCATATAATTTTCGTTTCATACAAACCGATTCTAAAGGTGTAAACACCAAAAACTATTTCATTAATTTGCTTACAATAAGTGAATTATTGTATAAGTGAGTAAAATTTTCATTGGTCATTGGTCAGTTGGCAACTGTTAATTTCCATTTGTATTTGATACAATGCTTAACATTTCATCAACTTGACAACTTTGCTGACACTTCCGTAGCGATAACTTCACTCCCATATGTGTCACTATCACAACAGTTGACACAGCTGAATGTGGCCAACGCATTTAACAACGAACATCTGTTTTTGACAGGAATTCATTTACTTGTAGATGAGAAAATCTACACTTGTCAATGCTTCCGAGTAAATTATTACACCATGACTTTCGGCATGTCGTTTATCATTCTTCGTGCATGAAATTGACATGAACGAGTTTTCGAACCTTTTTTGTAAACTGAAATTGGTTACATTCCGGTCCTCGGTCCTTGGTTCTTCGTCTAGGTTCTAGTCCTCGTGGACGAAATGGGAGCCCAATGATCTTACCTTTGTCATTAATAAATATTCGGATGAGTTCAAGACAATAACTTTGCACGGGTCCCAAAAATGATTCAACTTTTATTAAGACAATGGTTGGCGTATCGGTTGTGCATATCAAAATTCCTCTTCCAATACGACTGGGGCGCGAGAGAAAATACTCGTCCAATTTCAGAAAATGAGTTATTCGCGAATGGAAAGTCAATCGTTGAATCAGGCTCACAATTAAAGTATACTGATGGATCCAAGCTAGAAAATGGAAAACCGGAGCAGGGTTGTGTGGTCCCAGATGCCAAAAACTTTTCTAATAGGCTATACTCCAACCAAATTCCAATCGGAAATATATGCTATTTAAGTATGTGTCCGGTTATGTTTCCGTAGGAAACCTATAGGGTCACATATTTATATATACTCTCAGACAGTTAAACGGTATTAAAGGCCCTTCAAGCATAAGAGTTTGAATAAAAACTAGTCTTTGATTGTGTCACATCACTGAATGTATTGGGACGAAACAATAAAAAATAATTATAGTGGGCAACAGTGCAAGAAGAGTTTGAAGGCAACAAAATGGCAGACTGCCTTGGTAAAAGAGGGACATCTCGGTGCCTCATTAGCCCTGAACCATTTTGTAGACTGTCAAAAGGCTAACTTTGAAAAGGTTAAGACCTGGGAAAACAAACAGTTTCTGTGCCACTGGACAAATGGTAATGGACAGAGGCAAGCAAAGAAACTTGTTACCCTTTGAAGAACTAAATCAAAGATGCTGTTCAAGCTAATCAGATTCAACCTTCAAATTCTAACAGGTTGTTATACAGGTCACTGTGCTCTTAGATGCCATCTGAAAAAGAAAGGTCTGTCTGATTTAGATCCAGAACATATCCTTTGTGAATACCCGGCTATCATTTATTAATACAGAAGCACCAGCATTCGCCAAAGTGAGTATTTTGGACCAGAATAGTATGACGTAAAAAAAAATGATTATTTGTCGCAAAATGTACAGAAACGAGCTACTGTGGTGATTGACAGTTGTCAATTTATTAGCTGGTGTTTTCTTACAGGCCGGTTACACAGGCCAATGACAGTGAAAGTGCGAAAGAATACATGTACTGTTCGAATTATTCGAAAAATTTCGAACTTTCATGCTAGTAGCAAGAGGTGCTACACATGCAAGTGAAAGTACATTCAAAACATTTCATCGTATGCGAAGGTTCTCGCTGATATTACAGTTTGCGTGTGCTTTTACAATTTTAACAAGCCATCAGTGTTGCTTTCTGCACGAAATCGAGGAAAACTCGAAATAAATGCACCAAAAGTAATTAAAAACAACACTGATATCCCACTTTTTGACATACACTAGCCGCTGCTGTCAAAATCCACTGGCTTTGAAATTTCGTTGCCAGTAGCGATGAAAGTGGCGTGAAAGTGAATCCAGTGTGAGTATATTTGTAAAAAAGTGTGAATGTATTGAGTTTTTCAAACTACAGAGCCAGTGTACTGGCCTGTGTAGCATGCCTGTTAACCATTCTCTATTGAATGCGTTCGCAATAGTTCGTAATTAGTTTTTAAAATGTAGCCAATCTCATTCAATTGTTTCAAATGATTTGAATTGCAAATTCAGAATTCATATGAGAAATGAGATGAAATTAGTTCTCATTTGACTCATGATAGAATAAACAGGTAGGCTCATATTAATATGGTTGCTGAAATGTCTATTTTTACACAAACAATGCTGTGTCGTGCTATAAACGTCAAACGAAAAGGCAACAACAACAATTAGAACAACTCAAATTCGAACATCTGATTTTGACATCTAGCTCACTTCCCTCTAATATGCGTCTACCTTGTTATTCTATCATGATTTGACTGAAAGATCTGAAAAGAGTCATTTGACCCAATATAAATGTAATATAAGCATGATTTATAGAATAACGGTAGAGAATTTAGAGAATAACGGTAGAAACTCCAGGTTTTTTATGTATACAGAGGTTATCGAGTGGGGAACACTGCTGCATCAATAACTCTATGTTATAAAAAATCAACACAGCTACTATTGTAAAGTTATTATATAAAAATATTCAATAATCTTTTCAAACATTAAAATTAAAATTTTTTAAAACACCCTTAGAAATGGTGGTTAGTTCTAACATCCAAAAAACGTTCGATACTGAAAATGGACTAATTATAAATGCAAGAAATTTACAAAAGTTGGCACTGATACCATGCCTTTGGCGCTACTTTATTTAATATCTAAAAAACGAACAGTATGTTTAATTTTAGTCCCAATTCTCTTCCGAATCATTATTATAGTCATGCGAATTCCCAGCAGCACCTAGTTCATCATCATTTTCGGCATCTTCATTGCAAAAATCACCATCATAAAAATCTTCGTCGTCATAGTCTTCCTCGGTAATGACAACAAAATCACCCTCAACATTATAGTTGTTCTCCAGTAATACCATGCGCATTTGCTCCTCAGTACCACCCACATTAGTGATAAAAGTCAATAAAAGCTTGAGTGGCACTTGATATACTTCCCGCTCGCGATTATAGTACATATCTATGCGACGACACCGATCGATGTGATAACGTAGCTCATCCAATATCTTTTGTTCTTTGGTGCGTGGATCTTGATAAAAAGGAAAATCAACTGCATAGATTTCCTTATATTGGATAGCAGCATCGTTGTCGGCTGGTAAATCTTGTAATGGTGTGATCAGATTTTTGCCAAGAATATCTAACCGTGCAAAAATTGCAATTTGTGAAACAAAACCTATCTTTTTGCGGTCCGGTGGTGCTTTACCAACACCCATGATAGCAACATTGTAATTGGGAAAACGTTTACATATATTAAGTGCCCAATCTTTGAATTCTTTGCGCGTCCATTCGAATTTGTGATCGTAATGCCGAAATCCATTCTCCAATAGCGGTTGAAAAAGCACATTAAACTCGGAGTTCGGTGTGGAGAATACTGCTAGTTTCGGTTGTATGTAGCCAAAAACGTTATATGGAACGTTATCCAAAATTTCTGGATACAAATGTTCAATACTGTTGAAAATTTTATAAAAATGTAAAAACAAAAAAAAAAATTCTTATCTTCATGTTTAGATTCTTAATAGGATTGGTCAACTTACATTTCTATTGCAATTATTGCATCTACATGTCTTAAATTTTCAACAGAAGCATCGATGCTTCCTTTAAGTACTTCTATGCGTAACGGTGTCTCTCGTTTTTGTAGATGATCTGAAAGCAGCGGTACTGCTCTGCTTTGGAATTTTGACAAAAGTTCTTCATCTATGTCCACCTGCATAAAATTTAATAATTATAATACTTCTATGTAAACTTTATGTAATTGATCTCTCTTCTTGAACAATTAGAGATGTTAGTTTATTGAAAATTTCTTGAGAAGTTATCATAATACATTATGAAATATTTATGTTCAGGAATGATTTATGTTATCGAGTTATCGATTTGAAAAATGTTTTTTTTGTTGAAATATTTTTTCAAAAAAACATCTATATCTTTGCCGTTACTCAATGGATCTTTAAGATTGATATGTCATTTGAAAGATCATAAAATCATTAAATGAAATTATTAAAATCATTAAATGAACCTTTCAAGTATATTTATTATAAATATCATTGTTTCAATATTTTTAGTTTTATAAGCGAATTTATTGCGAAGTTGAATTTTTTAATAAAAAGAACCGTTATTTTCTAAAAAATTTACGTTATTAAGTAACTACAAATATCTTTTTTTAAAAAGCTTACAGCTAGACCTCTTGCTTGATATATAAAAATATGCATATTTATATGCAAATGGTCATATAAATCCCAATTGAATGTGACAACATTTGCATTCGTTAATGGCTTAAGCATATATCAATTATTCAATTTAATAAAATGGAAACCAATGTCCGAAACTGATCGATTACAAATTACAAATTTTTTCACTGGCTCGAAAATCCCATTAATTAATATAAATTAGAGATATAACAGATATCCGGTTACTATCCGGTATGCCGGATAGCCTGCTTTAACTAACTTTTAAATTTGTTTTATGATATTGGTCGTGGCTTTGATTGGGCTAATGCGGAGAAAGTGCGAAAAAGATGTAGTAGCTGAACTTTAGTGTAATTGCATGCAAAACTGCTATATTAATATGAGCTTCTTTATTATTGTGCTATGGTTGTAGCATGTCGAATTAGAAATATATTTACTTTGTTAACAACGAGCCAACGGGCCCACTATCCGGATGCCGGATATTCGGTAATCCAGATTAGCAGCTCGACGGATATCCGGCATCATGCCAAATCACTAAACGTTACATCTCTGATATAAATATTATAGCTAAAATGTTGCCTAAATTTGAGTGAAATAAATAACTTTCCTTACAAAGGGCAAATCATTGTATCATAAAAAAACACCACAAAAAGTCAAATAAATCCTATATCCTATATATTATATACCGAAGGAAAGATAAATTTTCAGGCTTTAATAATTTACTTTTTATAATTCATAATAATAACGGTAACTTTTTAGAAAATAACGGTTTTGTGTAAATATATATTCTTTTATTGCATAAAAATACCTATAAAATACAAAGTACTCAACAGATTTCGTTAGTTTTAAATTTTTCTGAAAGCCATATATATAACCTTTTAAATAATTTTAAATCTTAATCATTAATATCGGTTATATATTTAGAATAATATAACCAATTTTCTCCATAGACCTTATAACAAAAAACAAAAATTAAAAATCGATAAATCAACTTTTCCTTTTGCTATTCTTATTTATATTGAGTACTCTTCGAATCCATCATCCAATCGCGGACAAAAAAATAAATCAAACATCAAACGAAATTATCCAAGCCTAGTAAGAACACTTTTGTACAATTTTGAAATTATCTCACGAAATTACCTAATTTGATCTCAGTGTGAACATAAGGTCTGTTCACGTACTTTACTTGTTAAAACTTGCAGGGAGAGAGTAAAAGAAGAATTGAGGAAAATATATGTACAAAGAGAAAAATAGCAGAAAAAGTACGTGAACAGAAAACTATCAGAAACTTGCAAGTTAACAACAGCTGATCAAACGAATTGACAGCTTATTTCAACCGCCAAGAACTGCTGCTGTAACTTAAGGTTATAAATTGTTGAAATCATTTCTTGTGTCCTACAAACATTAACATTTATGCTAACATTTCCCTCAGCATCATTCATGTTTCTTTTTCCATCCAGTTTAACATTAAATCCACAGAAAAATTTTTGACAGCTTGTTTTTTTTTTTGACAAACAGTTTTTTTTTCAGTAGGTGCAAGTTCTTGCAAGTAGAAATTTTGCTAGCAGAAACTTGCAACTACTTTTTTCTCTCTCACTTTTTTACGCTCTCGTTTCCTCTCTCGCTGCAAGTTTTTCGAGTACGTGAACGCATTACTAGTAAAAACTTGCAATAATTGGTAACAATTTGTAACAATTTTTTGTTACTGAACAAACCTATAGTATATGAGTCCGTTGCAGAAAAGTGTTAACTGAACACATCCCTTAGCTAACAAGCAAACATATGACATTTTAATCAGCCTGCATTTGACAGCTGTGAATGGGTTGCATTCAACGAAACGAACCTGAATTAAAACTACAATACCAATAATCGAACAAAATGGCCACTAGCCGAAAATAATGTTTCACATGTTAAACCATTCTATGGTTGCGTTGATAGAAACGCCTGAAAATTAAAAAATGAAACAACCATTCCATAAGTTCGTTATTCGTGTTTGTGTGTGTATCGTGTGTAGACGACTGTGAAAGAAATGCCCAAGCAAGGCTGTAATATAGTAAGTTTTGTTGAAAATTATCAGAAATATAAGCAAATTATTGCATAAAAATATGAAAAATCCAACAATAAATGTTAGAAGTGTAATAATACGATGAAAAATTATGAATTTTGGACGATTTACTGTGTTAAAAACTTAATTGAAAATTGTGTGAGAAAGAACTTGTGAAAAAACTAATGAAGAAAAAAATTTTATAGAGGAATAGATGAAAATCGGCAGAGTTGTTAAAGAAGTACTGAAAGCCGAGAAATTTGTTGATTTTTTTAGTTTGCTTTAAAATTCGTTTCATTTTTCTCTCGTTTTTTCTTGATTCAAATGGTCGACGAATATTAAATAAAAATAGCCGCCTGTGCCGCCGAGGTTGTATTCAATTAAAACTGAAAAGGGCTAGAAAGTTTGAGAAAAATTAGTTATAAATCAAGTGCCAGTTTAAATATGTTGAAAAGACAAAAGTAAGTTTTTAAAATATGTTTTGTAATCTACCAAGACGTTGGCTGCAGTTTAATCTATTCTGCTTCGCTGACCAGTCTTTTGTTGTTTTTTTTCTACGTTTTTGTGACTGTATATTATATACATCCATCCATATGTACACAAACGCCTTGTTTTGTTACATACAAACTGCCAAGATATCGGCTTAGCTAATAGCTATAAATTTTTAATTGTTTAAGTTCGGCAGGTGATTTTTGATGTATTTGTTGTTTATGATATTTTCATAAAAAACAAAATTGTGCATCACGAATAATGCACTGAAAAAAAGCGATTAAACGTCATTGCTCTGACATATTTGATCCCTTTATTATATCGCTCATATTTGTATGCACACGCATGGTGCATCTCCATGGTTGCCAACTATGCGTCAAAATTAAATGAATAACAAATTCACAGAGGCCAAAAATTGAGGCATACGTTTGTCAATTTTTAAACACTTGTCCAAGTAGGAGCTAGAAATAGTGCAACTTGAGTTCAGAAAAAATTAGATTTAGAAAAACGAAACGATTAAAACAAACTAAAAAAGTAAAAAAAAAAACAAATTAAGAAAACAAGCATAACTACAATATTTAAAAAATTAAAATTACCATTTTCTATTTTCATCCCTTCCATATTTCATGCATCTTATCAAACAAATGTACAAGTACAGAGTTGAAATTCTTAACAACTAGCTAAAAATTTGGTGAACGGAAAAGAAAAACATAAAGATTCATAACAACAAAATAATGTTCCTTACAATTTAAATAGACTGAAATAAATGAAGTGCATCTTCTAGTGTGGAATAAAAGAAACAAACAACTTTAATCTACATGTGAGGACGAATAACAAAAGAAAAATTTGAGCTGACTGCAGGATTTGCTTCAAAGTAACTAACATCGACTTGACATTTCTGGATTTGTATAGAAACCATTTTGCAAAATACGTTGGTTGCCATAAGGCAACGTTTTAAAAATGGGAAAACGTGTTAGCGCTTCCATCGTAGATACTCATCACGAACTAAAATCTCCGCCTGCACGCAGCATACGCAAACGGAAACGCAGTGCGCTGAATGCGGCCGCCGTCGGTAAAGCTCTACGTCTCAACGACTCCAATAATTACTGGCATGAAAACGATGACGAAGATTCATCGTCCAATGATGCGCCACCGAAGCAGCAGGCAGCAACGTTGGGTCGCAATCAGTCCACCAAACAAGCAAATAATTCATCAATACTGTTAAATACATCATTGAGCACTGTTTTGGATGCAACACTTAATGAGTCGCCAAAACCCGTTTATACACTGCTGCCATCGGTGGTGAATGGAACTGTTTTACATGATCTAACACAGAAGCCTTGGCGTTTAGGCAGACCTATTGGTGAGTTGTAGTTGTTTAAACTGAACAAAAAAATTCAAAAATAACGCGCACTTTTTCTTATGTCATCCAAGCTTGAAATATGCAAATAATTAATACAATGAATTAATCAAGATTAAATTTCTTTTGTTTTCTTAATAACCATTTTATTCTTTTTCATTATTTGTCATTTTAGGTAAGGGAAACTTTGGCGAAATATTTCTAGCCTCCAACAACATAGCAGTACCGGTTACAAATGAAAATGCAAAATTTGTTGTAAAAATAGAACCGCACTCGAATGGACCTTTGTTTGTGGAAATACATTGCTTGATAAACACTGCCAAAAAGAATTGTGAGTAGCAACCTAAACATTTAAAGTTGTTATTAATATTTATAGTTAAAATAGTAGCCAAATTCCAGATTTTCTCTTATCCTAAACTAAGTAACTTAAAAAATATTTGGTTTTGTATTAAATTTCTAGCAGATGACGGTGACAAAACTCAGGAAGCTAAGGCTCTCTCGCAGAATCCACCCTCTGGTATACCTGATTATATAGCATCCGGTTCTCATTACTTTGGCGATGCACGCTATCGTTTCTTAGTGCTGCAACGTTTTGATCGTGATTTACACTCGCTTATAAAAAATTGTCGAGTGAACCAAAAATCTGTGCTAACACTAGCCATACAGATTGTCAATGTATTGGAGAATCTACATGACAAAGGCTACTGTCACAACGATGTTAAGGCACAGAATCTTATGATTTCCAAATGCAAGTATTACAAGAAGGAAAAACGAATAAACAATACGTCAAATAATAAGAGTAAATCCGGATCGACAACAATTAAGGGTAAATATGCAGATCATGACGATGAGAAACAACAAACCACAGACAGCGGAAATAGCTCCGAACAAGATGGAGCGATCGATGAAGATGACGACGATGACGACGACGACGAAGAAGACATGGATTTCGTTATCAAAAGCAAGACAAGAAAATATAATAAATATAAAAATTATGATAACGACGAGGATGATGAGGACTTCGATGACGGTGCTACAAGTCAAAGTAACAATAGTAACAGCATGGATAGATATGAGACGCCTGTGAATAATAATCGTAAACGCCGTCAACGAGCTGCTGTTGTGGAGTTTAGTGGTTCAAACCCGGTACGTATTACTTTATTAAACCTCTTGTGTTTATTTTTATAGTTCAGTTGGGCTTTCATTAAGGTCTCTTTTTCGAGGAAATATATAGAATTTTTCTTACATTATCTTTTTTTTTTTTTAAATTGAGTGCTTTTTAGCTTTTTATAGTTTCTACGCACAATTTTAACTAACGAAAAAAATGTCACACTTAAGCAATTAATGCAATTTATAGAAAATCTTGTATATAGATAGTTAGAGAGGCCTGGCAGCTATGTTAAAACCAAGCTTAACAATTGTTATCTTCCGCTTATCCAATTTAAATGAATTCCCAAAACTAATGCAAGTTTATTTTATTTGCAACAGGTACGTTCATGTCGCCGCCAACAACGTAATTCTATCTATGAAGAAATGGTTAAATCACATTACTTGCGCCCTACCAAACGCATTAGCTATTCGGAGTTCTTCAATGAGGATGCTTCAAACAAAGGCGATATCACTGGCATGCATCTCATGTCTTCGGACGATGAATCTGAAGAATTCTTGCCCCAAAGCGCCAGACGTACAGCATCCAAGAATAAATCTTCGTGCACATCTACTTCAGTAAGGCGTTTAACACGTCGCCAAGAGAAACTAGCTACCCAGCATCAGCACCAACAACAGCACTCCACACCTGCCATTTCCAACACTGTGGCAACTCGCGTAGTAGCCGTCGAGGAAGAACGTATTTTCCTCATTGATTTCGGGTTAGCTTCCAAATTCATGGACAATGGTGTACATCGGCCATTCGTTATGGATCAACGTCGCGCGCACGATGGCACACTCGAGTTTACATCGCGTGATGCTCACATGGGCGCGCATTCCCGTCGCAGTGATCTGGAGTGTTTGGGCTACAATCTTATATTCTGGTCACAAGGCTTTTTGCCATGGAAAGATGCAGCCTTACAACATCAGCAGGAGAAGGTTCATCGCGCTAAGGAGTATTTAATGACGGATGTGCGTGAAATGTTGAAACAAATCTATGGCAAGCAGGTTCCTACATTTTTGGGTGAATTTCTACATCATGTCAGTCAGTTGGCATATCACGAACGTCCGGACTATGAAAGGTATCGGCGTTTATTTGAGCGTGAATACCAGCAGCTGGGCTATGTTTTGGAAGACATGCATTTGGACGGACATGAAATCATGCGTACTTGTGTACGTTTCAAGGAGGAGATCGAGAATAAGAAAGATATTTTCGAAATGAACAAAATGAACGTATTAAGTATTATGAAAAATTTGACAACAGTGGGCACACCTTTCCATGAGCGCACTCTTTCCAACCGTGTATCACCAAAAAATCTGCGTTCGAAGTCTGACAAAAAGTCGACAAAGAAAAATAAGTTCTCTTGGGCAGAAATACTTTCCCAAGATCCTGATCAGATAGCACGTGAAAGAGCTGAAAAAGAGTTCGATCGAGAGGAGGAATCGAGCGATGTGCAACAGCCAATTGTTCGACGTTACGAAGGTAAGCCTACTTATGCTATTTTGGAAGTGCAGCAACGCATGAAAATGAATGGGCGAATGATTGAAAATAACGATGAGCGTAAGGATGACAAAGCTAAAGAAGATAACGTGCAGGTATAGTAATTGAAAAATATAAAATAAGTTGTTGATGAAATTAAAAATTATTAATTTATTTAATATTTCATACAGGAGAAAGACGAGTTAGAACAAGCACACCATGAGGACGAGGAGGAGGAAGAAGAAAATTCTGGCAGCGAAGAGGCTGAAGAGGACGAAACACAAGAAGAGGACGAAGAATCAGAAAGTGATGCTACTGAAGTTTCAGAACAAACTCCACAGACAAATTGCCGTACTAGACGAACAACAAAATGCGTAACAACAACAAGGAAAAATTCGAAGACAATAACTACCAGAGCCACAACAACTACAGGACGCAAAAGAATTACTGCAACAAGTTATAATCGCACCCAAGACGAATCTTCAATGAAAACTAGAACACGAAGTTGTACAACAGTTACACATAAATCAAACGCCAACGCTGTAAACAACAGCAAACGTGGCAGTGCCACTCGTAGTAATGCCCGAAAAGTAATCGGAGGTAGTGTCATCAATGTTGCATCTGCTGCTGGTGAGGAACACAGTTCTGCAAAATATAACCCAAACCTCGATAATGGCCAATGTGCAGGTGAAAGACCCGTTGAACGTCGTACACGTCGTTGCCTAATAAAGACTGATGCAGAGGAGGTAACCGAAGACGGAGATGAGAGCAATTCCAATTTCAGTCCCGATATGCGAGGCTTATTCAATGTTTGGAAAAAAATTAATAATGAATCAATTTATTTTAAAGGTCGTGCAGCTGCTTCGGCCACAGCTAAGCATTTCAAAAAGTGATAGCGCGCCAATTATTTTGCATTGTTATCAATCAATATAAATAATGTATTGATGAAACGTTAAATTTCTGCGCGTGCACCTTAATACTAGATCCATTATAGAATAACTTACAAGGCAAAGCAAGCAAGTCTTATGTATTAAATTTATATAATGAAATTGAAATTTATTTAATTGGAAGTAATTTTAAATTAAATTGCGCAAATGCAAATTTTAAAGTTTACAACAGTTAAAATAAATAACAAATACAGTTTGATCAACTGAACAAAATCTTGAGTATTTTAAGGTAATTGAATTCTGTTTTGAGGAATTTGAATGTTTTTGATGATTCATAAAAATGCATTCTCATAATTGAAGTTATAGTAAATACCACTGTTTTAAGCCTACCGGAAAGTTACAAATTTAAATGCTACTCTAAAAGTAACGATATATACTATTATCCAATTGTCGTGCTGCTGCTTTCGTGGTCTTGAAAATAAATTTAAAAAATAACCTGTTAATTGTAAATTTATGTTTTTCAACATTTCTTGTTTTGCTAGAAGTTGTTTTTAGTTTAAATTTATCCACCAGCTTTTTTTTTTTTTTTGAACCATTCTTTAAAAAGAAACTTATGTTCTGTATTTAATTTCTTTTATTTTTTTTTAAATGCAATAATGCATAGGATTATGTATCTGCTCATTGGTATGCAACTAATATAATCGTGTTTATAGAAGGCGTTATACGATTTTCCTATACTTTTCATATACTACAATGGTTACAAGATATGTTGAGGGCTAATCGTTCTCTGTAAAGCTTAATAGTTTGCCTTTTATCTATTAGTTATCAAAGATTTTTGTTTTTAGAATTTTATAGTTTGGTTAATTAGACGACAAACTTCTACTTTTCCTTTTTTTTACATGTAGTTATTTTAGTTAAGTAATTAAATACCATTTAATTTTAAAAAATATGAAATAATTTCTTTATAAAATATTATTTTCTAAATGAAAAATAAACTTCGTATATTAATAATAAACATACATTTTAAAACACTAAATTTTCACTCATTTTTTTTTATCAACAGTTGATAGAGGGATTTTAGGATTGTTATTGTGTAATGGTGGCAGGTTATTTCAGAAATAAACTTATTCTATTGATGTCTAAGAAACATCTGATTAATCAGTTTTTTGAAAAAAGGGTGGGTCAGGTTAGGTTTAAAGGATTAAGTGGTTTTCGCCGCGACACTATTCAACTAGGGAACAACTGGTACAATTATTCAAAGTTTTTGGAGAAAAACTAAATATTTTCTATTGCAATTGAAGTCATCAGCCCACAAAAAGCGTCGGTTTGAACATTGTATTTCTCAGCAAAAGAACAAATTTTTTATGGATTATTGGGTTTCAAAACAAAATTATTTGCTGACTAGTAAGCTATATCTTCGACTTGGCCGAAGTAAAAATACCCCCACGGCCGATTCTTAAGGTTGGAAGAATCTTAAATTGGAGAGCTTTTTGGCCTTTTTATAAAGTTTTAAATTTTGGGGTTGTATGGGAGGTGGGCGTGTTAGATTGTGTATGACGCCCATTTTTCTAGCATACCTCAGTTTCGACATAGAATTATAGATTTATAGATTTTTCAATTTTGGGGTTGTATGGGAGGTGGGCGTGTTAATTGGTGGATGACACCCATTTTTATAACACACCTCAGTTTTGACATTAAATACACAAATACCGAGTTTCCGTCTTGTAACTTTAATATTAGCCTCTTTATAGATTGTTCAATTTTGGGGTTGTATGGGAGGTGGGCGTGTTAGTGGGTGGATGACGACCATTTTTCTAACACACCTCATTTTTGATATTGAAAACACAAATACCGAGTTTCCGTCTTGTAACTTTAATATTAGCCTCTTTATAGATATTTCAATTTTGGGGTTGTATGGGAGGTGGGCGTGTTAGTAGGTGGATAACGCCCATTTTTCTATGACATCTTAGTTTTGACATAGAATATACATATACCAAATTTCAGTATTGTAGCTTTAATATTAGCTTCTTTGCAGAGTTTTCAATTTTGGGGTTGTATGGGAGGTAGGCGTGGTTTTCATCCGATTTAGCCCATTCACGAACTTGATCTTAGTTTTTTAAAAAAAAGCTTAAATATCGAATTTCATTACGATATCTTCAAAATTACGGCTGTAATCGTGTCGACAGACAGACGGACAGACAGACGGACATGGCTAAATCAACTCAGGTGGTGATGCTGATCAAGAATATATATACTTTTCCATACCTACCACGCCTCCTTTTTGGTGTTACACACGTCGTGACAAAATTAATATACCCCTTACGCAGTACGCGTGGGGGTATAAAAATGTAGTTTTTGAAAAATTGTTTGAAATAAAATGGCATTGGTCTGTAGATTAATCTAATTTTAATTTCTCCTACGAGATACTAACATTTTTAGTATCTAACATGGTTAATAAGAAGTTTGGTGGTCGTGCACCGTTGAGGTTCTTCTGTGGGGCCTTTTGGTCCGTTACGAATACCTTATTTGGTTATAGTACCCACTTAACCTGATTGATTTTTATTTATTCTCTTTCACCGAACCATCCTGTACTCTTGCTGAAGTTCCATAGGTCTAACGATGGTGTGTTTACTAGCTCCTCAAATCATTGAAAAATCTGTTCCCTGTACATCGAAGTTGACGATTCTGTAGATTTGGACATTCATACTCATGAGAAAGTCTTATTTTGAACTCAATCGGATACAAATTGAAGAAGGCAGTGGTACGCCCAATTTTAAAAACATGGTTTCGAGAAAAACTCGTTTAAAAGGGGTAAACCACAACAGAACTGTAAGCAAATTGGAATCAAAATCACGTGTAAAAGTTTCATGTACAGGAAAGGTTTATAAGAGTTTGAATTTTGAACTCAGTGCGGTGCCTTTCACTGTAATCTGCATACATACTTAAAGCTTTAACTGGGATTTTCTCAAAACAAATTTTTTGTTAAAAATTTTTGCAAAAATATGAAATTATAGCAAATATGAATTCGGCCACGCCGCTGGAAAACAGCCAGCTTGTTAAGCAGAGTTCTGATATTTTAAAACATTGTTAAATTTTTGTATAAAAATCCCTTTTTACCGAATTTTGGTAATTTTTTTTAGAATTGTTTTTTTTTTTAATTTTCAATCTAGAGTGGTTTACCCTCAAAGTTGCAAGTAGTACAAAAATGCAGCCCTATTAAATGTGTTCGGAAAATCCACTTTTTGTACTCTTATTATAATCAACTTTTTGTGTCATTCTAGGAGTTGAAGGAAGCCTTTTTATTGGCTTAAACACTGAAACAAAAAGTCACAAGTCTTTAAAATATCCTTTAATAAGCGTGGATATATCATGAAAAAATATGAAGGAATAAGTTATAAAATTTGATTTTTAAGGAGGCATGACATTGGCCGTTTTTTTAAATTGACTTTTTTATTTGTAATTAATTTGTATTTTAGTAAATATTCTTAAGACTCTTAGAAAAAAATTCCTACGAGTTCAAAAGTTACAGCCGGGTTAGTGAGAGTGCATTTTTTATTTTCGCCTTTTTTTATTTGTTCACAAACTTTGAACGCATTTATCTCGAAACCATGTTTTTCGTACTGGTTGCGGCACTAGCGGGTTCATTTTTCGACGAATTTTTTTTTTCGTATTTTTTTAAACTTGATTCGCTATCGTATGAACCGAGCTTTTTTTAAATTTTGTCGATTTTTTTATGAATTTTTAAAGTCAATATTTTCTTCGAAAAAACATACTTTCAAATTTGGAACAACACCAAAAATTGAAAAAAAATTTAAGAAAAGCTTCTGTCATACGATAACCAATTTTATTAAAATTTAATAAAAGTAATTTTTTTCCAGATCGGACAATTTATGCGACTCCCCGCATTGCAACCACGAGGCCCCTTTTTTCTCTGCCGCCAGTTTGGAGCACTATAAAACCATGTTGGAGTGAAAATATATTTTTTGTTTTTTTTTTCTTGTAATTTGTTCAATTCTCTACAATTATAAAATTTTGGAAAAATGTTTGTTTTTGACTGAGTTATGAATTTTTAAAAAAAAGGTCTGTTTTCTCTGCCGCGAATGTTATGTCCCACCTTAATGCAGTTGAGCTTATTAGCTTTTCAAAGTGGACCGCATGAACCACAGAGACTAGTGATGAATCGGAGTAGCGTCCGATGAAACCATGGTCTAGTCTGCTCCGGTGTTCTGCAAAGAACTTTGTTGTTGTAGCAAACCTGTTACTTCATGAATTATTTGGTATAAAGCTCTAAAAAAATAATTCTTAAAAAATATGTTTAAGAATTATTAACTAAAACTATGAAGGAATAGTTTGATTTATATCAAATCCTTGCGGATTACCTAGTTTACTACGCCTCGTGTTTAACGTGTCGAATATCTCGCAAATAGTTTGTAATACTCAATTTACGTTTCAAAAGCACATAGCTGATTTGGGAAGACCCTTTTTCATTTTTTTTAATCCTATACAACATAACCCCAAACGGTTAATATCAGCACCGTTCATGCTTATAACCAAACTTACCGCTAATATATGCTCCACTCCTTCGACTCTACGTAGCAGTGGCACTAGTCGCAATTCGGCACAACCGAAATCCACAACCTATTAATTTAACATGGCTATGAGTTTCAAAAGTTGTAGCACAAAATATACACATTTACCTTTTTGAATTTTGTACCCCAGCACTTATCTTCCAAAATGCGTAGTGCGGTCGTGTAGCGTTGTTCATACACTGGCGGATCAAATTTTATTTGTCCATCCGAATTGAAGAAGGATTTTGTGTTTAATCCTTCTGGCAGGTGATAAGAAAACATATTTTTATGTTCTTACAGGAACTATGACTTCGTTATATTTGGAATTGTTTACAAATTTGCAATGTTGCATCAAACCGCAGATAGTTGAAAGTGATGCCTTTTGTCAAAACAAACCACAAAAAAACAAAATTTTTCCCTACCTTGCACTTTTTGCATTCTCATATTTTATAACCCAGTAAACAAGGGAATCATATATTTGTTCATACCTATGATACAATTCACCAGGTTGCATTGACAGCAGCTTATTGAGAACCATAATAGAATTAGAGAAATTATTAAAATTATTGTATCATGATTGATAACAAATTTGCTGGTGCCAAACATGGAATAATTTCAAGGTAGAATTGACGTTTATGTTGAAAACTTTTATCTGTCAAAAAAATATAACAAAGAAGAGAGCGCTTAAATCCAATCCACGTTTGCATATAATTAAATTTCATTGGTCACATTCAGCGTGCTCAATAGTTGACAATTGGTTAACCAAAACTTGATGCACATAAAAATAAAGTTGCTCAAAAAAATGCATTTAAAAATAGAAAATATTTTATTTGTCGTTAAAGTCAATCGTGCTAATAAAACTGGATTGCATTGGACGAGGAGTAAATATGACTCTTTCCGGACTTTTTTATCAAACAACTCCCTTTATATGCTTGTTCTGCATTTTTCCGCAAAGGAACACTGTATTCGCTCAAAAATATCGCCGGCCGATCAGATCGAACAAAAAAATCTTCACAGTGCCTGAATGACGTTCGCGAAGATTTTGTAGCGAACCAATGTTCTAAACCTTGGTTTTTTAGCAAAGTGTTCAAAGTGCCCGAATGAACGAAGATTCTTCGAAATTAATATTCCGAAAATATTAGCTTCCTCCAGAAAATCGAAGCAAAAATAAAATAATTCACAATATTATTTTTACAGCTCTTGGACAAGAATTTTTAATTTTAATGACATTCACAATTACATTAGTGTTCCTCATGAAAGCTCACAAGTGCCTCGAATACCACGTAAACCTCACAAGTTTTCACTGCGTATATCAGATGTCCTCTAATTTCATACAAAAAAGTTTACGAGGTGCTCGCAAAATTCCAATGCATGTTCAGCTTGTAAAATTCGTATGTTAACCTCGTATTGGCATTTTGTACTGAAGCAGCTGACTTACATAATCGCAACGATGTTCATTAAATAGCGTATACAAATTTGCGCAAATACAAATATGCGAGATAAAGAGTAAACTTCGTATGTAAACCTCAAGTGCCAACCAAAATAGTCGAGACGAGACGTAACGAGTAAATTGAAGCATACGTGAAACAATGTTATTAACCAAAATGGTCTAATGTATTTGATTGAAACTGAACGAAACGTTTGACTAGACACTTTGTTCCGTAAAGCCCTAACCAAAATAGACGAAACGAGACGATTGCAACTCGACGAGCGTGTACACTAGAGTGGGTCGAAAAAAAAAGTTTGAAAAAACCACCCCCTATTTTAAAGTCGACTTCGAGAGGATTCCGAAAACAAAAACAATTTTTTTTTGACCACCGGAAAAACAGCCAAAATGGTCTTTTTTGCATAACTTTAGCATTACATGTCAGATCTTAAAAAATTGTATGTCGTTGAAAAGAGCTTACTGAGCACTACATTGTCTTATTAGAATATTTTTACTTTTGTAGACTATTAAAATTAGAATATTAGAATAAAATTATGTAAAATTAGAATATTTTTACTTCTAATAAGACTACATTGACTTATTAGAATATTTTTACTTTTGAGGTCATATTCAACTAGTAAGCCCCGTTAGCACGATTTACCCCCTTTAAATTTCTTTTTTTTTTCTCATAAGATTAAACTCCTTCAAATTTAGGAGTTGGGTTAAATGCCAACACAGCCGTAACAAATGCAAACACTCGTCAGATTGCAATCGTCTCGTTTCGTCTATTTTGGTTGGGCCTTCATAATGGCATTTTGTACTTCAACAGCTGATTTACATACTCGCAACTTCAAAGGTACGTTCATTAAATGGCATATACAAATTTGCGCAAATACGACTATTCGAGATTAAGAGCTTTCATGAGGACCACTATTATTTATTGTGAAAAAATATGACTTACGTGGCTGCCATTAATTTTCATTTTATTTTTCAATTACATGGATGTCTCTTTCAAACACGTAAGAATTATTGTGAAATAAATTGAATTGCTTGAAAACTAAATTTTGGGACCGGCTCGGGTAACTGCACCTTGATTAAAATTTGAAAACTGACAGCCTTATACAAATAAGCATTTTAAAGGCTGCACGGAGTGAAATTTGAGCTGAAAACAATCCCAAACCAATTAATTTTGGTAGTGATTCCGAGCCATAATATTCTTGATATCAAGGCCTTATGTGATTTTTGGATCATTTATCAAAAAATTAGTACGCTCACTTGTGCCCAATGCATGACACATTTTTTTTTTAGCTTTGATCTAAGGATTTCAGGTGTCAAACCTATTCAGTCAAGTCTGCCTTGGTTCAGAAGATGGGGAGATAGATGAGTAGGAGAGAAAGTGAAATCAAGATAAACAAGTGTAGAGTGTTGTATGTGTGGCGGAGAGGACATGGGAATTTGAACCTGAGGCAAGTGTTAAGCCTTACCCCGGTCAATTTGAGCTATTAAGCAATCTCAATCCACACACATCTATACAAACAACTACACTTTCCAAAGTCGTAAATATTGATGAATGTTTAATTTCAATTGATTAGAAATAAGGAAAGAATTAAGGAAAGGTAAAAGCTAGACCGGGACTCAAACCAGGAACCTCTGGGTTGGCAGTCAAACACACTAACCACTCGACTACCGAGGCCCCTCCTTCAAATCGGACAGAAACATATAATTTTTTAATTTATTCTCTACACTTTTATACTAACTGGAACCAAAACCAACTGAAAATTATGTCGTTCGGTTGCTCATTTTTGTATAAACACCAACAACAAAATTAGTTTTTTACAAACAATTCCAAGATTACACGTATTAAGCACAAATGGAGGTGTTTATAAAAAGTACAATTTTTATTTCGATGTGTTTCCGAAATTGGAAAAGTCATTTCTTATCCGTGTCAGATATACATGTAGTATTGTCTGAAACTCTTCACATCTGAACTTGCTTTTTAACAAAAACCACTAATTAAAATGTGTAAAATCCACCATTTTTAAATTTTATATTTTTGATCGATACAAATTATCAGATATAATTCTGTATCTCAAATTTCAAGATACTAATAATGTATGAATTCGTTTAAGGTACTATTACAGTGTGAAGCTATTAAAAACAACACCTTTTTTATTAATTTTTTTTACATAGTATTATAAAATTATTCAATTCAAATTTATTTACATTATGTACAGTTAAAGTTGAAGATATAAAAAAAATGTTTTTTTTTGTTTTTGTATTTGTTGTTTATTTTCTAGAGGTCGTAGAAGTTGGCGTGTTTAAAAAAAGGTTGTAAGTTGGTTTCTCGTCTCCAGCATTTCCAAGGCGTTGGAAAGTAAAAAATCAAAGTGCATTCTTCAGTAAAAGTTTGTAGTTGAGCACTCTACCTACGCAAATAAAAAATAAGGCAAACAAAAAAAATGGCATGCGTTGAAAAAAAAATTTACAAAAAACCCCCTCTTTTTGGCAGAAATTCTTAGCCGTAAAAAACAAAATATAAAAGTTTCTCTGCTTTTTATAGGTAGAGTGCTTAACAGAGTCTATGAAGATCACAATAAATTAAGTTTCATCGAAATCGATCAAGCAGAACTCGAGATATCTTGGAAACCAATTCGAAAAAACTTGTTTAGAGAAAAACGCGATTAAATTTTCTTCTATGAACGATAATATATGAAAAAATGCGCTCATACGAATATAATGTATGTTATATCTTTTTTTATTGGATATTTTTTTTTTCTAAAATTTCGTACACGTATTCTTAAGACCTTAAGGAACCAGGGGTCGAATTACAGCATCCGTGAGTGAATGAGCATACGAATCGAATAAAATTCCGCTCCGATTATATTTTGGTATTACAGCGTTCGATCGAACATGAATCGAAATTTATTACGATTGTTATGGAAATACTGTCAACAAAAGGAAATAAAATATTTTCATTTGCAAAGACATCAAACAACAAATAAAAATTCAAGTTCATATTCATATTTTCACGTACATAATTTAAAACAAAAAAGAAAACAAAACTAATTTGCTAAGCCAGAGATGTCTTTGCTCTGCCTACAATTGACTAACCAACAATTGAACAATTGAAACTGCTGAAGATTCATTGAACCAAGTCCGATGAAAACTGCACTCATTGTTGTCCACGATCAATAATCCACTAAATAAGAAGACCACACCGTTTTACAAAAGCAGCATGGATACGGCACATTGCATAAAACTAATAAAGCTGTTGACGGTGCTGTGCAAATTGCTTCAGTTGATGTCTTTGCCTGCCCTCTTTGCAAACAAGCCGTCTTGATTCTGAGAAGTTCATAGTAGAGAGAATCAATTCATTCTTGAGAAACATCACCTGGGTCATTGTTAACATCTAATTGGCTAACAATCAAATCAATATAAAATAAATTAATTATAATTTCCACCAAGCTTATTGTTCCTCATTTATATTCTACACTTTGGTCCTTAAAAATCCTCTTCATCCTGAAATGCAGAAATTTGCACTGTTGTATAAGGCCGCGTCCATAGAGGACGCTGAAGCTGAAAATAAAGCTAAAAAATGTGCAAAAAAGCGAGATACAAATATATATCTCTCGCTTGTCACACAGCTTTCAGATTCAGCGTATGAATCGAAAAGCATTTCGAACAAACCACCTGCAAGAAATGCTCATTCACGAATGATATAATTCCAAATTCGATAAATTCAACTCGTTCACACCAGCTGAACGATATTTTTACTCGTTCCCGAAAGCCATCATATCAAACTGAATTTTATGAATAGAACTCATTCGATCACGGATGCTGTAATTAGACCCCAGATTCAGCGTATGAATCGAAAAGCATTTCGAACAAACCACCTGCAACAAATGCTCATTCACGAATGATATAATTCCAAATTCGATAAATTTAACTCGTTCACACCAGCTGAACGATATTTTTACTCGTTCCCGAAAGCCATCATACCAAACTGAATTTTATGAATAGAACTCATTCGATCACGGAAGTTGTAATTCGACCCCAGATTCTAAAAAAAAAAAAAAAATTTTTCATTTTTTACACACTGCAATAGTACCTTAAAGAAAAAAAAAGGAATAATTTTACTTTAACAACCATGCCCGAATTTTCTTTTTCTTATTTTTATTAAACGTATACGGACCCCCTAAACGCCCTAAGCCCAATGGTAAAAAAAAAATTGTCGGTCTCGATTGGCTTAGGAGATAAAATTCGCGAAAGTTTGAAAATTCAGTGCGAATTTGTATGTGTTTGAAAGCTAATATAAGCTTTTTTTACGATACTTAACCAAAATGTGGTTTTTTACGGCGTATTAAACAAAAAAAATCAACTATTCATTCATTTTAAGAAAAAAAAAATATATATATTTATTGACAAATTCATCAGTATCAGAAGCATCAAGTTCATCCGCAGACTGTGCCTCCATATGAGCTCTAACTGGATTGTACAGCACACCAGCAATTTTAAAAAATTGCAAAAGTGGATCGACATTCAAGGCCGCGATTTTTAATAACAATTTTTCTATTCTCCTTAGAATATACCAATTTTCTTATAACTCAATTTCGTATTATGAAGGTTAAAGTTTTTGTGCTTTTCACGATATCGCTTTCATTATGCCATGTTCACACAGAGAGTTTAGTTTGCGTTTCGTTTGAGTTTAAATGCAGTTGTTCACACAGATATGCGTCGGCAGAATTGAGTTTACGGTGGATTGTTATGATCGCCAATTTTTGGAATTTCGCTCAAAACTCAGCTTTTTCGGCCCATACTGACTGACTGATGAGAAACCCTCATCTTCTTAACTTTCCCAAGTTATTTTATTTGTTTTTTGGCTTATTTTTGTTAATAATAAAATACAAATAGAAACATGCACAATTGAGAATCAGCTGTTGTTGGCATTTTTCATCGTTCAATCGAATCGAACACAGCTAAAATCTAACTGAACGAATGTTTTTATCAAAACACTAGCATACTTGTAGGCATGTATCAAATTGAGTTTTTGTAAACGTAGAAAACAAGTTGTGTTTAGTTGCATTTTCTCCCGCAAAATTGTACTGGAAACGTCAGCGTTTAAATTAAGGGCAAAACGCAACTTTGTACTGGAAACGCAAACTAAACTCTCTGTGTGAACATGGCATTAATTAGTCTGTGTGAACATGGCATAATGTGAAAGCTTACATTAGTTTCCACACACGTAAGCATTTGCACTGAATTTTCAAACTTTCGCGAATTTTATCTCCTAAATCAATCGAGACCGACAATTTTTTTCTTTCACCATTGGGTTTAGGAGGTCCATATACGTTTAATAAAAATAAGAAAAAAAAATTCGGGCATGGTCGCTAAAGTAAAATTATGCCGTCTACGAACCACAAAGGTGTGAATAGCAAGTTATTGATTAAAATAATGTAAACTACATTATATTCAAAAATTACATTGAATAAGCAAACTTTTAATTGAAAGAAGTGAATCGAATAATTTTATAAATATTTTATTTTCATTGATTGTTTTTATGTATCAGAACATTGTTTCTATACATCAGTATATTGTTTCTATACATCAGTAATTGTTTCCATTTATCAGAACTTTTTTGGGACAGCCAGTTAGCTAACCTGAAATACAAAGAAAATATTAAATTAGTATAGAACTAAAACTAAAGAATGAAGTGATTTTATTTAATTTTTCAGGGTAAACAAATTCATCAATTTCTTTATGACAGGGATAACTGTTACAAAATGCACTCATCAATTTAAGCTTTCAATATAAAATATTAACATAGAACCAAATAATTACCTCATAACGTTAAGTTACGCCGCAACGGAATGAAATACTTGAACGCATTTTGTCTGCAACCATAGGAAATAGTTTCATTAAGAACTGAAAATATGTATATATTAGCTCGTGCAAAACTAAATTTGAAATCTTTTTATTTTCTAAAAAAAATCAGACGAGAGGTAATCTACATATTAAAATTCTGCTATATGCTTGTCTTCTATAAATTATCATCATACATATATGAAGAAATGTTACTTAAATTACATTAAATTTAATTACCAATTTCATTTCATTGTTTCCATTTATCTGCAAAGTATTTCCATTTATCAGCACGTTGTTGGAAAAGCCAGGTAGCTAACCTGAAATACGAAGAAAATATCAAATTAGTATAGAACAATAACCAGAGTAAAGTGTAATTTAATTTAATTTTTCAGGGTAAACAAACTCATCAATTACTTTATGACAGGGATAACTGTTACAAAATGTACTCATCACTTAAAGCTTCCAATATAAAAATATTTATAGAGCACATAAAAATTTATTTTCAGTTCTTTTTTTTTTCAGAAATTTTTTATTTTCTTAAAAAAAAGACGAAAG
The DNA here is from genome assembly GCA_958299015.1 of Tetanocera ferruginea. NCBI lineage: Eukaryota > Metazoa > Arthropoda > Insecta > Diptera > Sciomyzidae > Tetanocera > Tetanocera ferruginea. The sequence continues at coordinate 32,859,874 of OY282640.1, read as the reverse complement.
GTAATCAACATAATAAAATTCTGCTATATGCTTGTCTTCTATAATATTATCATACGAATAAATATGAAGAAATGTTACTTAAATAAAATTAAATTTAATTACCAATTTCATTTCAGTGAAGTTTTATCAGCACACGTGTTCCCACAATTTTCAGTTATAACATTTTCAAAATTTATATCTGATGAACCTGAAAAAGATATACATAATTAATATGTATCGTTTATAATTATATCATAGCAAGACCTAAAATAAAGTTATCAGAAAGTAAACCAATCCGCATAATTATTCAGACTGGGGCGGTATCTATAAACATCATATTGAGTAAAATGTAAAGTTTACTAAAAATAATAACCAACCTTCGTTATATCACATATTCCACTATAGTTAATATAAAGATCAAAATGCTCGTCGAAAGCATTTTCAATATTTTAATTCACATCATTTATAAAGCGTACCAGCAATCTGTAAATAAATTTTGTTTTGTAAGAACACGTGTTTAACCAACACAACTTGTAAAATATAATGAAACCATTCAGATAATTAACCAATCGACATTTTATTTTCCGACTGGGGCGGTATTTCAAACATCACTTGATATTATATATTTAGTTCAGATATGATTAACTAACTTACCTCAAATTTATATTTAGTCAATTTTAATTATTTCCGACTTTGAACGCTAGGAACTTATACCCAAGAAGTAGTTCTTTGAAATGAAAGAATATTCAGGAAATCGCAGTCACAAGAGCTCGAAAAATTAAGATGGCACACAGTGCTGCCAAGTTATTGAAACAAAAACATACGTGTCAAGCATACGCTGTGAAGCCATCCACACAATAACTCCTTGTTTACACCACTTCAGCTACACGAACAATATATTACTTTCAAGTTAATCAGACATACTGCATGTCAAAATTAGTGTCCAACCGAATATTCTTTTTCGGTTTCGGTTTCGGCCATTTTAATCAGTTTCGGCCACTCGGCATCAAAACCAAAACCGAATATAACCAAAACCGAAGTAGATGTGAGTTCACTTTCATCAAAATGGTGTTAAGTAGAACAAAAACGTGACACTCACAGTCATTTGATTGACCGGTGAGTTGGACCAAGCACAAAACGATAAATGTATTTTTTTCAACTAGTCAAAAAACGACCCCCAAATCGCTTAAGTATGTTTTTCAAACTTGGAAGCATTTTTCTCAAATGTCAAATAAAATAAAAATAAACATATAAAAAATTTCAAAAAACTATTATAAATGGCAAATATTAGCAGGAACCAAGTTCCGAATGAGGAGCAGAAAGAAGCAGAAACAATAATGAATAACGCAGAATAGACCAAGATATGTGTTTTTTCCTAAAGTGCTTTATTTCTACTATTCATATTGGAATATTTTACCTATAATTATAACTTTTAAAACTGTCTCCTCGCCTCCACACAACAATCATGCATAACTTCACGTTTTTGTCAACGTAAAATTGAAAAAACACATGCACGCACACATTTCCTGGTGCTTTTCATTAGTAGCGCAACTTTTTCAAGAATCACTTAGTTTCGGCATGGATTCGAATTTAATTCATTCGATTGACTCAAGTCTGGAAAATGTGTGTTTTCTTCTTGACGAGATCTTCGAAATCCTTAGCTTAGATTTGTCTAAACTGATGCCATGAGCAGCATAACGAGTTGGCATCAGATGCTTGTTTTAATGATATGTTTGGTAACTTTATTTGTTTGTGTGGATTCCAGCTACCACAGAATGTCCAAATGGCTTTTCAGAAGTACCTACGTCGAAGATCTTCATGCTCACCGGACACAGGTCTCTAGTTCGCTAATAAAATATTTTATTTATCTTCAATTTTTCCAAAATCCAAATGATTTGAATATTTTGACAAATTGTTTTATGTTGCAAAGCTTTGAAAATTAGAACTACACAAATTGTCCGATATAAAGTTTTTGTAATTCGGTTCTGAAAATGTACCCGATACTCAAACAATTCTCAAAACTAAGTGCTTGATAAATCTATCTGTTTATAAGTTTATCCTATCTATATAAAAGTTTATTTAAAAAAATGTTTATGTAGACATTCAGTTTCGGTTTCGGTTTCGGCCGAATATTAAAAAAAGGTTCGAATTTCAGTTTCAGTTTCGACCGAATATTAAAAAAAGGGTCGAATTTCAGTTTCGGTTTCGGCCAAAATTTTGGTTTCGGTCGGACACTAGTCAAAATGCATTTGAATTGACAGTTGTGACGTATGATCGACAAAACTTGATAATCTATTTTGTTTCAAGATGTCTTCGTCAAGGGAACAATTTAGGAAGGCTGCCATTGACCTTCAATTTGCCTAACGATTTTGATATTAAGTTGGCAGTCAAGTTCGAAAAGTTTGGGTGTTAGGCTCAGTTACGCTGAAATCACACTTTCCTGAATACACGTTTAAGGAATTCAACATAACACTACGCATAGATGCCAAATTCGTGTGATGAATCATTTGTCGAGACTTTTTAAGTGCCGTGTGACAATAATTGATTTCTTAAATAAAGCGAGTGATTTTTCACTTATGTGTGATTTTTCTATCAAACACTTTATTTTTGAGGAGTGCGTTCAAGTATAGAGCTTAAACTTTCAAAAAGTTATAGCATAAACACAATTGGAGACGCAGTCTACAAGCTTCACGACTGCAACTTGTCGTCGGCAGCCCGACTTCAAATTCTTGATTTTTTAAAGCGACAACAGCGAGCAGCTTGTCTCATTTTCATTCATTTTAAGGGGGACATGACATTGGCCGTTTTTTTAAATCATTTTTTTTATAATTTTGTATTTTAGTAAAAATTCTTAAGATTCTAAGAAAAAATAACCGGATCAGTAAGAGCGAATTTTTATTTTTTCTTGCATTTTTCTTTGTTCACAAACTTTGAACGCGTTTATCTCGAAACAATGTTTTTCGTATTGGCTGCGGTACTAGCGGGTTGATTTTTTGACGAAAATTTTTTTTTTTATTTTTTTAAACTTGATTTGCTATCGTATGACACGAGCTTTTTTTAAATTTTTTTTTCGATTTTTTATGAATTTTTAATGTTTCGAAAAAACACACTTTAAAATTTGGAACATCACCAAAAATTGAAAAAAAAAATGTAAAAAAAGCTCCTGTCATACGATTACCAATTTTGTTAAGATTTGAAAAAGTCATTTTTTTCCAGATCGGACAGTTTTTGCGACTCCCAGCGCTGCAACCACGAGGCCCCCGTTTTTTCTCGGCCGCCAGTTTGGAGCTCTATAAAATATATTTATAAATATAAAAATATATTTTTTTGAATTTTTTTTCTTGTTTTTTGTAGATTAATTCTCTACAATAACAAAAAAAATTTTGGAAAAATGTTTGTTTTGGACTGAGTTATGAATTTTGAAAAAGGGTCTGTTTTCTCTCCCGCGAATGTTATGTCCCTCCTTAAATTCGTTTATGTAAAACATATTTTTTTTTTGTTTTGAAATCATGTTGACAAATTTATACGGGCTACTACAAACAGAATTCAGATATTGTCGCCAGAAAAATAGAAATAGATCTATGTTGGCGGCAACTGCTGCTGAAGCCCTGCAGTCGTGCTGCCATGTTGCCATGAAATTGTTCAACTACATAAGAAAACATGCGTTCTATACAATGACATTTGCTGCCTGTCGACTGCGTCTCCAATTGTGTTTATGCTATTAACATTAAGTTCATGTTACAAATTGAGATAATTTAAATTAGTTACACTGATATATATTGAATTACCAAGAAGTTGGTAATTTCGGTTCGGTTATCGAATGAAAAAATGCATCAAGTTGGATGGACACGTACACAAACGATACTACATGTCGGATGGACAGAGCATAAAGTCAAAAACTTTTGTCTTTCATCAGACATGTCTATCCGACTTCATTTTAAGCACATTCATTTTACTATGTAGAGTACATTTTAATGATTAAAGTTCGATTTCGAAGCAAAATAAAATTGTTTTTTAAGGTTTTGTTCACAGAGGGATATCTCCGAGATAATTCTATTTTTTCAGTTGTTCATAGTGAGTTAAGGCTTTTATCTCCTGAGTGGGAGATAAAAATGGCGGCGAGATATTTTAACCCCTGAATTCTCATTTTTTAATTTTTTCATTAAGAAAATAATTTTGAGAGTATTCTTCATTCTGATTGGTCGATATTTAAAATAAAATTGAATATTCTTTGAGCAACAAAATAATTGAAAAAAAAATTAATGTAAATTTCTGAATTTTGTTGTTCATTGCAACCGCGCTGCGGAAGTACTAAATTTTATTTTTCAAAATCAACCATTCAAAATTGTAAAAAAAAATTGATGTGATAAAATAATTTGTCAGCCGGAATTTCACTTTACAAATTTTTTTCTTAAGAAAATAAATTTATTTTTTTATATAATTTGTTTTTATTTTCTCTCCCAAGCTCCCGGTTGATGAAGATTGTCGGTGCAACACCGTACCTTTGCTATGTTTCCGTATTTCAATATATAGCTAAAAAAGGATTTAAAGCTTCGACTGCGATATTCTGGGACGCAGGTTTCATCGGTGGTTTTTGAAGTACTGTGACGAAAACAGCAAAAAACACACAGTAAAAACATAAATTTCAGCAAACAGTACAAAAAGAGCAAGAAATTACGCTCCCAAACATTTTCAAGCTCAAATGTTTTTCTCAAAGTTATGCTCTTGGCATAAATCAGGAATAAAATGTGAACAAAACCAATTTTTATCTCACAATTTATACGCTTGGAATAATATTAACCTATAGATAGTTATCCCTCTTGTGAACAAAATGGGGCTAAAAGTACATTTCTACCGTTCTCAAATGTATCCCTATGTGTTTCAAAGGGATTCAGTAATTTGAACGCTCGTTTTCTCGACCACATACAAGCAGCCATATTGTTTGCCATACGAGTTCATAGATGTAAAAGTCACGTAAAGGGAACAAATACTTTTAAACAGAACGTTTTTATTAGCGGTATTCACGATCTGGAGTTTGTGGTCTTGTATCCTGTATTTTTGATAAGTTTGATATTTGTAGTAAATTTGACAATTAACACAAACAAAACATATACATTTTCCAATTACTATAAATACAAAATTTACTATAGTGGAACCCTATTGTAAGTTTTGCATAGTATTTGTGAACTTGACAAACAGCTGACTTTACGGTCTATGGCAGCACTGCATTGTAGGTGTGCTCACAATCTGTAACAAATTCTTTTTAATTTACTAAAAATACTACAAAAACTCCAGATCATGAATACCGCTATTGTTTTCAAATGCAATCGTGTGTGTCAAACAGATTCTGTAGTATCCGCTTTATTGTTTTCCACACGAGTTTACAGAAGTGAAAGCCATAATATTGATGTATTGAAGCCATTTGTCCGTTTAGACCGTCATGTGTACAAAAAGTATGAGCGAGAACGGATAAGAATTTGGTACTAAAAATTAAATGAAAGATTTTGAGCCGTAATGCCGTTAACAAACTTGAAAATTGGAAATTTCATGCAGGTTTCAATACAATTTCTTTTCAGTTTGACAAATATAAATTAATTGAAAGCAATGGCAATATTGCAAGGATGGGTTTTTATGTTATGTTATTTATATTTTTGAAATGACGTCAAACAAGTTGGTACGCTGTGCTCGGTCGCTAATAGCGTTTTCCTTTCTCAAAAAAAAATTTTGAATGTTTTCTGACCTGTTTGAGTTTTTGCATTTTTCTTGTTCTTTTCTCAAATAAAATTCTGACCTTTGAAATTGAATCGTGTTCATTATCAATATGTATGGTTACTGAAATGCATTTCAGAGCTTATACTTAACCCATTTATTCCCAAGCCAATCTTAAACCGAAAATATAAATGTCTCTTCATTTTTTTTTATTGATATTGATTAAAGCAATACAAAAATATAGAAAAAAAAATTTAAATAAAAATATAAAAACGCGATCGCAAATTACCGTTATCCATTTTTTTCCAAAAAAGTACCTACAAGTATGTAAGCAATGTGTCAAATAATACATACAAACAGAAGTTCAACGGATAAATGCGCAAACAGTAAAACAGCAGTGCAAATAACTAAAACATTGTTCTGTACCCAAGCGAGTACAGTGGGAGTAAATGGGTTAAGTTTAACTTAAGTATAGTTGGTGAAACTGGCCCTTATAATTTTATATATATCTGCTGCGCACCACTCCATTTTTAATAAGATGTTCACGCATTTTCAGGTGAAATGTCAAATGGCTGTCAAACAATAAAAATTTTATTCACGACTACTTGAAATTACTCAACTAATCAAAAAGATTCAAATTTAATCAACGAAAATAATCGACTTATTTCGAAGATTATTTTTGATACTTTTTGATTTTAGCCTATAGTACCAAAAATTTGAGAAATTCTATTTATAATTAACATAGATATGAACCAAGGTATATGTCCCATACAACCTCGCTCTTGACAACTTATAGAAATTTTGACAGTTTTATTCTTGACAAAATAGTTCTTATGGTAACTTGGAGTTAAATTTGTTTTGTATTTATTTATTTTTTCATGTATTTCCTTGTTTCTCTTTTGTTTTTGAACAATTATTGTTTTATAATACATATACATTAGAGTGTATCGAAAATCTGACACCCAATTCCGGTACCAAAATTAAATAGTACATGAAAAATCCTGACGATTGGTATACTTTTATTTTATTTGAACTAATTTTGGCGTCCCCCGAAATGCATTTTTGTGCATTTTTTATCAACTTTTGTACTGGAGACTCATTAAAGATTGATTTAAAAAGAAAATTAAGCTTGTCAATTAATTCCTTTCATATAAAAACACACACTCAAAAAAATACTGTAGTAAAATTTACTGCACAACGTGTATTTATTGTAATATGCTTAAAATAATCAAAACGACTCAATTCTTAAAATAATCAAATTGAGTAACAAGATTCTTAAAAATATTTTGATTCTTTCTCTTTATAACATTGAATTCTTTTTGATTATTTTGTAAAAACCCATTTCCACAGTCAATTTTCTTGCGCAAGAAAAGTTGGAAGCCTACCAACTTTTGCTATAAATTGCATACAATTTTAAATAAAGCGAGCAATACATGGTTAACACGCTCAAAACTGCATGGAAACGTCAGAAAAATTAACTGTGGAAACGCGCCTTGGTCTCAAGTAATCGTTGTTATACTTTTAATATTTGAAATCGTAATAATTTTGTAACTGAGTCAAACAGAAAAGAATCATACTTTATCAATTATTTCAGCTTTTCAATAAAAATATTCTAATTACTAATCGTTATATTAGTGGTATTCATGCAATGCCGAAAACGTGCCGAATATGTCGAAAATAGAAAAAAAGGTAAAAGCCGTATATCAACTGTCAAAATTTGCATGGAATTTCATATACGGAAAAGTTCCTAGTTTTCCGCACGATTTTGATGCGAAAACAGCGCCGAAAACTTTCGACAAAGAGTTGTTGCCACTTTTCAACTATTTTACAATATTTATTAAAAGCTAAAAACTTTCAATTCGAGAATCCTATTAAACAACAAATTGAGTGTTGTCAGTTGTCGAATAAAAAAATAATTTATCTGGAATTTCTTTGTCTTCACTTTAATTATGAAAACATTTATTTATTTGTTTAATTTTTTAGTTTTCAGCTCATTTATTAAACCAAAGTGGCTACTTTTGCAATATAACTCAAAGAACAGCTGATTGATATACGGTAATAACCAAAAAATGTAAAAAGGTACCTCATGCAAAAACAGCGAATATTTGCCGATATACGGCATTTGAAAATATTCGACATTGAATTTGGTATATGAATACCACTATTATAGCAATGACATAAAATAGTCAAAGTACTTCAAGTAATAGTAAAATAGTACTAGCAGTAAACGTCTTTAGCTTCGTACTCTTAAAATAAAAACTTTCTCTTAATAGCATGAAAGTATGTGCTTATGCATCTCTGCTTGTGACCATTTTGTTTGTTTTGCTTTCTTTGTTCGAAGTTCGTAAATTTTCTCATGAAACTACTGCAAAGTCATTTTCACAAAACAGTACGAATATAATTGTCTTTTAACCATCACCGGTAAAGTAATAAAGTGGACAACAGTTTATATAATTCATTAAAAGGTATGTAGAAAAAAGTTGCAATATAAAGTCGTTTTAATTAAATTAAGGCAAATGTAAGTAAATAATTCTTAAATTAAAGCAGACAAAAATGTCAAAGCACTTGATACTGCTTGCTAGCATTCTACTGCTGGCCTTCTATGAATGCCAAGGTGAAAAGCTTCTGCGAGTGCCATTGCAACGATTCCAAAGTGCCAGACGCCATTTCGCAGACGTTGGAACCGAGCTTCAACAGTTGCGCCTTAAATATTCTAAAACTGATGGCGTAGCACCTGAACCACTTTCAAATTATTTGGACGCTCAATACTATGGACCCATCTCAATCGGATCGCCTCCACAAAACTTTAAGGTTGTCTTCGACACGGGTTCTTCGAATTTATGGGTGCCTTCCAAAAAATGTCACCTGACCAACATCGCCTGCTTGATGCACAACAAGTATGATGCAAAAAAATCAAAGACTTATGCAGAGAATGGAACTGAGTTCGCTATCCACTATGGTTCGGGAAGTCTCTCTGGTTATCTCTCATCAGACACTGTCAACGTTGGTGGACTTGACATTAAAAAACAAACATTTGCTGAGGCTCTTAGCGAGCCAGGATTGGTTTTTGTAGCCGCCAAATTTGATGGAATTCTTGGTCTTGGATACAGCTCTATCTCCGTTGATGGTGTTAAGCCACCATTCTACAACATGTACGAGCAGGGTGAGATTTCCCAGCCAATATTCTCATTCTATTTGAATCGCGACCCTGCTGCACCAGAAGGTGGTGAAATTATTTTTGGTGGCTCTGATCCTAATCACTATACTGGTGACTTTACCTATCTGCCAGTGACTCGAAAAGCTTATTGGCAAATAAAAATGGATTCGGCCAGCATTGGTGATCTGCAACTTTGCAAGGGTGGATGTCAAGTAATAGCTGATACTGGCACTTCGTTGATTGCAGCACCACCAAGCGAGGCGACATCTATTAATCAAGCCATTGGTGGAACTCCTATTATGGGAGGGCAGTATATGGTTGCCTGTGAAATGATACCCAAACTACCAGTCATCAAGTTTGTGTTCGGTGGCAAGACTTTCGAACTGGAGGGCAAGGATTACATTCTTCGTATAGCTCAGATGGGTAAAACAATTTGCCTCTCTGGTTTTATGGGATTGGATATTCCACCACCAAATGGTCCTTTATGGATTTTGGGTGATGTTTTCATTGGAAAATATTACACAGAGTTCGATATGGGAAACGATCGTGTAGGATTCGCTGACGCCAAGTAGAAGCAACAGTGGTTTATATAATCAAAAAGCAGTCTGGATTGGACATTTTCATATTAGTATTTTGTTTTGATTGTGTCTTCTAAGAGAATGAACTAAAAATTATTATTTTAAAATAATGATTATTTATAAATATAAAAATTAATCAAGCTATCAAAATAAATTAAAAAAAAGTTTTAATTTTTGTTTTCTCTTTTATCAAGTTGAGTCACACACGTAGCGTTGCATACATTATTTTGTATGTTAAATTGTTATTTATAAGTGTTAACTAATAATCTTGTAATTAAAATTTGCTGATTGTTTTGTTTTTATCAGTGTTCGTGTTTGTATCTGTTGTGTTCATCAACGTAATTTTAATACTAAGCAAATGGTTTTTTTTTTGTTATTGGCTGAAATTATGCATAATAAATATATTCAAGAATGATATCGTAAAGCGTGTTTGTGGAGGAAAATTCGATAAACAACTTTAAATGAGACGTCTTTGAAGTTAACCCTCCGTCTGACAGACGTTCCGATTACCTTCGTACCGACGGGTGGTACCTGGCTAGACCACCAATACTCTTGAGGGGGGACATGACATTGGCCGTTTTTTTAATTCGACATTTTTTAGAATTTTGTATTTTAGTAAATATTCTTAAGATTCTAAGAAAAAAATTCCTACGGGTTCAAAAGTTACAGCCGGATTAATGAGAGCGCATTTTTAATTTTCGCCTTTTTTTATTTGTTCACAAACTTTGAACGCGTTTATCTCGAAACCATGTTTTTCGTACTAGTTGCGGCAGTAGCGGGTTCATTTTTTTACGAAATTTTTTTTTTTTGTATATTTTAAACTTGATTCGCTATCGTATGACACGAGCTTTTTGAAATTTTTTTTTCGATTTTTTATGAATTTTTAAAGTCGATATTTTTTTCGAAAAAACACACGAAAAAATCAAATTTGGAACATCACCATGATATAATAATTTTATCAGGTAGTGTTGACAAATGTTGATTCTCTCAGCTACCAGTAAACGAACTCTTGTCAAAAACAGCTGTTCGTTGTTATATGCGTTGGCCACATTCAGCTGTGTCATCTGTTGTGACAGCAACACATCGGGGAGCGCTGTTATCGGTATTGAAGTTTCAGAAAAGTTATAAAGTTTATGAAATGTCAAGCTTTGTATCAAATACGAATGGAAATTTTATCGACAAATTAAAAATTTTCTATTTTTGAATGCATTTTAATGCGCAACTTCATATTTATGTGCACCAAGTTTTGATTTAACAGTTGCCAACAGTTGAGTACGCTGAATGTGACCAGTAAAAATTAATTGTATGCTATGACGGATTGTGAGCGCTCTCTTTCTTATTATATTTGTTGACAGAAGTTCGTTTCCAACAGAAACGTCAATACTACCTTGGAGTAATTATATCAAGGAACATCACCAAAAATTGAAAAAAATTTTGAAAAAAGCTCCTGTCATACGATAACAAATTTTATTAAGATGTAAAAAAAGTCATTTTTTTCCAGATCGGACAATTTTTGCTGCAACCACAAGGCCTCGTTTTTTCTCTGCCGCCAGTTTGGAGCTCTATAAAACCATGTTGGAGTGAAAAATATATTTTTTTTAATATTTTTTCTTGTAATTTGTTCAATTCTCTGGAATTCAATTTTGGAAAAATGTTTGTTTTTGACTGAGTTATGAGTTTGACTGAGTTTTCTCTGCCGCGAATGTTATGTCGCACCTTAAATGCATTTATACGTGAATAGATGCTACTTACAGATCAAGTAAGTATATTTTTTTTCATTCCTTACCTTTCTCATTCCTTTTGGCATATAATGAACTACCTTTGTAAGGAAAATAAATCTAAAATCTATTCCAAACCGAAGAAAAAACATGTTTGGTAGTTGCATTGAAAGTATTTGCTGAAATAGTTGTTGCAGCACCAAAAACCGACTCAAAATCCAAACGACAAGTTAGAATCTTGATGATGTCCGGATTATTCATCCGATTTTAAACGTTTGGTAGAGTTAATGTTTTGGCCAGCGTTTACAAAAAATTGTGTCAAGCATAATTTTTATCGAGACGATTGACTCCTTGTCCCTTGACATCCAATACATTGCAGAAGAAAGCAAACGTACTTTATCTGGTTGGCCGGTTTGTTGAAAAATGTGTGACCCACATGCATGTTGTTCCATGCAATCAGCGCCTGCCTTCGCATTTTAAAACAAAATTGTTTCTAGTTTGCGTGTTTAACCTTCATAATATTTCGAAAAATGCAACGTTAAAAGTTAAACGTTGAAAGTAAAAAGTAAAAGTTAAAAGCTTGGCTCCTTCTTCCTTTCGTTTATATCAAAATCAAATCGGAACAAAAAGGCATTAGCGTGTAACGTTAAAGACTAACATTTTGGCTTCTAGAAGAGCAAGACAACACTTCGTTTGCATTATTTCGATTTTAGTCACTTACCCGAGAAACAAATTCATATTTTGTGTCAAGTACTACTTGGGTATGTTTTGGGTGCATTAAAGATAATACTCAGTCCAGTAAGGATATTATTTTCGGTAAAATATATGAATTTTTCTCCGCTCTTGTTCGATAAAACAAGTTTGTATTCGGTGTAACATCAACGTACAATTCGGTTTCTTTCATTAACTTCGTAGTTTTCCGTTACTACTCGTAGCTTTTGACAATGGAATTGAGTCTGGATAATACTCCGGACTTTTGTGCCTGAGCACAGTAGTACGGTCACAAATTGTTTCTCGGGTAATTTGATCTGGCTTCTTGGGTATAATTCTTAAATTTAGGTTTTATCGTTGGCAATTTCGGTATTTTTTTTTTTAAAACAGACGTATCTTAAAACTCACTTCCAAAAAATGTAAACACATCCAATAACAATAAAGTTCAGCTACTATGGCTTTTCGGATTTTATCAGCATTAACTCAATTAAAGACACGACCAATAACATTAATAAAAAAATGTAATGTTCTTTAATGGGTCAAACAAAGTTAATAAGTTAAAAATTTACACATCAAATTTACACACAAGACGTTACTACCAACCATGCAAATATAGATCTAATTCCAGAGTAGCTTAAGCTTGGCTTGATAAACATTAGTGTGTGCCGCGCAAGTTCACAATCGATCAAAAGCTAGCTAAAGTTGCACGTGTCGTTGATTCGGAGAAATGTTGCTGCACTGCACGCGATGAATCGAATCCAAAGAGTAGAAAGGCGCAACAGTTGACTGGCGAGGTTATGGCATCTGTATTCTGGAATGCGCATGGTATAATATACATTCATTACTTTGAAAACGGTCAGACCATTAACAGTGATTATTACATAGCATTGTTGGAGCGTTTGAAAGATGAAATAACGAAAAAACGGTCTCATTTGAAGAGAAACAAATTGCTGTTTCATCAAGATAATGCACAGTGTCACGATGTGCACAGTGTAGCAAGAATTAAGTTACATCCATCAAAAATTGGACTTCTTTAACCATTAAAATCATAGCCAGGCTTGCTTCGTTCTTATCTGGGAATTTATACAAGGTTTTTTCTAGCGTATTGTGTGAAATATTGAGGCCACATACCAAAATACTGATTGGACCTTAGATAGCCCGTTTCGGGATTGCCTAAACGCAACAATCTCTGAGTTCGGTATACTTGCCAAGTTGATAGGACTCTGTAGTATTTCGTTGGGTAATACATGTAGCTCTGTCAAGGAAATGACCTTTTCGAAACATTTAATACTGATCAAGGTTTCAGGTAAGGCGACCCGTTATCATGCGATCTCTTCAATTTAATCATTGAGGGAATCCTACGAAAGACAGGTGTGCATCGCAATGGCACCAAATTCTACAAAAGTGTCCAGCTCCTTGGGTATGCTGATGATATCCATATTATTGGCCGAACTGAGAGAGATGTAACTGCTAATTTCGCCGCTATCGCAAAGGAATCAGTCAAAGTGGGTTTTACGGGGAACAAGGACGAAACAAAGTATAAGCTGTCTGCTAATAGGGAAGCGCGGCGTCTAGGCTCCCATGTTACAGCAGGCAATTATAATTTTGAAGTAGTCAAGGAGTTTACGTACCCAGGCGCTCGCACTCTTGGGTGTTCGAGAGGAAAGTTCTTCGCAAAATATTTGGTCCAATTTGGTACAATTCAGCGAGCTGGCTAATTCATATCTATCGTATGGGTAAAGAAGCTCCAGCGAAAAATGTGTTTGATTCGAAAGCCAAGTGGCGACCATACTTCGATGGATTGATCAAGCCGAGGATACCCTAACCACACTTGGTGAAACAAATTGGACAAAAAACTCTTAGGCGAATTGCTAGGGAGTCGCCAAATTGGCCTGGCATGAATGCCAAGGTGTAAAGCTTGTGCGAGTGCCATTGCAACGATTCCAAACTGTCAGACGCTTTTTCGTAGACGTTTGAACCGAGCTTCAACAGTTGCGCCGTTAATATTCTAAAACTGATGGCGTAGCACCCGTGCCATTTTCGACTTAAGGCCTCTGCCCACTTACGGCACGTAACGAACAGACTGTCGAACGGCGACGGTAAGGCAAAGAAGTGTTTCATGCACACTTAGCGTAACGGTGGCAATAACAAATCAAAACAAATCAATCTTAAATACGAGCACAACACTCTACAATTGATTTTTTAAAACTTTGTTACTATAATGTTTGCAACTCATGTCATATAAAACCATGATAGAATAACAAGGTAGGCGCATATTGGAGAGGAAGTGAGCTAGATGTCAAAATCATCTGTTCGAATCATCTTTTCATCTTTTTCGTTTGACGTTTATAGCACTCACAGCATTGTTTCTGTAAAACTAGACATTTGAGCAGCCATATTAATATGAGCCTACCTTATTATTTTATCATGATATAAAACAACATTTTCGCTCAAAAATTAAATTTTTTTTCAGAATCCATTTTTTGCAGCTAAGTTTTTGTCAACAAAGCGAACGACAAGTTGGTCAGAATTCTTTGCAACGATTCCCACCGGCTTTTTCGTCGGCGTCAACAGTCGTCGCCGTTTCGTTTAAGGTTAGTGGGCATGTATACATAAGAACACAGGCTAGTTATATTAGGTCTGTTTCCGTACTCACTTCAAGTAACTGGAAGTTACTCGAAAGCGTTTCCACATTTTTCCAGCTCGAGAGAGAAGAAGAACAAGCAAAATGTCACTTTTTGTGGCTCTCTATTACTTGAACTTTACTTGAAAAATTTCTTCGAGCACAAATCTCAAGCTTCGAACAGCTGATTGCCAAAGTGATCAATTTAAATTGTTGCGTTACTTTTTGACAAATTTTCTCATTTTGACAAATAATCAAATTACTCTCTATTACTCGAACTTTACTCGAACTTTACTTGAAATGCGTACGGAAACAGACCTATTTTGAAGTTTCGTGTCGTAAGTGGGCAGAGACCTTTATTTGGACGCCCAGTACTATGGCAACATCTCAATCGGATCACCACCACAAAACTTTAGGTTTATCTTCGATACGGGTTCTTCGAATTTATGAGTGCCTTCCAAAAACTGTTACCAAACTAATATCGCGTGTAAAATGCACAACAAGAATGATGCAAAAAAATCGAAGACTTATTTAGATAATGGAACTAACTTCATTCTTCCATATCCTGCAGGAAAGGTCTACGGTTATCTTTCATCAGACACTTGGTCTGTTCGAGTACTGATAATTTGTGATAATTTTCACAAATTATCAGCTTTTGGCGTTCGCGTACGCAAAAAACTTGCAAAATGAGAGAAATTGAGAGCGCAAAGTGACAGTTGACTCGGAGGGAAAGTTGCAAATTCCTGCTGGAAAAATTTGTACTGTCGAGAATTTGCAAGCTAGAAAACAGCTGATTTCAGACAGTTGCAATTTGAACTTTCAAACAGGCCAAACAAATTTAGTAAACATTTTGTAAAATTTAGTAAAAGTCACCATGATTATTAGTACACTTGTTAATGTAAACAAATTGGAAACAAAAAACCTAGAAATAATTTAAATCATTTAAGAATTAATTGCTTGAAATGTTTAAAATTATAATTTTAAATTCTGATACTTAGAGCTGCTTGTTATTGTGCTCTCATAATAATTTTGATAACGCCTTGAACTTATCAACCCCACCTTATTAAAGTTAAAAATATAAAAATACAAAGAAAACAAAAATATTTTTAAATAAGTAAATAAACAAAACACAAACGATAAGGAATTGCAAAAAATGAAGAATAAAATGCATTTCCATTAACCTAAAACTTTTTAGTCGTTTCAATTTTGGAGCAGTGTGTGTAAATTTGAAAAGTATTTTTATCTTAAACGAGAAGAGTAAGTCAACAATATTTATTTTGTGATAAAATTTAAATATAATGCTGTTAAGGGATTACATAATGTTGCAAACTCAATTTTTCAAACTTTAAACCAGAGATGGAGAATAATACTTGATTATTTTTAGATTTTGAAACGAAAAAGCATTGTGGGAAAATTGTTGTACCGCCGTTTTGAAGGTTTTTAACAGCTGAAGCCGCTTGAATAAGCAGGAGTCAATGGCCTATCGGCTGAGCTGTTTAAGAACGGAGGCGAAACTCTGTTTAAATGCATTCACAAGCTTATATGCAGAATATGGTCGGAAGATTGCCTTCCAAACGATAAGAACCTCAATGTGCTCTGCCCAATCCACCATTTTCGCTAACTATCGTGGGATAAGCCTTCTTAATATAAGATACTGATGAGCGTATTATGCGAAAGACTGAAGCCCATCGAAAATCAAAGATTCGACTTATCGGATCCAGGTGGCATCACACCTGGAAAGTCTACCACCGACCAGATATAAACGCTACGACAAAATTTGGAAAAGACCTTAAAAAACAGATCGACACTTACCATTTTTTGTAGATTTCAAAACCGTCATCGACAGTCTAATAAGGAATCACCTATATTCCACAATGTCTATATTTGGTATTCCTGAAAAACTAGTCTTAGCAGAATGACACTGAGCAACACCAGCAGTGAAAATCGGGAAGGATCCTTCCCCTCTCGAGGTGATTCCTTATCGTGTAACTTTTTTTAATTTAGCAATAGAGAACATCATCTGAGCATCATTATTCACATCATTGGCCATAATACACGCTAAGTCAGTGCAGCATTCTCCAGGCTAGAGTCTAGTCGAATGGGTCTTGCAGTGAACGCAGATAAAACGAAGTAAAGCTTGTTTCAAAAGAGAATAACATTTTCGCGCATGTTTCAGAATAAGAAAATAATTTTGAGAGTGTTCTTCATTCTGATAAAAAAAATTATAAAAAAAATTTAATATTCTCTGAGCAGAAAAATAAATGAAAAAAAAATAATGTATATTCCCGAATTTTGTTGTTCATCGCAACTGCGCTGCGGAAGTACTGAATTTTATTTTTCAAAATTAACCAATCAAAATTGAAAAAAAAGGAGCGTCAAAAAATAATTTGTTAGCCAGAATTTCTCTTCACAATTTTTTCTTGAGAAAATAATTTATTTTTTATGTAATTTGTATTTGATTTCTCTCTCAAGATGCAGGTTGCTGCTGGCCGTCGGTGCAACACCGTACTTATGCAATTATTTGTGCTGAATGTTTGCGCATTTAAATATATATATATATATATAAATAGTAAAAACCAGTCGAAATAAGCATAAAGTTCAGCGGACAGTACAAAAAGAACAAGAAATTACGCTCTTAAAAAATTTTCTAGCTTTAGAAATAATTTCTAACTGCGCATCGAAAAATGAAACTAAAAAAAGTTCTTCTCTTTTGAAACGGGCTATATCTTGTAATAACAAACTCACAGTCCCAGCGTCTTGGAAACCACGTCACTGTGGACAAGACCTCCTTTGAGATTGTTAAGGACTTCGTTTACCTAGAATCAGGGTACACTGAATAAGGTAGTAGCAAGACGGAGAGCGTGACTGCCGTAAATGTCAAAGCGAACTGCTTGAGCTGTTGTTGTTGTTGCTGTTGTTTTTCAGCAGCCATTTGATTTTGACACTTTCGGATATGCGAAAGAGAGCACAGTCAGTTTTGCAGCAACCTTGTTATTCAACCATGCCTAGAATCTAACATTTAGTCCTCCAATGATATCATTGCTGAGATTTAACGAAGGTTAACTCTTGCTCTCTGATGTTACTTTGGGCTCAGCAGGCAATTAAGAAGCAGAGCCCTCTCTATACGAACAAAACTCACGCTCTATAAGTCAATAATCATGCCCGTTCTACTATACGCATCACAAACTTGGATGCGTATGAAAGGACTTTGGGAGTGTTCGAGTGAAAAATCCTTCGCAAAGATCTGTGGTTAATCTGCGTGAATGGCGAGTACCGAATACTATGAAATCACGAGCTATATGCCAACAGCGATATAGTCAAACGTATAAAAATTTAGCGGCTTCGCTGGCTAGGTCATGTCGAGAGAATGGACGTTGACGCTCCAGCGAAAAAATTATTCGATTCGGTAGCCAGCAGCGGTCAACGCAGACGGAGAAGATCGCATCTCCGTTGGAAAGACCAGGCATTGAATAACCTGACGACACTTGGAGTTTCCAACTGGCGCCGGAAAGCACATGAAAAAAGAAGCTGTCGCAAATTCTGAGACGAGGTCAAAACCGACCAACGATTGTTAACGCCAGCTAAGTAAATAATGCAACAATGTCCTGAATCACTTACTCAAGGACACCCAAGAAGAGTTTTCAAGCATTCAGAATCGGAATAATTGCCAGTAGCAAGAATTGCCAAGCACCCTTGGCAGTGTGGATGGCCGCACAGTAAATGCGACGAAAGGAGTTGATTTAAATCTTTCCTGCTTACAACACAGCTATTGCGGGTAGACCGAATGCGCAGGAAAGACAATTTTTAAATTTTTCTATAAACTTTATGACACTTTATGACACTATAAACTTTATGACTTTCTATCTATAAACTTTATGACACTTATTTAAAATTTCTTTGTAAAAATACCACCTTTTTTCTTTGTTTTATTTTCATCAAGTTGAAAAGAATTGCCCATAAAATTTTGAGCTGCTCCCGTTTCATAGTCATCGAAGAATGACCTAGATTTATTTAACATGTAAAACTTTTATAACATAACATCTTACTGCTAACCGTTTCGTATTTGTCTGGTAGAAAAAACATTGCATAGCTTCAGGCTAGACAAAAATGTTAGTTAAATGTAACTAACATTACATTTAACATTAACTGAATTCACGTAACAAGCAATTAAAAACTGATAAATAAAAATTTTAAAAACTATAACTACAATTAAATGAAATATTTATTTTCTTTAATATAAGTTTTTTCAATATTTAAAGACTTTGTCTAAGAATGAACTTATTTTTGTATTAATTTTCTTCTATTCTAAAATAAAAAGAAAATGGAAAAATTAATGACACGAAAAAATATTGATAACCTATCAATTGTTATGCATGCAAAAACTATTGGCTTTCTAAAGTTTAAAATTGCAATAAAAAAAAAATGGTTTCGTTCAAAATTGTAATTCATTTAATTCAATTCTAATTACTAAAACTATTTGATTTGCTAATTTATATTAAAATATCAACAAAATCATTGCTTTTCATATTAATACTAAATATTTGCTATTAAAAATACAAAAAACTTGTTAACATAATCAATTCAATTGCAATTGATCGCTTAAATTAAAAACATAGAGTTTTGCAAAATCCACTAATATGTTACAGAAAATAATAATTACTATCTACTTTTTAATGTGGGCGTAACGATGCATAAATCTTAAGTAGGTACAATAGTATTTCTGATCGTAATAACTTATATCTTATGATAAAGTACTCGAAATGGTGCAGTCATTACAAGAGCATAACAATGCTTTGATATTTCTACTGCTTATTGATTCGGAGCTTCGATTTTAGAATTTTTGGCTGCGGTGTCTCTTACTTGTTCTTCCTGCTGTTGCGCTTGTTGTTCTCCGCGCTTGTGTTTTACTGCGATTAGGTCGTGCTCGTCGTCGGATTCTGTCGATTCACGTATGAATTGTGCTTGTTCACGCAATTTGTACTGATCGCAAGTTTCATTAACGTATTGATTAAAAACTTCCGGCTTATCAGCGTAAACATGATGACCAGCGCCGGTTACTATTTTTATATCGACCATCGAGTTTCCACGTTGAGATTTAATTCGCTCTCCAGACGAAGAATCTATCCAGGAACGTGAACCGTAGATAAAAGTAATCGGTATGTCCGATCGTACATCTTTAATACGATGTATCATTGGATTTTTCGCCCAGCCAAATGATTCCATCATGGTATGAAAGGCCGATTCACCGCTTGGCTTCTGCGCATTACACTGATGAATGTACTGCGGTAACAGATTGTTGTCCTCCTCCAAGGCAGTTGAAAACTTTCGCATTATATCGGGACGCATCTTTTGCACCACCCACTGACCGAAAGGACCTGCAGCTCGCAGTGCAAACAAAGGATTCAGTGGTGTCAAAGCATAGGCGATCGCGCGAACCCAGAATGGTATCTGTTTGGTTGTGGTGCTCTCCTTTGGTTTTTCTGGAAAACCCCAAGGATCTGCTAAAATCAAGTGCTTAACTCGTTCCGGATAGCAGAGTGCATAGCTGGATGCAATAAAGCCACCCATTGAATGACCCAATAGTATCATGTTGTTTATATTCATCTCTCGGCGCCACTCTTCGACAGACTTCACGAATTGTTTCTCACAAATCAGCGCATCATTTGAGAAGGCTGGCCGTGAACTACGTCCAAATCCCAAGATATCCATTGCATAAACAGGACGATCGCGAGCAAGCGTATCTAGATTGAGTACCCAAAGCGCTATCCCTGCTCCCAAACCATGCAGCATCACCAGAGGCACTTCCTTCGATTCCGTATTGAGTCCTATGGTCCATATTTTATCGGATTCACCAATAGCAGGCCCAATGTCGACGAAAAATCCACGATATGACGTCTTTAAAAACGACAATATCTTTTTTTCAACTGCGCGCAACATTATGGGGGAACTGTTAGTCCAGTTAAACAACCAATTCCATACCCAAGAATTTTTATCAGGCTTTTGATCCTGCAAAAATAATGCAAAAAAAACAATGAGAAATTACTAACTTTTTAATTGCAAACCATTTAAAAGATATATGCGATGACAAGCAATGAAAAACAAAACATAAGAAAACTTTAAAAAAAAACATTACCCAACGTTTAGAAAACAGTGAAGGAAATTCATATAAAGACGATCATATTTTATTCTCCCAAATGCAGATATCACATGATCAGCATGAAATGACATCACAGTAGAATCTAAAGTTGTTGTAGATTTTAAAACCTTTGGATGTTTTTAAAATATTTATTCACTTTAATACATATTGCTAGATCATAAGCGATAACAAAAATTGATGCATTCAAAATCAAATCAAAAATTTTGTAATATGACTTAAAAGCCATCTTATTTTTTACCTACCTCCAACATTCTAAAGAATTTATGTGTCAAAACAAATAAGAATGTGTATGTGAAATACGCCAAACTAGTTCTTACAAAAATACATTTTTCCCACGACATCATAAGTCACAGTAATAACAACTAGCTGAAATGTTCTATACTTATTAAAATATTAATTACAAAAACTACATAATAATGTGTGGGAAAAAAGTTACCACATGAATCTCACGCTTTATTAAAAAAATCTCAGGGCTGGATAACTATATCCCACGGTAGTTAAAATATACCTTGAAATGGAATTTATTCAACAAATCTGGCATAAGTGAATTTGAGACAAAAACATCTTTTAATGGTTTAGCCCTGAGGTGGGCATGACTGAGGCCAATTAGAGCTAAATAAAGTGTTCAATATATTCTTAAGAGCCACACCGTATTTCAAATTAGGTACAAAGACTTAACCAATTCTAATTTATATTAAAGTAGTATTATTATAAGAGCAATCAAAATAAATACAAATCACATTCTTGTGCACATAATATACATATTAAAAAAATTATTATTTTAAAGAGCTTTCATAAAAAAAGGAATTTTAATACAAATCTTGGTTAAAGATTTTAGTTCCTAGTTTTGTATTATTGTTTTAAGTTGTTCGAAACAGTTCTGCCAGCTGCTAAGATCATTCTGAATGGTTTTTGAATTCACGAATTTTATGGTAATGAAAATTTACGACAAGCAACAGACGATATATTAAATCTGGAACAAGCTTTATGCTAAATTTCCAATCCATATTTTTTTTAAATTATGAATACTTAATCTATGTCCCGCTTTTGTCAAGATATAGTATTTTTGATCTTAAAAGGGTTTACTAATAGGGTGCAAACAAATGGATAAACAAATCGGGAACCGCATTTTACTAAAAAAATAGCCGCTTGTAAGTTTAGACTATAAAACGAGTATGTACAATCCAAAGTTAAGCGTATGGAGTTTGCTTAGGGAGAAATATTTAATCTGGATTTAACATAAAAAAAACCAATTGGCCATTTCAGCCCTTGAAAGGACTTTGACCGAGCCTTCTTATGATCAATTGTGTTAAGTGTGTTATTAAATGTTTGCATACAATTGATCGAGAACTGGACCTACATGTTTTATGCCGCCTCCGAACGGCTAAAGTTCATGTTCTCAAGAAGCCTTACATGGCATTATTTACTCTCTTAGGTTTGCCATTGTCTGCAGAGAGATGGTGACCGATTAGAAAAATTTTTTATTGAAAAAACTGGAGATCGAATTCGGGCTCCGAGCATGCTAAGCCCCACACTTAACCTGCATGCCACGGTCACCACTTATGTTATTGAATTATCTCAGTGAAAAGCTATATTGATATTGATATTTTTTTAAGGTCGACTTTTAAGTTCAAGTAGAAATAGAATTTACATTAAGGGCCGCTTTGTTCACAGAGGGATAAATCTATCTCCGAGATAATTATATTTTTTCATTTGTTCATAGTGAGTTAGGGCTTTTATCTCCTCAGCGGGAGATAAAAATGGCGGCGAGATATTTTAACCCCTGAAATATATAACTCGCTCTTATCACTCTCATTTTAAAATAAATAATTTTGAGAGTATTCTTCATTCTGATTGGTCGATATGAAAAATAAAATTGAATATTCTCTGAGCAACAAAATAAATTAAAAAAAAAATAATGTAAATTCCTGAATTTTGTTGTTCATCGCAACTGCGCTGCGGAAGTACTGAATTTTATTTTTCAAAATCAACCAATCAAAATTCATGACAGAATAATAAGGTAGGCTCATATTTTTACGGCTGCTCAAATGTCTAATTTTACACTAACAAAGCTGTGAGGTGCTATAAACGTCAAGCGAAAAGGCAACAACAACAATTAGAAAACTTAAATTCGAACAGCTGAGTTTTGACATCTAGCTCACTTTCTCTCCAATATGCGCCTACCTTGTTATTCTATCATGTCAAAATTGAAAAAAAAATTGATGTGAGAAAATAATTTGTCAGCCGGAATTTCACTTCACAAATTTTTTCTTAAGGAAATAATTTTTTTTTTATGTAATTTGTTTTTATTTTCTCTCCCAAGCTCCAGGTTGATGCAGATCGTCAGTGTAACACCGTACCTTTGCGATTATTTTTTCTGAATGTTCTGCATTGAAATATATAGCTTAAAAAAAGGATTTAAAGCTTCGACTGCGATATTCTGCGACGCAAAACAGGTTTCGTAATAACATAATAAAGTTTATCGGTGGTTTTTGAAGTACTGTGACGAAAAACACACAGTAAATAATATAAAGTTCAGCAAACAGTACAGAAAGAGCAAGAAATTACGCTCCCAAACATTTTATAGCTCAAATCATGATACAAGAACTCAGGTAGACTTATTAGAGTTGAGTTCCTTGAAATCAACCTGCCATTGCTGTCAAGCTCAGCGTCAATATTGCCACATCTTGAATTTTGTGGGGAAAAATTGTTTTTAGGAATTTTTTGTGTGGGACAAAAGGGATAAAAACTTATATAATAATATACAAAGAAACTTTAGTTTTTGTTTGATTATAAACGCAACTTCATTTTAGAATTCACATCATAAAAAATGTTGACACATTTGCATATTCACACGCTTTCATTCTGATTTTTTTATTAAGATTTTTAATTCGAAAATGCATTCTGCATTAAAAAACAAAATTTTCTCGCTATCTCATTTCTTTTATTACGTCTTTCTAATTCGTGTTTCTATTATAATTCTCAATTCTATTATAATTCTTAATTCTATTTATTATTAAGATCTACATAAACATATTTTACTGAAAAGTTGGATTTTGGCTTAACGATACAGCAGCATCGTATTTTGACAGCATAGGTATGCCAATTTTTGCTGTCATTGTAATAAGTCTACCTGAGTCCTTATATCATGGCTCAAATGTTTTTTTCAAAGTTATGCTCTTGGCATAAATCAGGAATAAAATGTGAACAAAACCAATTTTTATCTCGCAATTTATACGCTTGGAATAAAATTAACCTAGAGATAGTTATCCCCGAGCTAAATCATACTTATGCCTCTTGTGAACAAAGCGAGGCTAAGTAGTAGTAAAGGAATTTATTAGATAGTGTATTCAATTTTTTTCAATGGATGATATTAAGTTCATTTACAAAACGGATAGAAAATATTAATTTTAAAATAGTTGTGTAAATATTTTTTTTAATATTAAGCTGTTTTTAGTTTAACTATTGGCGCTTTAATTTATTGGTAAAATATTGTTCCGCGCATCTCAAGAAAGAAAGAAATCTTGGGAGAAAGAAGTTGCTGAGAATAATGAAGAGTTTTTCCGCGAGAATTTTCGAATTTCGTGAGCAACTTTTCACATTCTCTGCAACGAAATGAAAAATTTAGCCTAGCAAGATACGATTTATTTGTTTTTTTTTATAAATTTTATATAAAAAAAAATCATTTCCGTTACAGAATCAGAAAATAGAGAAAAAAAACAATTCGATATAAAGTTTTTCTTATAAAAGAATTAGATGAAACGAAAATTAAATGAAAAAGTCTCTCGGGCTGTGATTTCATGAACTTTTTGACGTTATACTTTCGTCGTTGACTGAATTTTCAGAGCAAAGTCTCTGCAACTCAGTTTCATCATGTAATTTGAAGATGAAACTTGAAAAGAGAACTTCAGAAAATCTCATGCGATTAGTTTCATTGTATAAATCCCCTCTTTCAGGCTGTGATTTCATGAAACTTTTTGACGTTATACTTTCATATTTTCGTCGTTGACTGAATTTTCAGAGCAAAGTCTCTGCAACTCAGTTTCATCATGTAATTTGAAGATGAAACTTGAAAAGGGAACTTCAAAAAATCTCATGCGATTAGTTTTATTGTATAAATCCCCTCTTATTATTTTTAAAAACAGTCACAACAAAAACAAATTTTTTTGGCATTTTTCATTGCAGGGTATGATCATCAAGCAGTTTAATTTTTTCAAAGCTATGTTCAGCACGAATTGCGTCAATTTATCTCATTTGCTACTCATTTCAGCAAACGAGCTGGATATTAAAATGAGAATTTGTATGGGATTTGCTCATTACGCATCTCATTTGTTTGGTTTTTGGCCGAAATAAGCAAATTAGCTAAGGTATGAACGTTGTATTAGATTTCGGCATAGTGAATCTAAAAAAAATATTTCTTCACGTTCTCCACAGTTATTTTGATATTGCACTAATTTAAACCCAAAGAAATAACTATTTATGTACAAAGGCATGATCATTCATTGTGTTTACTGAAACATCTACTTGTCAGCTATTTTTATAACGATAGAAAGAACTATATATAAAAGAACTATGATAGTACTGTAATTGTAAATAATACTGTAAATCCAACCGGCGACAGGTACTGGCAAGACATCTAAACACCTTTGCACATTAACGCAAAATTCACGAGTCATGCTCATGTACGTGACTAACGTTCGAATTAAAGTTCAATTAGAATAGAAGCAACGTAATGTTATCTAATCTTTGTTATCAATTCAAGCATTGTTTTTTTTCTTATCAACAATTACATTTTTACAAATTTGCTATATATGAATTTTTTAAATCAAATTTGTCAAAATAACATGTCTAATCAGATTTATTAAACGATTTAATTTCGAAAATATAAAATAGCCAGTTTTGTTGAAAACTGAATTAAAAGATACTAATTTTCCAATTATGTTTCCAGCTTAATTTCAAAAGTTTACTGAAAATTAGCGAATAATAAATAATACGTTTCTTTAAAAGACGTCTTAAGAACGTTGTGTTACTTTACCTTATTCTATTATAATAGGATCGATAGGATTCGAATTTGAATATTCTGATAACTTATTTCTTTACAAATATGTAAGAAATTAAATTTTGTTAAATTAAAAATAAGATGGATTAATGATAATAGCAATAAAAACTCTTTCATTTGATGTATTCCAAATATATCATTGGTTATATCAATTGCCTCAAATATTGATGTTGTTGAATCTTTACCATATTTAATGATATAAATTTGTCTTAATTTAGAAACACTTCTTTTTCTATTGAAATCACTTAGTGCTGTCGTGAAATCTAAACACTGACAGTAGGAACTATACTAAGCTGAATTTTTTGGTACATAGAAATTGTGGATATCTATAAATAAAAATAATCTCGTATATTTAAGTAATTTTATCATCATTATTGCTATCTTAGCTGTCTTTAATGGACCTTGACCTCTCATTGCTGTATGATGGCTTTATATGAATTTTCTTCACTATCACTCAACGTCATCAGCTGTGTCTGTGCTGTTGTGAAATATTTAGATTATCGTAAATGGTCAAAAGACCCAAAAACAAATTGCTTTTGTGTTGTGGGTACCTTTGCAACTTACCTCTAGTTCCATATTTTGCAAAACTCTGTGCTCTGTGGCCAATGCCATTTCTTTTTTTTTTCAATTGTCTATATAATTGAATAGATATCAAACAAATCTTTAAACCGCTTAAAAATGTTTCAACTTGTTAAGTTTATGAGCAATATTAAGAGAACTTAAAAAGGAAAATAGTTTGCATTCCGTTCCAAACGGAACACACAAATGAAATAGCTCACAAACCAAAATAAAAGAACTTGCTAAGGCAATGATGACATTTAACTTTTATTCGAATCACGGTAACTTGAGTGCACAATGTTCTAGCAACAATTTCAGTTAAACGTAGTTCTTTTTATATTTTTATAAACACATGTATATCAACTTCACTTATTATACACATATGTATATAAATATACGTATATATTTTTATATGATATATCAACTTATATTTACTTGTTATCTTCTAATAAATTGTTTTTCTACTTCGTTGAATTAGCTTCAAATGATCGCTTTCGCTGGACAATTGTTGTTATTGTACTTTAATTCTAGTTCCTCGGATTTTCTTTTCCTGTATTCTAGTTTCTAAATACGTCATTCGTTATGTAGGGGTATTTCTTTTTGTTGTGGTCTTTTTCTTATAATCGCATGTCAAACTAGTCAGCTGTTATTTTCCGGCTGGTAAGTGTCACCCACTCGTTTGTTGTTTATTTTGATGAACTGATTTGAGGGTAAAATAGAAAATAATCGATTTTTTCACACATATCTGTTCGTTAATAGAAAATGAGTTTTTGAATTTTTATACCCTAAACCTGAAAGGTCAGGGTATATTAACTTTGTGCAAACGTTTGTAACGCATAGAACGAAGCGAGTCCGGTATAGAAAAGTATATATATTCTTGATCAGCGTCACCACGTGAGTCGAGCTTTCCATGTCCGTCCGTCCGTCCGTCCGTCTGTCCGTCTGTGTGTTGTCCGTATACACAGGATAAGAAGAAGGAGTCGAGATAATTGAATGAAACTTGGTACACATGGTCACAAACACCCAAGGATCTGCACTATTGAATATTTTTGGAATCCGCCCACGGACACGCCTACCTCCCATACAACGCAAAAATTGAAAACTGCATAACTCTGCTCATAGCTAACCTACAACAATAAAATTTAGTATATATGTGTTTTGTATCAACACAAAGATGTCATCGAAAAATGGGTGCCGTTCGCTCACGGACACGCCCACCTCCCATACAATCCAAAAATTGAAAACGCAATAAATAAGCTTGTGTTTAACCTAAAGAGCTAAAATTTGGCACATATGTTTTTTATGACAAGACAAAGATGTTTTTGAAAAATGGACATCATCCGCCCACGGACACGCCTACCTCCCATACAACGCGATAATTGAAAACTGCATAACTCAGCCCATAGTTAACCTACAACAATAAAATTTGATATGTATGTGTTTTATACCAACACAAAGATGTCTTCGAAAAATGGGCGTCATCTGCTCACGGACACGCCCACCGCTCATACAACCCAAAAATTGAAAATGCAATAAATAAGCCTGTGTTTAACCTAAAGAGCTAAAATTTGGCACATATGTTTTTTATGACAAGACAAAGATGGTTTTGAAAAACGGACGTCATCCGCCTATGGACACGCCTACCTCCCATACAACCCAAAAATTGAAAACGCAATAAATAAGCCTGTGTTTAACCTACAGAGCTAAAACTTGGCACATATGTTTTTTATGACAAGACAAAGACGTTTTTGAAAAATGGACGTCATCCGCCTACGGACACGCCTACCTCCAATACAACCCAAAAAGTTTAAAACTCAATAAATAAGGTTTTGTTTGTCATAGAGAAATTAAATTTGGTATGTATGTATTTTATACCAAAACTAAGGTGTGTTCAAAAATTGGGAGTAGTCCGTCCATGAACACGCCCACCTCCCATAGCGAAAGCATAATAAAGGCATTAACTGTGAGCTACAGGAATAAAACTTGGTATGTGTTCATTTTTCTTCAACATTTAAATGCATATAAAATATAGGCTTCATGCGCCCACGGACACGCCCATTTACAATAAAAATTTTTTTGTTTTTGAAAAGTGGGTTTAGGGTAAGTCGATTTATTGATATTTAATATTGTAACAGTTTATGCAGGAAATATTATTACAGCCGCTAAATTATTAACTTATAAGAAACAGTTTATATATTCTTGTAAAATCGATGATAAAAGTCTCAATAAAAGTACAATATAAAAATGCCAACAATTTAATGCAAACTAACATTTTTTATTTGTCGGTAAAGTTTCCATTGGTATTTGATACAAAGCTGGAAATTTCATCAACTTGACAACTTTTCTGACACTAGCTATGCACCTTCTACGTCCCTATCTTGACCTACCTAGCACCTATCTACCTTCAGTGATAGATATTGTGAACGGTGGCGAAATGGTATACGGTAGTTTTAATAGTTAATTTAATTAACAAAAAAGATTTATATAAAAATACAATTTGCGCATCCACACACTCAAGCTAAAATTTAAAATCTTTCTTTAATCTTAAAAAAACTGATCTTTAACAGTTGGAAAACAAGGCAATAACAATAGAAACTAGTAAGGTATATCTTCGACTTGGCCGAAGTTAAAATACCCCCACGACTGATTGTTAAGGGTTAAATAATCTTAAATTAGAGAGCTTTTTGTATGAGATTTTAGAAGATTTTGTTATTTTTATGTATCTAAAATAAAAACATATCAAATTGTTTTCCTGAAGCATAAATATAAGCCTTTTTATAAAATTTTCAATTTTGCGGTTGTATAGGAGATGGGCGTGTTAGTGGGTGGATGACGCCCATTTTTCTAACACACCTAAGTTTTGGCATAGAACACACAAATACCGAGTTTAAGTTTTGTAACTTTGATATTAGCCTCTATAGAGTTTTCATTATTTGGGTTGTATGGGAGTCAGGCGTGGTTTTCAACCGATTTAGACCATTCTCGAACTTGATTTTAGTTTTTTAGAAAAAAGCTTAAATATCGAATTTCAGCACAATAGCTTCAAAATTACGGCTGTAATCGTTGCCACAGACAGACAGACAGACAGACAGACAGACAGACAGACAGACAGACAGACGGACATGGCTAAATCAACTCAGGTGGTGATGCTGATCAAGAATATATATACTTTTCTATACTAACCACGCCTCCTTATGGGCGTTACACACGTCGTGACAAAATTAATATACCCCTTACGCAGTACGCGTGGGGGTATAAAAATCTAAGAACGTGTGCGTGTGACTGTTGAGAACTTGTCGCCATAATATTAAATATGACACTGTGAAATATGACAATATGTCCTGTCTCAACATCCCCCTCGTTAAAAAACATAGTCCTGCAACCATACTGCTGGAAATCTTGTACGTTCGAAATCCAGATTGAAACCATCTGCTAATTGTTTCAAAGAATTAAAAACGATTTGGGTTAATATACTGTTTACTACTAGTTGTTGAATCAAGATTTAGTTTAGGATTGATTGAGGTTTGATGGTAATTAAGGCAGGTAAACTTGGTAGTTAAATCTAGTTAAATCTACCAAGATTTTGTAGCATTCCAGGCTGCCCAGTCATCTTGTTGTTTGCAAATTTTGATGAATGACAAATATATGAAAATTTCTTGTTTTTGCAACGTGAAAAGTATTGAACTACTTTTGCATTTTCACGTTACGATAAGAAATTTTTAACGACTTTTTATTGGTTTATTGAGTAAAGTTATTTCTGTATGAAGTTTTTAGCCAAGGAAAAGTTCCGCTGGCATTTTTTCTTTCGTGCAATTACAATGAGGTGTTGAACGGTATTGAAGAAGAATTCTTGAAGTCACCTTCATTGTCTTTTGGTTGAGCTGTGAATGATTTTTGCATCGTTCTATAAACAATATATATATATCTCTTCGCCTGTCTGTTGGTCTACGGATGATATGTAGCAGTTCTCAGGTGGATACTACGCTGGTTGTAAAATTGTTGAAATTCATAACCAACAAATTGAGTGCCGTTGTCTGATACAATGCCTTCTGGATACCCAAACCGATTGATGAAATCTGACATCAGTTTTATGACTTTCGCTGTTGATATTGTAGTACATCGATATGCTTCTGACCATTTGGAGAAAGAGTCGACAAGAATGAGATAATATTTTGAACGGTTGGGTCCCGCAAAGTTTATATAAACACGTTGAATAGGTTTTGTTGAAGTTCGCTTGAACTTAACGCTGTTTTTATCGGCGAGTTTTCATTGCACTGGTATTGTGGATACCTACGAACAAAATCTTCAATGAGACCGTGTATACTAGGCCAATATAGCTAATATAGCGTCTCGCGATCGCTTTCATTATTTGCTGACCCTGATAAATGCTATTTGCTGTAGCATTTTGAAAATTCGCTTTCTGAAAGTTTCTGGAATGACTATTCGCTGGATGTGATGCATAATTGTTGAATTGTAATGTTTTTGTGAAGATTCTTGGATCATGCGATGAGTGACTGGAAGTGCATTGATGTTATCTTGCAGTACTGCTCTGATATTGTATTCCAATGTGGCGCAAACGATGATAAAATCTTCATACCTATTCTGCTTTGACTGTTAGATTGGAAACCAACATTTTCACGTCAATCTCCAAATAGCGCTGTTGCTTGATACATCCGCGATCTTAAAACTTGGAACTTCAGAATGGACCATGTTGGCTACAGTTTGGGCCAACTTTTGAAAGAAATAGTCTTTAAAAAAGAAATATAAAGTTGATTTGTTTTTTATATATAGGAACTGTAAGAAGCGTACTTTTTCATAAATTTTGAATTTTTTACTAGCGTTTTGGTCACTTTCGATCCATGGCGCAAAGTTGAAATGATAATCTGAGGAATAATAATCTGAATATTCTCATCAACTCCAAATTTATAAGAATGGGTTTTTGGAACGTCATATCAGTATAAAAAACAAGCGGTCTCATAATGGTGTCAAAATAAAGTAATTTTTGAGTAACATCAAGAGCTATTCGTGTTTTTATGATCTGAAATTGGTCTTGACACGAAAATTAGATAAAAGCTTACAGTTGAACTGTTAAAGATTATTGCGGTGCCAAAGTAAGATTGCGTAAGAAGTTTAATACAAATCCGTCTTAAATAAAAGTAAAAAAACAACGGTCATAAGGTTTAATTTTTTTTTATATTTTTTTCTTGAAAAACTCGATTAAAGTAATTTGCTTGGATAAATTTGATCTTAATACAATAATTGAGATAATTGTGAATAAAAATAGTTATTACAGACATAGTTAATAATTTGAAATTTGAGATATATTTACAATTTCGTAATAATCTGGAAAATAAGGAAAATGAATTGAAAAATATATTTATAATAAAATTAATAATAAACAGTTAAATAGTTGTCTCAGTAGTTATCACGTTTAGACAATTCATCTATATTGCAATTGTGGACAATCTTGTAATTGCCGTATAAACAAAATTTACTTCTCTGAATTATAATTATTATAAAAAGTATAGGAGGAATCTAATTTTTTTTTTCACAAATGTGTTAATATTTACATAGTTATTATTCGCTTCCCTCAATAAAATGTTTCATCATCATAATGATTGAAACTAATAAATTTGTAAAAAATAAAAATAGGTAATTATGCGTACATAGCAATTCTTTATATTGTATTAATCATGATTCACTTATGAAATAATAGAATATGTCCTCTACATTACTATAAACTTTTCAGAAACGAAAAATTATAGCTATGGGTTTATTTAAATACAATTTTAAGCATGGACTTGGGGGTTAAGGATTAATGTAGATTTTTTTTTATTATTTAGATTCTGCTTTACAACTTTAAATACTTATTTATGATAATTTAAAAATACTGTCATTAATCAATCAACTTAACGGAAAAAATTGTTGAGATTTTTCATTGTGAACATTTTTGTCAAGATAGAGTATTTCTGAAGTTGATTCTATTGCAATTAATTTTATGTTTGAAATACCTAATAGCAAAATAATTTGGAATACCAATTAATTATATAAAGGCCACGTTACCGCTAATCTAATCTTATCTTAAAATTAGCATAACCATTTAATAGAACTTTATAGTTGAATTCAATGCTTTAAAATAATTTAGGATTTTTAGTTTTAAAATTAAATTTGTTTTTGAATTGTATTCGTTTTTCCCACTTATGTTGTAAAGTCTTCATTGATAACTGAATGACAGACCTAATAGCAAATCATTGAGTAGGAAAAATCTGTTTGTGAAGTCTGTACAAAAAGCTCGTTGAATAGTGTTATTATATAAAGTTTTAAGTTTTATGCAATCCTTACATTTTTTATTGCTTTGAAAATAATGTTTAATATTTAAATATGCTTTCAACTTAAACATTTAAACATACTCAAAATACTAAAAATATTCTCAAAATTTACTAAGCATTAGAATTCAGCTATAGAAGAACTTCCGGCAAATAGATAAAATTCAGCGTTATTATAGTTACTGCTGGACATAAAAGCAACATTCAGCTATCAACTAATTTATGCGTCTACACTATTAACGCTACACTGTGAACTTATATCAAAATCCGACACACTATCTGACCCATAACCACCGTAAACTCCATTGGCACTTGTGGCTCCACTACTACCGGCACCATTTATTGCCGCTGAGGCTGAGACTCGTGGCTTCAGAACATCTGCAATGTAGACAGGCGCTGGTCCAGCCGTCTCCACTATACTTGGACGACGTGCTGATGTGCACCGCTTAATTGGTGACATGAATGTAAACAGTATCAACGTGAGCGCTAAAGTTATAATTAGTATTATTGCACGTGCCATACCTTCGCCACGAACATACGATATCATTGCCATAACGAACAATAAAATTACAACTGCGAATTTTGTCATTGTGACCGCTGTTGAATGGATTTTTCCACCATTTCGCGAAATCATATTCGAAGGACCGTAGGCAAAGTACAAATTGTGTCTATCCACAAAATGTTTAAAGCATATGTAGACCATGGCAAAGGGCATTATTAATGGACAGAATACGCTATAAACCGTGGAAATTGTAAACACTAAAACAGTCCAGGCGTAGTGTATGCCGAATGGAAATTCAATAAGAATTGACTTGCGTATGAATGGCGTCTCAGCTTTAGATTTTGCAGTACATAACATCCAAATATAAACGCACAGTTCTGGGAAGCGTAACAACTCGAGTGAGGTACCAATAAACGCAGCAGTGATTATATAATTCACATAGAATGAACCTCTATCAGGCAGAAAAATACACTGCCAACGCATTGTTTCATTACTGACGGACCACTGTAGCAGCGCTTGTGCTGATGGTAGACCCAACGAGGGCAAAATAAAAATCATAAATAAAAGATAGCCAAAACATTTGGTCATGATCGAGTAATTTTGCAGTGAGCGCGTATAGTGTGACAGCCACTTATCTGAAAAAGCAACAATCACTGGCATAAGGGCAGAGAGGGTCCAAAGCATAAGTGTTGGTAAGAATTCAGAGATCAACGGTGAGATGCTGCTACCATTATCTTTGAGAAAAGCAATACTGTCCAACATATTCACAACAATAGCCGGTGTGGTTAGAAAAAAAAGTACTACAAAAAGAACAACGTTTACTACAGCCCATTTAAGATACCAATGACTCTTGGTCACGTTTAAATTCTCCCAAAAGAGATCATCGGGCGAGGGTGCAAACGTTAGATCCCATTGTCGATAAGTTTTTCGCGTAAAGTGACTTACAATATGCTGTGCATGCATTACGGTAGACACAGTTATGAATGCAATGCCGAGTGGTTCGTTTAGTGCAGCGGCACGCAGACGTGCAACATCTCCTGACAAAATACGTTCTTCACGCTGGTAGTACTCATAGGCATTTTCCGTGCTACAAGAACATATTTGCGTCTTAGCCTGGGAAAACATTAATTTGTTTTGAAAACTGTATAAAATATTAAGCGGTATGTTTCGTTTACCTTAAGTGTGTCCCGATCACGATGCTGTTCGCAGTACATGCGTGCATCTAAAATCTTCTCATACTCTGCATAGCGTGTATTAAGCTTAGAGATGTTAAATGCGATTTGAACATCCTCGATGGTAAGATCGGGAAAAAGTTCTTGTATATAGTTGCGTATAACAGTTTTATTGCGATCATTTGGTGATATATTAGATATCATTATAGTACGTGTAGCGGCTTTTTTAAAAGCATTTCGTCCAGACGACCTGCGCATAATTAGTACAATTAAAGGTACATACAGGATGCTGACTATGACGTGCACCCATAACCAAGCTGAGTTAGGCAAAAGATTAGCCATTGTGGTGCGACCGAAAGCATTCACATCATATTCTCCATAGGCTGGACCATTTAAAAAATTTACTGGCAATATAATCGCAATTGAGACAACTGTTACTATTGCCATGACTACCATCAAATGTTGCTGAAACGATAGATAATGCACAGCATCTGGTCCGGTATGTAACAATATCTGTTCTTTGCGTAATTTCCAAGTAACACGAATCCAAGCAAATATACCCTGCTCATAGTTAATGGGTGAAAGTGGCGTTGAATCACCCGATTGGAAACTGCCACGTGATCCATCACTAGCATCTCTGCCATTACTGCCGGAGTGTTGCTGCTGCGCTACTGTTGCATCAACAGTACTATGACTACGTGCATAAAATACCTCTGTCCAACGTTTTTTTTTTCCACCATTATTTACCAATGCTAACCGTCCAAAGTCTCCCGCCTGATGGCGTAGCACAGTAAAAAGTATTAAAAGTAAAGCCCATGAGATAACGTTAAGTATGAGTGTCTCTGGTATGCCGTTATAAGCACTGGTGAAAATGGAAGGTTTATCTGGTATTGATTTGCAGCCAAAATCTGTATCGTCATTCCAACTTGACATGATTATGGAGTTTGTTTGTGCTATTTGTAGGTATTATGTTCTCAGAGTTAAGTACAACTGCGCTTCTTCCTTAAAGCAGGCGCCAGTCTACCTTGAATTAAAACAAAAAACAATACACAAAATTAGTATTTTTTTGTTTGAATTAAATACATTTCATTTTAGCAAAACACATTTTTTCGGACTTTGTTTGATTGATGTTTTGTATAAATCTCGGAAACTTTATATAGATTATTAAGTATGTGTACGATAAAAACGCAAAAACACACATGTACAAAATAATAAACAAATTGTTGCAAAAATGAGTAATTTTTTAATAAAAAACACAAAAATAAACTGGTTACGTTATTTAGGATTTCTAGACAGTTTTTTTAAAGTAAAGATATACAATTGCAAGCGAGTAATGAAGTTTTTAGACAATAGTCTTTTCTTTGAGCCAAGTTATGTTAAGCTTTTTTAACTAAGCTATAAATATAAATAAGTACGATGTTAATTTGTTGAGAATCGGGGCCCAGAAAATAAGATGACGATTTCAAACCTTGCGAAAGGCAGTCGATAACCAATTCTTAACATTATTTTTTTCGACTAGCGTGCATAATTATTCAAAAAACAAAACGTAACTTGTTTTATAATATATTTATTTTTTGGCTCATTTAATGAGTCTTAAGAGATGACTTACTATGAGTCTTCAAAAAGTCTTGGGTTTAACTTTGAAAAGAATAATTTATATGATTTCTAAAAGAGCATTAATTAAGAGTCTTATATGAGAGTCTTAAAAGAGCATTAAATATGAGTCTTAAAACCGTCTTTATTATGAGTTAAAAAAAAGTCATAAAACATCATTATTATGCATCATGCTTTGGAGCCCACAACCTACAACTTATGAAAATGTACTCATTATAAGTATTATGACGATACAATCCTAAATGATTTAAATGAGCCCTAAATGAGTCTTTTAAGATTCATAATGTATGCTGGGAATTTATTCTCGCAATCACATAAACTTACGATACGATAACTAATAAGTTTTGTGCTAAAACTTTGAACCAATATAAAGTGTGGGGCTCTCCATGTGGGGCACTCCGCAATGACGAGTTCTCTAACCACTACTATGTTATCAAGTTGTCTACGAATTACTCAAAAACTGTTAAGGCAGAGCCCCAAAGACAACAGCTTATGCAGACTATATAAGCATAATTATAGTTAGAAAATGCTTTTCGACACTTAGCTCTTTAATGGAGCACACACTAAAAGAGGTACTTATCAACGGTACTTTTTGGTCAGTATCAACGCACAGAAAACGAATCTGGTCTGAACGAGAGGGTGTGGAAAGCAATCAATGCGCTATACGCATCCAAGAAATTGGAGAGCAAGGGAGCACCTTCTCTGGACATACCCCGCCTTACTTAGATCTACACTTAAGCTCTAAGGCTCACCGACGTTATTGTCACTAAAAGATGCATCCAAAATTCTTCTAGAATCACTCCTAATGTTTGCAAATTCCACACACATCTTTGAAGATTTCTTAAAATTTCTTAAAGGCTTTCAGCAACAGGCACCACAAAGGACTGTATGGTCTATGTGAGACTCCAAAGTGAGACAGCTGTATTAACCTAACCTAACCTTGAACCAATATAACTTTTTTTGTAGTTGTGGGGGTTTTTTAAGAAAGTTATTGAGTACTAGTGGAAGATGACAACGAAGTGTCATCTCAGCTTAGTTATGGAAAAAACCGAGACTGCGCTGTTTTTGTCACGCCCACACAAAAAATTAAAAAAAGGCGGTAATATTTTCGGTTGAAGTGCTTTCAAGTGGCCAATTTGTTTTATTTTAGGTTATATAAAGTCTCAGACTGTATTATATTTAAACGCAAAAGTATTAGCTTATTTGTAGCTATCAAATTAAGTTTTTTGCTCTAGTGTAAAACAACCAATTAATGGGGCAAGTTAACTTTTGTTCGCCTGCTCCTTAAGTGCAGTTCTTACTCTATACTTTTTTTTTAAGAGCTCTTTTACTTTAAATTTAATTTTTATAATTTTGTTTTAACTTTAACGCGTTTAAAATAGATTCAGTTAAAATTTTATCAAACTTTATTCAAAATACTCACGATTTGCTTACCTTTGTCGCGCTATACAGACAATTTTTTTTAGTGTAAAATTATAGGTATATGTAATCTACAATTCATTCTAAAAAAAAAGCACTTGCGATAACAATATAACGAAGATTTTTATCAGTTCACTAAATGTCTTGTAATATGAGTACAGAATAAAAGAAAAATCTTCAAGATAAAGAGCAGATAAGAAGACTCAACAGAAAAGTCACACTAATAATATGCGTAGAATTTATTCAAAGAAGACCCACATTATCATGAGATAACATATGTATAATAAAGATGGCTTCTATACTCTAAGCATCACTAGATATGAAAAAAAGTAAAACTTGTTTTGATCGAGTAAAATAAAAACTTATACAAACAATATTGACAGTATTTTTCCGATTGCATTTCATTTAGTTGATAATGTTCAACTTCAATTATTTTCTATACAAATTAATATGTAAAATTATCTTATTAGGTCATTATATATTTATAAAAGAGCTTCAATTGCTTTATTATAAATTTTGTTTTGTATATTTTATAAATGAGTGTAACAGTGCTGCATGCCGGTTAATGTAAATTCTTTCGGCCATATGTGCGAAATCTTATAAGCGCAGCATGATGGTAGTCAGAACTGCTAATGAAAAGCAGAAATATTAAATTCTATAAATTCTTTAAATAAATTTTATGGAAGAAGTCAGATAATTTTAAATTTACTAATTGCGATGTTTTCCTTTTTGGATTATTTTAGATGTTGTGTTAGCAATTATTTAATTTAGGAATTACTAAATGTAGTTATTTTTACTCTTAATCAAACTAGTAACATATTTAACTAAATTTTCAGTATGGTTTAAAATGTTTGAAATTCATTTTAGGATTTTCTTCTTACATATTTTAAATGTCGTCATCCGACGAGAGCTGGAAACGCTGGATTGAAAACGCAAACTACAGATTGCAAACTTTACTGTCCAATCTTCTGCGCTAATAACAAATTTTTTGAATGCATATTTGATTGTTTTTGCAATGACAACACAGTGTTTCTCTAAGCACAAGCTTTTAAAACGCGACCTTTAATATAAGAAAAATAACACCTATTCCCAGACTACTTCTGCACATTAACATATTGATTATGCACCATACAAGTTTTTGTTTTTACATTAATCACATAAAACACAACGGTTCAAACAGGAACGACAAATACAGCTAAGTCTATTAAATTTAGCAATATGCGCTCATACGAAACTCAAACCAGTGATTATTGTTTTCAATATTTGATGTAGAAACAAAGCGAAAA
This sequence comes from Tetanocera ferruginea, assembly GCA_958299015.1. Lineage (NCBI taxonomy): Eukaryota > Metazoa > Arthropoda > Insecta > Diptera > Sciomyzidae > Tetanocera > Tetanocera ferruginea. The sequence continues at coordinate 32,821,306 of OY282640.1, read as the reverse complement.
AATGAATCATCATAAATTGGGGTCTTCTGTGATTTCGCTACCTTGTATTAAACAACATAGGAGGGGGGAAGGGGCCGAAGAGACAGACAATAGCCAACAGTGCAAAAGCAGTAAGTGAAAATCAATTATTAGCAAATTGAAATTGCAAGAAAAACAAAGAAAATCGCACTCAAATCAATTGTTAGTCCTGCGGGCATTTAAGTTTTATACTCAATTTGTTTTTTTTTGCATTGTTTTGGTAGCTAGTTGTTGCTAATATTTATTACGACTGAAATTAATTTTATGACTGTCACTCAAAGTAGTTAAAAAAAAAGTCGTTGTTTTTTCACTCACCTCTGTCTTTATAGAAACTCTTTTCTTTTTTATTCAATATGCTTAAACTTTTATGTATGTACATATATTATTTAAATCCTTTTTAATTTTTGAAACATTTTTCACAAAAACAATAACAGATGCGGAAATGTTATGATCCACTTGCGTGCCAAAATAAAATAAAATTTTCCAGAATGGTTTGCGAAGAGGGACGGGAAAAAAATGATGCCAATAACGAAATGTCAGCTGGTCAAGGATGACAGTTAACAATGATGGTACAAGTGCAGTAATTTCGCATTTTTTTAATTACCATACAGTAAGATAGTAATGTAAAATTTAAACAGTATGAAATTCACAAACGTTGATATTTTTAGTGCTTTTGGTTATTCCTGCTATTTTAGCACGAAATGACACTTTATACATGCCTTTGTTTTTGTTTCGCATACAATTCTGAAATAGCAGAATACGACAACGAAATATATATTCCTGTAGCATACTATTATCATTATTTTGAATTTGATAGCTGTCATTCAATGATTTCATATATTATATATTGAGTATATAATAGCTGTGTTTTTTACAAAGCTTGCAAAAGAAAAAGAGAAATTTTAAAATTTAGAAATATAAATTTTAAAACAATAGGATTGAACTTACGAAAAATAGAATCTCGTACTAGTTATCGTGTTATCGATTTTTAAAAACTATTTCCTAATAACAACACTCAAAAAACATCTACATCTTGGCAATATCCAATAGATCTTAAATATTGACAAATTATTTAAAAGATAATAAAATTATCTTTTAGAAAACCCAAAAATTAACTATATTTAAGCAAAAAATAATTTGCCATTTCAACCCTTGAAAAGACTTTGACTGAGCTTCGAGTGGTGACCGTGGCGTGCAGGTTAAGGGTGTGGCTTAGCACGCCCGGAGCCCGAGTTCGATCCCCAGTCGCGGCGAAAAGTTTTTTCAATAAAAAAATTTTTCTGATCGGTCACCACCTCTCTGCAGACAATGGCAAACCTCAGAGAGTAAATAATGCCATGTAAAGCTTCTTGAGAACATAAGCCGTTCGGAGTCGGCATAAAATGTCGGCATGTAGGTCCAGTGCTCGGTTAATTGTGTGCAAACATTTAATAACACACACAACACAATTGATCATGAGAAGCTCGGTCAAAGTCCTTTCAAGGGCTGAAATGGCCAATTTGTTGTTTTGTTTGTGAGCTTCGAGCCCACAACCCACAACCTCTGAAAATGTATTATATTTATTGTTAAATGTACCTATATATTGAGTATATAATAGCTGTGTTTTTTACAAAGCTTGCAAAAGAAAAAGAGAAATTTTAAAATTTAGTGAACTACTTTGTGAAAGTGTTCAATTATATGTCGACTATATGTGCGTGGGCACGATTACGATTTCCTGGGCGCCACGATTTGAAAATGTCTTTTTGCTCAAATCAACAAAAACAATAGGATTGAACATAAATAATTGAACGAAAAATAGAAGCACGTACTAGTTATCGTGTTATCGATTTTTAAAAACTATTTCCTAATTACAACATTCAAAAAACATCTATATCTTGGCAATATCCAATAGATCTTAAATATTGACACGTTATTTAAAAGATAATTCAATTATCTTTTAGAAAAACTAAAAATAAACTATATTTAAGCAAAAAAAAATTTGCCATTTCAACCCTTGAAAGGACTTTGACTGAGCTTCTTATGATCAAATTGTGTTGTGTGTAGTGTCCGACCGAATATTCGGTTTCGGTTTCGGCCAGTTCAATCAGTTTCGGCTATTCGGCATCAATATGGCCGAAACCGAAACCGAATAACTCTAAACACTAAAAAGTTCCTTAAAGTGGTATTAAAAATTATCTCTTTATTTATTATTTTAAAGTTGAACTTTAATATCCAAAGAATATTTATCGTATGTATACGTTATTATTATCTGTTTGAATTGTTTTGTTTTTGAAAGCTTTTAACAAAAATTAAAAAAAAATAAAATGTTTAACAAAAAATTAGTATGTAAACTTTCAGTTTCGGTTTCGGTTTCGGCCGAATATTAGAAAAATGGCCGAAATTCGGTTTCGGTTTCGGCCAAAATTTTGGTTTCGGTCGGACACTAGTTGTGTGTGTTATTAAATGTTTGTACACAATTCACCGAGAACTGGACCTAAATGTTTATGTCGACTCCGAACGGCTAAAGTTCATGTTCTCAAGAAGCTTTACATGGCATTATTTACATTAGCTGTGTTTTTTACCAAGCGAGTTATAAAAAACGACCGCTTATCATATGAATACTCGCTTAAATAACACAGGAACCTGTTAGTCGCTTAAAAGTTTGCCGACCAAACGAAAAAAATGCTTCCAAGTTATGTTTTAATAATTGTGTAAATTTCCTATCAAGGTGGCAACTGTAACTTATTGACAGTCAATAGTGATTCACGAAATCAAAATTTTTTTGTACCGAATACTCCTTACAAAATATTCAAAATTTCTTTTAGATAATTATATCAATAAAAACACAAAATTGAATAAGTTTAACTAACAAGATGGATTAAATATACTCATTATTTAAAAACTGTTGATTGTTCAAGCGTTTACTTTTATAAATTGTTTCAGTATCGGGTATATTTACAGAACCGACTTTCAAGTACTTTAAATTTGAAAATTTATGCACTATCTGTCAAGCTTTGAAATTGAAATATAAACTGTCAAAAAATTAAGAAAATAAATGAAATAGTTTTATTAGCAAAACAGTGAACAGATGGAATAAAACGTTTGAACATAAAACAATCACAACACTTCGTTTATTCTGCTTCACTCTTTTAATTTGAATTTGAATATGCTCCTCATCAGAAATTCAACAGTTTCTATAAATGCTTATTAACTTTTTTTTTTTGAAATGGTTTTGTTTTAGATTTGTTTATGTTTTTTAATACTTTTTTGACATTTCAGAAAATGCTTCCAAGTTTTAAAAAAATATTCTTAAACGACTTTGTCGTTTTTTGAAAACTCGCTTGGTAAAAAACACAGCTATTATAATCTTAAAAAAACCAATATACATTTATCGTTGCTGGACCCAACCCACACGGTCAATTATATGACTGAATTTCACGTTTTTGTTCTACTTAACACCATTAAAAATATTGATGAAAGCGAACTCACATCTACCATTTCGGTTTCGGCCATATTGATGCCGAATAGACGAAACTGATTAAAAGGACCGAAACTGGCCGAAACCAAAACCGAATATTCGGTCGGACAATATACATAACCATTATTTTCAGTTGTATACTAAGAAAAATAAAGCCAGCTTTCTTAGAAGATCTTATAAAAATAAAATGATATTAAAATATCGATAACTCGAAAGCAAATTGATTAATCGATTTTTAATTCGGCTATTCTTATTAATGTTTAAAGTTTTTCACGAATTCATTGTCAAATCACGACGCCCAGGAAATCGTACTTCCCCTGTTCGTGACATCGATGTAACGGTGTTTGAGTTATTGCATAATCGATATTAAAGGATCGATTTTTTTATCTTAACATCGATGAACATTAAAAATCGATTATCATCGAACATCCCTAAAGTTTAAGTCATCTTTAAAAGTAAAAACAAAACAAATGATACCAAAATTTTCTTAAACTGTATTCATGGAACAAAAATAGAGGTAGCATTGACAAGTGTTGATTTTTTCATACTCAAGTAAACGAGTACCTGTCAAATACAGATGTTCATTGTTATATGCGTTGGCCACATTCAGCTGTGTCAATTATTGCGATAGCGACACATCGGGGAGCGCTGTTATCGGTCAGAAAAATATCAAGTTAATGAAATGTTGAGCTTGTATCCAACACCGATGGAAATTTTACAGACAAATGAAAAATATTTAATTTTTATTTTTTAATGTTTAACTTCATATTTATTGTATCATGTTTTGACTTAATAGTTGCCAACTGTTGAGTACGTTTAATGTGACCAATGAAAATTAATAATATGCAATGGCGGATTGTGAGCGATCTCTTCTTTGTTATATATTTTGACAGATGGTTGTTTCCAACAGAAACGTCAACACTACCTTGTAGTTTTTATATCATGAACTGTACTCATAAATTAAAACGTAGTCTGAACATGGTTGAATAACAAGGTTGCTTCAAAACTGACTGTGCTCTCTTTCGCATATCCGAAAGTGTCAAAATCAAATGGCTGCTGAAAAACAACAGCAACAACAACAACAGCTCAAGCAGTTCGCTTTGACATTTACGGCAGTCACGCTCTCCGTCTTGCTACTACCTTATTCAGTGTACCCTGAGTCTGAATCGTATACTTTTAGCAACTCTGTCGTGTGTATATATTTATATAATATATATAAAATTTGGCAGCACCTTAACATAAAGAGAACCACGACTATTTGACATTTTCCTTCACTAAAATTATTTTATTGTTCGACTGATTGCAAAACTTTTAGTGCTTCAAAATTTTAATTAAAAATGGGACAGAAAGGTGTTAGTCCACTTGGTGTTTTGAAGAGCATTTACAATAATGAGTTCCAGTGGTTAGTATGAAGGTTTTTGTCACAAAATATTAAATCTGCTTTGTTAAAAAAATATCTGCAAAACATAACCACAAACTTTGAAATTTTGCAGTATGCGCCTGTCTATTCATTTATCATATTCTTGCAATTTTAGGTCTCTTGTAAAAAGTTTTGGAATTTTCCTATTAGGCGTACGCATTGCGAAGGAGTTTGTTGGTGTCGAAGTGATGCCAGCCATTGCAGCCCATTGATGGAATCGCCAGTATGTGGAGCCGTTGTTGTCATTAAAATGTAGTTTAATAATAAATATCGATTAGGAAAAAGTTGTTCATTAAAACCACTGAAAAGAGAAAGAAAATGTGTTTAAAGGTAAATTTATTATTTAAGTCAGTAAGTATTTTCCAAATTGTTAAAATTAATAATGTAACCAATACAAGTCAGAAAATCTTAATGCAAACAAGGATTTAAAATTCTTTCCATCTTTATTCAAGTTTCAAAGAAACTGTGTCTTCGTTTTTTGCATAACTTTAAAAAGAACAAATTTTAATATGATCACAACTGAGCATTCATAACTTAATTTGAACACATCATTTGAACATCACAAATAGTCAGTTTCTGTTTTTGTGAATCCACAGTAATATCACTATTGCAGCATTTTTATTTTGGAATTAGCTATTTATCTCCATCACATTTTTGGTTATATCTTTGATCTTTTCGTTATTCATATCAATTTCATTGATAAGACTCTTTGCTAGCGCCTTGGGAGTTACGTCAAGTTTCAAGAAATTCGAAACCAACTGACGACTTGGAACACCACCGCCATGTGCAAGCATTTCACGTCGATATTTCTCGCCAACTTCGCGACTAAAAGGATTTGCTTCAAAGTAGGTTTGCCAAATCCAAGATGCAATGGTTTTCGAAATTAGGTAAGAATAGTATTTTGCTCCATAACCAACAAGATGAGAGAACCTTAATTGCCATGCCTGTAAAGCAATTGGAAAATCTTAAATAACCTTATCAAATGTTTTGTTTTGTTTTTTTTTTACCGTATTTTCCACATATGGTAAACTATAGTAGTCCTTCTGCACTTCTTTGAGGGTCTCAGTGGTATTTTTCTGATGTTTGCTAATGTCACCGTGATAGACTTGATCAAGTGCAGAATAAAAAACCTTAAAAAAAAAATTTTACTGTTAATATCTTAATAGAAAATATTAGAAATTAATGCTATCTTCTTACTTGCAATTGCGTTTCACTAGCCGAGAAGAGATTCTTCGATGCACACAAACGCTGCAACATATCTTCGGACATAGGTTTATGTGTTTGAAAATGACGTGCAAATGTTCGTAACACACGTGGATCGCTGGCAAAATACTCCATTAAAACTGAGGGCACCTCAGCAAAATCTGTACTACACCGTGTACCAGTCACATGTTGATATTCGGTACGTGCTAGCATTGAATGCATAGCATGGCCCATTTCATGGAAGAGATTGTCAACACGCGATGGTGACAATAACGTAGGACCTGTCCAGCGTGGTTGCGAAAGATTTAGCATCACGACTACTAATGGTAATTGATAGCTTCCATCGGGCTGGCGTTTTCCACCCTGTATAGTAAAGTGACAATCTTGATTGGGCTTTCCATTGCGTTCGAAGAAATCACAATAAATATAGCCAAGCAAGCCTTCAGTTTCGTGCGTGACAGATAGTTTATAAATATCATTATTCCATGTTTCTCCTGGTTCCATTTCGGTGTTTTTTAATGAGATGCCATACAGAGATTTCATAAGATTATCAAGACCCTCCATGCAACCGCCAAGACTAAAATAGGGAAGGAATTCATCGGCGCTGGCATTCAGGGATTTACGCTTCATGTGCGAGGTGAAATAGGGTGTATCCCATGCAGCTAACTTTGAATTCTTTTGTAAACTCTCTTTTTGCTAAAATTGTAATTTAAAATTTCCATTTTTACCGTGCTTATCGAAAGTACTTTACCTTGATTTTTTCCATTATTTGAAAATCATGTTCAGCTCTTGGTCTTAAATCATTTGACAATTCATCAATGAATTCACGCACCATATTAGGGTGCTCTACAGTGCTAGCGTTAAGTGCACGGTGTGCATATGTTTCAAAACCACAAGTGCGTGCCAGCTGATGACGACACTGCAGTAGATCCGAGAGAAGTTGTTCCTGACTTTCTGAGGGATAAAGAAACAGTCTGTAGGCAGCCTCACGGGCTTTGGCGTTTGAAGAGTTGGTAAAAAGGCCCGATATAAGCAAATTGTCTCCTTCAGACGGAAAACTATATAAAGTAAATAATATAAAGGTATAAGTAAGTCACGACACATGCAGACAAACAAAAAAGATTACTCTGAATTGAATTTAATCAATAAATAAGAGTAAATGTAGAGTAAACTTTGACTCACTAGCTTTTCATTGCTTCCAAAGCTGTCGACTTCTTTATCATCGAAGGCTGCACTGCCCCGTTCATGAAACGCTGTCCCAACTGTAGAATATAATCATTAAGACGAACTACCTTTTGTCGCTCATTCTCTGGTAAATGTATTCCAGATTGTTCAAAATCGAAAAGAAACAATTTGGAAACATGTTTGTCTACATCAGTTGTGGGTAAAAAATCGCCATTCTCAACCACATTGCTGAGTGCTAAGTATAAAGGTTTATGTGTGTTCAGACTGGAAAGAAATAATTTAAATAAATACACGAGTTTCAACAAGCTGAGAAGTGTCTAACTTTTCAACAATGCCACTTATGTTAATACAAGCTTCTTCGGCTGCATAAGAATACTTGGATTGCGGGTGAGCAATACGTATGAATTCAGCCAGGTCGGCAACTTTACACAACGAATCAGAGAGTTCATCAAAGATTTCTACCTGCGTGAAAATGGGGGATTGTTTCTTGAATAAACAAAGATTTTTATATTCAAAAACATACCATTTTTCTACTGCGAGCCCCAGAAGTTGCTTCCGATATAAGTTCTTCGGTTTTGTTGGCTACATTTTCGCGTAATAAATAAAAGCCCTCATATGATCGTAATTCAGGCATACAAAAAAGTCCCTGAAGAGCATTGCAAAATAGGGCCAAATATTAAAGATTTGTTAGGTGATGTTTTAAAATTCTAGCTCACCGCCTCATTTCGAATAAAATTAATTTTTTTGTATGGTGGTGAATTGAATGCCGTCGCTAATGGTGACCATGTTGATACACTATTTTTACATCGTCCCAATATTAATTTTGCAGTAGTAATTTTACCTAAATTAAGCATTTTTAAATTATTGCAAATATAAAACAAGAATCAGCTGTTTGAAAAAGAACACGAATTTGACAGCTTAAATTATGATCAGTGTTGCATGCCAACACTAAATCAACATTGTTGTTGGTGAAGTGATTTAAGTAGTAGGGAAATTTAAAAACGTATTGCCATAATTGGGAGTTTTTGGTTCGGATCTGAACCAATCAAAAAATGCATAAAAAATTAACCAAATAGAATTATACAAAGTATTAAAAAGTGAACCATTAATTTCTCATAGTTAAGGAAGTATATACAGTAGGCCGGATCATTTTTGTATGGATGAATAAAATGTCAGCCGGTCGGGGTCTCAAAAGGCCGAAGGCCCTTTTTGGTAAAAAAAGCATGTTTTTTGCTTGTAACTTTTTATTTTTCACAGAACGCATACCCACATCTTCTTAAATGTTAAATTTCTTACTCATACTAACATTCTGGCATAAAAAAATTGTTAAAATTTTGTTTCATTATAACTCTTATTGACCACCAAAGATTGAATTTTTTTCTATTTTTAAAAAGGCATTTTTTTAAAACCGCTATAAAAGACACATTTTTTATTAGATTTACGTGGAATTGTTATTGTTGGAAAGGTATTAAGTTCTTCGTTCGTTCTGTGTATCACTATAATCAAAGCTATGTGATTAAAAAAAAAATTATCGAAAACTGGACGATAAAGCAGTGAACAAATGAAATTATTTGTTTGTATGAATAAAAAATCTTTCATTTTATCAGATCTCTTATGTCGATTTTTCACATTCTGTCAGTTTTCGCACACAACTTTGATTAAAGCGATACACAGAAAGAAAGAAGAACTTAATACCTTTCCAACAATAACACTTTCACGTAAATCTAGAAAAAAATGTGTCTTTTAAAGCGGTTTTAAAAAAAGTCTTTTTAAAAAAATCAAAAAATTCAATTTTTGGTGGTCAATAAGAGTTATTATGAAACATAATTTTTAAATTTTTTGTATATCAGAATATTGGTATAAGTAAGAAATTTAATATTTTAGCAGATGTGGGTATGCATTCTATGAAAAATAAATAGATACAAACAAAAAACATGTTTTTTATTAAAAAGGACCTTCAGGAGAATCAAAATTGCTTCGGCGGTTTTTCTCCGATTTGAAAAAAAAAGTATGCAGAAATCATTTAAATGAGTTCCTCTAACTTTTGAGACCCCGACCGGCGGAATCTAAATTTCGATCCGGTCTAATATACAGTGAGTCACAAAAGTGTTAATAAAAACCCATATTTTAATATCTTGACTTATCTTCTATGAACGACATATCAATTTATACTTAACCTATTTAAAACTTATAAAAGCTTATTCTCCACTATATTTGCAAACAAAAATACACTTCTAAATATTTTATTGCATTTGTATGCCAGATTTTATAAGAACACTTATGTGACTGGTTTACGTGATTTATACATTTTCTGGAAAATTTTTACTTTTTTAAATATTTAATGCTACTTTTTTGCTTTGAGCACCAGATGGATTCTTTTAGGTATACTATTAATTATGTTTTTCAAAGATTGAGTTCTTATCTTTTGATCTTTCTCTAGTAGCAACCATCCTGAGCTCATCAACGCTATGTAGCGACGGATTGCTCAATATAATTTCTTATGTGGTGGCCAATCCAAACAATTTTTACCTTTTCCAAAATCCATTTTGTTATCCATTTGTTATTTTCACCCTGTTTGGGGTCATTATCCTGCATAAATAGGGTATGGAAGTGCTATAGCTTGTATGAAAGGTGACATCTTAAGCTTCATTTTGTTAGACTAAACTAACTAATGAAAATTCGGAACACTATCGTTCCTTCTACCGTTCCGATCCTTGTACCTTCAGATTATTATCATTTGTTTCGATCTCTGCAGAACTGCTTTAATGGTTTAAATTTAAAATTTAAATGCACTTGGGTCAGTTTTTTGCTCAGAAAACTCATAAGTTTTACACAGATGGAATAATAGCTCAAGCCCAAAAATAGTAAAAGGTCATAATAAAAGCGAGACATACTTGGTTGAATAAAGCTCGTTTCAAATATAAGAAAAAAGTGTTTTATTATAACAGTATAACTCAGGGCAGATTCGCCTGAAATTTTTAATAGTCCTTCATTTAAGAAACAGGTATTTTTTATATCTTGGGGAAGTGTGCCAAATTTTAACGAGATCGGTTCATAACTTTTTGAAAATTCTTTGAAAAACGACTTCAAAAATAAGTTTCGAGAAAAATTCTAAGTTTTAAATGCAGTCTGAAATGCCCTGATGGGATCTTTGAATTTAACTCCAATCTTTTTAAAATTTTTGTGAGTATATTCTAGGCAAATTCTACTAGAAAAGCGTTAGAAGCTCCAGATTTTGTGTGCTAGGTACAAAGTGGAACATAGTTCCATCAATAACACGATTCCTTCTTAAGTCGACTTAAGCTGTTTTTATATAATCACTGTTTTTTGTTGAACCCTGTATTTTACGATGATCCATTGAAAGCACAGCACAAGCACAACAAATAATCGATCGAGAAGCAACAACAGCAACAATCAGCAATTGGATCAGCTGATCACAAGAAAACAATAGGTTTTTAGTACTGATAAAAAGGGAATATATAAAGGAATAATGGCAAACTATTGCACAACTAACAACAGATAAGAAGCTTATTTTTGCGTTCAACATTCAATAGTTGAACACTTCAGATTGGAATTTCAATAACATTGCTGTGTACCTTTGATAATATTTAATCTCTAGATTTATATTTTACAAACTACTTGGAAACTGCTGCTGAAACGAAGAAGATGCAATTTGTGCCAACAGGTAGGCAACAAGTTTATATTTATAATAAATAAATAGATGAAATAAGTGTATTTTTACTTATAGAACATCAACATCGTCGTTACAATCCACTTATTGGACAATGGATTTTAGTTTGTCCACACCGTATGTTGCGACCATGGTCTGGTCAACAGGAGGCTCAACAGGTTGACGAAATGCCTGAATTCGATCCAACAAATCCGCTGTGTCCAGGCGTTACGCGATCCAATGGGGAGGTATGCATTCCTAGAAGTTGCAAGCGTTGTTTTAAATGTTTAATTTGTATTGAGTATTTTTAGAAAAATCCAAATTATACGGGAACATTTGTTTTCACAAATGATTTTCCAGCACTATTAGAAGATATACCTGAGCCACCAATAAGCAATGATCCACTTTTTCAAGCGGCACCTGCTCGTGGAACATGCCGAGTTATGTGCTTTCATCCTAAATCGAATAAAACTCTACCGATAATGCTGGAATCGGAGATACTCACAGTCATAAAAGAGTAAGTTAAACTTTTGCTATACATTTTTTAATATTTTATACATACTTTTAAATTTCTTTCTTTTTAAATTCGCAATGTATTTTTTATTTATTTCAGATGGACAAATCAATTTAATGAGCTAAGCAAAAAATACACCTGGGTACAAATATTCGAAAACAAAGGTGCTTCGATGGGTTGTTCTAATCCACATCCACACTGTCAAATTTGGGCATGCTCATTTTTACCTTCGGAGCCAGAGACGAAGGATAATCATTTGCGCAGCTACTATGAAAAACACGGTTCACCTTTGTTAATGGACTATTGCACCAAAGAGATACAACGAAAAGAACGTATAGTTTCAATGAACCCAGATTGGCTAGTAGTAGTTCCATACTGGGCAGCATGGCCTTTCGAAACTATGATTATATCACGCAATAACAACAAACGTATAAATGATTTGACTGCATCACAAATGGAAAATTTGGCTCACATAATAAAGCAGTTAACCACCAAATACGATAATTTGTTTCAGTGTACCTTCCCATATTCTATGGGCTGGCATGGTGCACCGACAGGTAACATGATGGCGAATTCTGATGACCATTGGACTCTACATGCAATATATTATCCACCACTGCTGCGTTCGGCCACTGTTCGAAAATTTATGGTAGGATTTGAATTACTTTGTCAATCACAACGCGATCTGACGGCAGAGCAAGCTGCAACTCGTCTTCGTGAAATGAGCGGTGACAAACACTACTCTATTTAGTAAGTTTATATTTCTTTTTATTTTATCATTCAGTTCAGTTACATATTTATTGGCTGAACAACTTTTCAACATTCTCTAGCTTTTTAGAACTCTTTATACATATATATATTGAATCCAGTGTATAATAAACAATTTCTATCCTATAATAAATTTATATATAAACTAATTTTCAATATTCTGTAACACAATCAACATGTAACAACCTTAAGCAAAGTCGAGCTAAATTCTATTTTTTAATTGCGCTCATAAGGAACGAAATACAAGCATTTCAAATGTATTTAAGTTTCTCATCTTAGAATTTTTTCATAACAGCACGCTGCTCCAAGGCCTGCATTTCTTTTAGCAACAGTGCAATGTTGTAACGCAAACGATGAAACATGGCAAAAGGAAATTCCAAGGTGCGATAATTTCCATTTATGTCTTGAAAGTGTATAATAATTGTTGGCAAATAGTTCTGGCTCGGTTTTCTTTAAATCAAAATGAGTTATTTTTGAGCAAGCATGTATATTACTTTTCTCATATTTTCCAAAACTTACCCTTCACAAAGCGATATGTTAATGCGCCATTGCAAGTTCCTTGGTGGAGATCTTAGATTTTTCACTTCATAGAAATTCTTTGCCAAAGATTCTCGATGATTGTGCAAAACTTTGCTTATGTCGTCAATGCTTTCTTCACTGAACCTTTAAAAAGGGACAAAGAGCAAAAATGAGAAATACTTTTAAAACTTCACCATACTAATTAGGAGCATGCAATTACCTTAGTTCCTTGAGACAGTCTCTTAATTCCTCGTCCTTCACGGACCCTTTTGGTGTACGCAAAAATATTTGCATTATTTGCAAGATTGCCGCAAACAGTTCACAAAAGTTTTCTGGTATTTTGCAGCCTGAATGATTCAGTTTAGTCAAAGCCAAATCGAGCACTCCGGGCGAACATTTTCGACTTTCAATGTAGTGCACTGATACTTGGATAAGTACTCGCAGTACCGGTTTTGATAACTGTGGCAAGTACTTTACATATGGTTTAATTGTTTTAATAATTGAATAGCGAAAGTTTGAAGACATTTCCTAATATTTTTGTTTATAAAATTTTTTCTCGGTGCGAAGTTGAAGGAAAATACAGGAATAAACATAGATTGAGTTGCCAACCAAAGAAAAATAGTCTGTTTTATGCATAGATGCCAACCAAAATTCACACACGAAATCACTAAATCACACAACATATATATAAAAATCACTCGTGTGACACTCACAGCAAAAAAATCACGCACATAGAAAATAAATCACGCAAAATCACACACACAGAACAGAAAATCATGGAAAATTCATACACAGAACAAAAAATCACTCAGAAGCAATTCCAATTTTACAGCTTAAAAGACCAATTAATGCCATACAATATAACAAATAATGAGATATTTTCTGTTATTTAGTGATATTAGTAGAAGTTTGTTGTTAAAAATTTATTAATATACTAGTTTTTTCCCGTCAAAAATGACGGGTCCGGTTTTAATAAAAGAAAAATATGAAATATTGATTTTCTTTAAGCTGAATTAGAAATCAGCGATGGTCACATACACGATTTTAAGTTATGAAAATAACAATTTTTAGTTCCAAATATTTATAAAATACCTTAAAGTAAAAACGGATATCATAGTAGGTACAACGAAATAAGTCTGAAAATATTTTGTAAAACTGAAAATTTCAAAATGAAAAAAAAATATATAAAGTTGTTGAAGTTTCAATAAATCACAAAATAAAACCTTAATTTTATAGCACCTAAAAATATGCTATGAAATTTATCAAAAAATTAAGCGTTCTGCACTCACATTTTACGGAATTATGTTATAGTAATAATAATAATATTATTTACTAGATCAAAATTAAGAACATATGAAAATTTTTGGTAATTCAATATAATATATATCAGTAGAACTAATTTAAATTGTCTGAATTTGTAATATAAACTTAATATTAACTTTTTAAAAGTTTAAACTTTATACCTGCGTTAGCAAATTTCAATTGCAGTGTTGGGTTTGTTCGTTAATATACGTGTTTTCGCATTTACTTGAACGCACTCTTCAACAATAAAGTGTGTGATTAAAAAAATCACGCATGAGTGAAAAATCACTCGCTTCATTTCAAAAATCTCACATTGTCACACAGCCATCAAAAAATCACGAAAAGTGATTTATCACACGAAACTGGCATCTATGGTTTTATGTGAAATAGTTTGATTCCGTGCCAAATTTTTTGCCAATGCGTGATACAATTACCACGTATTATAAATCACGCGGGTTGAACTGTCATTTAATTAATAGAAAGTCAAAATTCTTATTTAGGATATTCACAAGGTCTCTTAAAGTCATATGTCTTGAATATACATGCCAAGGAATTTTAAGCGCGGGCCAATGCTTAAGGAAACAAAAAACCAAAAACAAAATGTTTCGCTTGTCACGAAATTAAGCAAGACTGAATTTCTATTACAATAACAAAACCTTCATGCAAAAATTATTCGACACACAACTGTGCGTTTTTTATTTTGTCTTTGCATGCATTTGTTATTGTAAAGCGTGTTGGAATATGTGCTGCAGGGAACGAGTGCGGTTTGTGTGTTTGTTTTGTGCAGGTGTTCTCTGTATTTGGCTAGAGCAAAGACAAAATCAAGATAGAAAAAATTTGTATGAAGGCCACGCGGGCCAATCGGGCATCTACGTGGGCATCTTTGTCTTAAATTATTAACATGAAAAATATGATTAAAGTAAACAACCCCTTTTTAAGTTTGTGTGTGTTATTTCAACTCTCAATCAGCTGATGCGAAACAAACAAAAATTAATTTTTGTCATCACAATGCCAAAAGAAAACGAAAAATATAAAATAATAGCTGGTTTATGTCAAAAGGATATATTGGACGTAATAATAAAAACGCAAGTAAATAAAAAATATGACACCACAATAAACATAGGTTTCAGTGTTGTTATATTTTTGCACGTTTTTGTATGAAAGGAAAAGTTAGCAATTTTGAACCAAAAGTGATCCTCATGAAATCTCGCAAATGCCTCGAATACCACGTAAGCCTCACAAGTTTTCACTGCGTCAGCTGTTCTCTTATTCAGCTGTTCTCATATACCATAAAAAAGTTTACGTAAACTTCGAACGTAAGCCTCGTATTGGCACTTTGTACTGAAACAGTTGATTTACATACTGTACAATATTTTCATATTGTAGGGTGTGTTCCTTAAATGCCGTATACAAATTTGCGCAAATATGAATATGCGAGATTAATACTATGTTCACACTGAGATCAAATTAGGCAATTTCGTGAGATAATTTTGAAATTCATCTCATTCACTCATTACTGGCCGCATTCAGCATTTCAGTCGAAATTACACAAAAGCTCGAAATTACCTAATTTGATCTCAGTGTGGACATAGTATAAGAGCTTTCATGAAGACCACTATTGTAAAATTTTAGGACAATAAGATGTGATAGCACACCTTGTGAATACCCTAATTATATTGCTGAACAGTAGGCGATCAAAATTTATATATTATTTAAATAATTAATTATGCAGTTGATAATAGTTTTAAAATTTGGCTAGTAGTTTCATTTTATATTCATAAAGAAAATAAAGCAAAACCATGTTAAAATTACAATAATAGAGAAACAGTACTTCAATGTTAGCAACTTGAATACAAGTCTGAATTTACCTAGGTTAATTTATAACCGGGCGTTCAAATGTCGAATTTAGCAATGTATTCGTGAATTTCTTTTAATATAAATAAGAATTACTAAAAAAACCGATGTATCGATTTGTTTTTGAATTGTCAAATTTTTTTATATAATTTTATTTTTAATATTTTCATATAATAATAAATGACTCATTTCAGCTCATTCAGACAAGATCTAGTAAGACCTCTCACAACATTCAAATATTCGGCCATTTTACTCTAACAATCTTGAACGGCTCTTGATACTAAAAGGTTGTTCTTTCGAGCTTGTAAATCTGGGTGTATCGTTCTTTCAAGCGTTGGTGCTCTGCTATATAACTTATTTGATTATTATATAATACCTACTGAAATACCTACTGCATTGAAAAACAAAAAGTTTTCTTAAATTCGTTAGATTTTTAATTTATTTAAATTAAATTCTGTGTCAATTTGTTAGTGTCATAACGAAGAATACTTTTCACCATGATGGGGTGAGCTTTTAAAGTTTTTCCTTGTGAAAACGGATTATGAATCAAAATTATTTAAATTTTTCAGTATCAACTGATTGTGACGATGATGATGTAAATAGGGCTGTAAATGAAAAGAAAAGCTGTAGGCCTTAAAAATTTAATACATTTATAAGAACATCAAAACTGTGGTTGCCTAGTAAATAAAATATGAAATTGCTTATTAAATTCAATATATTGCTTCAATATAGTATATGATTTCTATTTTCTCTGAAAGGTTATTTAACTATCTTTCAGATAATCCAATATTTAAGATCCATTTGATATTGGAAAAGATATAGAAGTTTTTTGAACAGATCTTGTGGCAAGGAAAACATTTTTTAAATCGATTCTTCGATAACTAAATGGAGTATCGGTTTTATCTTCAACAAAACCCAATTAAGTTTTAAGCATGTACCTGCTGAACGCAAAAACTCTGCATTCACTCAACGTGTTGCGGTTAATAGTTCAACAGTTTGATAAATTAGAAACTACACAAAAATAAAGTCTGCCTTCTATCAAAGCTAAAAAATAATTACAATTATTATTTTTAACACTTTTTTGGAAAATAAATGCTAATCATTTAATAAAAGTTGCATAATGCCGCGTTTCCATATGATCTTCCAGTATCTTATCCTATCCCATATCACAAAACACTTGCTATAAAGAGCGAGATGCATGTATGTACATTTCGCTATAAATGTTTGACAAATGGGAAATTTGTAAACAAAGAATAAATTTATTTATTTTTTCAAAAGTCGAAATGAGTTGTTCAAAATATCAAATAAAAATAAGGAACTCCAGTGGCAACAAAGCTGGAATTAAAACCAAATCAGGAAGATGTTACCAGGAGCAGCAGTCCGTAGTAAGGCAGCTTGGGATTCAGTTCAGTTTAATTCAAACGGAAATCAATTTTTAGTTACTTAATTGCTGTTGTTTTCATCAATTGTTATAAAAATAATAATCTCAAACTTAACGTCGTTATAAATGATTTTCATTAATTTGTCAAACGTTATCATCGCCACCATTGCTTGAGCCGCCACCAAAGGGGCCACTTTTCGGAGTGTAGACCGTGGCATTGGAATCTAAATTCGAAGAGCTAAAGTGTTGCTAATGGTTTTGCTACCGAAATGGGTGCGATGCCAGCGGATAGCTGAGGTTGTTGTTGATTTTGTTGCTGCTGATGTTGCAGTGCCGCAGAAATAACCAGGTATTCTGTTGGCGCTGGTATCATTGTTGACACTTGCGTTATGTGGATGCACGTTTGCTGTTTACTGGCTGCTACTGCGCCCGCATTTGTAATGGTTTACATGGGTGAAGCTCCTGGACCACCACCAGCTCCAACTGTGCAACTGCATTGTACACCCAGAAAAATTCTGTAGTAAAAATAAATAAAAATGTATTTAAAACAAATGTAAAGTAGTAGCTCACCGTCCAAATAAAAATGTATTTATTTTTACTAAATTAGATTATTTATTGTAACTACAGAGAAAAAAAATTTTTTGCAGTTATTTTTACTACAAGCGTAGTATATTTTACTACATATTTATTTAAATGAAATTTAAAAACCAAATTTTTATGCAGCATTTAAAAATAATTTTTACTACATGTGTAGTAATTCTTACTACATGTGTAGTAATTTTTTTATATTGACTAAAAAAATCGGTGTTTTGTTTTTAATTATTAAATTGTGTTTTTTAATATCTATACTAAATTATGCAATTTAATTAACAACAACATCATAAGAACATATTTACAATAATGTTAATAATATAATGAAAAATAACATAGAATGATAAAAAATAACATAATATAAAACGGGAGAAAAAAAAAACATAAAAATTACGTTAACAGCTTTATTCAAATGCCAATATTGTAATCATTAAACTATCATGAATTTTCAGCAAAGCTTTACTTCTTAAAATCTTGATGACTGGTTATAGTGGTAGGAGCCAAATATTGTCTACTTGAAAGATATTATTTATTTATATAAGCACTAAGCATTTTATTTTATAAATTTCAAATTTGGTTACTTACCAGCATTGTGGAGCCTTGGTTGACAATATTATTTTTTAAAATAATTTTTCATTTATTGAAATGAAAAATCACAGATAGCTACAAAAAATATTTTTTTTTCAAAACCTTTTGTTAAAAAGTTATCGAACAACTACAAGTGTGTTTGAAAATAAATAAAACTACATGTTTTGGGAAACAAATACACATTTTGTAGTATATTTTACTACAGTATTTTTTTGAGTGTAACAAACAGAACGAGTTAGTTCTTGCAGTGCATCAAGTTTGGAAATTTTTGATTTGAGATCGAACACTTTCTGTTCCTTAGAGCGACGACGACCTAGCGAGAAAAGGAAAAGTTTAGCTTTTAACGTGGAAAGGAACAGTTCCAAACTTACTTCTGCAATTCAAAGCTGTTGTTGTTTGTCTGTCGAATTAATAATATTAAAATTTTAAGAAATGTCATAAAGAATAAAAAATGCCATCCAGCTATAAGAACGGTTGTTAAATATTAAAGCATGTGATACACTTTTATAGGAAAAGTTCAAGAAATTTAACTTTTGCTATCTTCTAGTATCTCATGAAATCACATGGGATATCACATTCTATAAAAGTAGAAAATGTATGCCTGTTTCACACTTACATTAGCCAATCCCTTAAGATTGGGTTCGCATGCTCATTATTTCTTACAAAAAATGTGATCGTAGGAGATCATAGAATTTAGCATGGAAACGCTGCATAAACATTTCGGTTTCGACAGAAAACGTACCACACCGTTTAGCAGGCACAATAGTAGTATAAAGTGAAACTGATCAAACACAAAACATGTTGACTAAATGTCAACTTTTTCAAATCCCAGTGCCCAGGAAATCGAAGTCGTGCCCGTAATTCGACGTCAAAGTCGTGGTGAGAAATTTTACTGATATCAATTTAGCTGAAAAAGTAATCTTTTCTTGCAACCGTGAATAACAAGCTATGATCCATATAAGTACACATCTTGCTGTCTATTTTGATTTGGTATTTTTTTTATTTCTGTGACTGCGCTGCACAATGGCTGCCATTGTATTTGTAATATTTTTATTTTCGGTATTTTCAATACAAAATGCAAAAGGTAGTTAAACAATAAACTGAATAACAAAAGTGAATGCGCTAAAGAGCAATTTGTGAATATTTTCACAAGTTAAAGCTGGGCGTTATCTGCTTAACTACAGCTTGCAAAGTGAATTACTGGCAGCATACTGCGCTGTTGTCTGTATTCAGACTCTGTATGTTGAAGGAGCTTTGTTCTCATTAGGAGCGACCGCGTATTAAATGCTCCTCTGTGTTATAAACGATAGATGAAACATACAAAGTGCCAATATAAACATGAATTATTGCTTACGGCTTGAAATATAATACTATTGAAGCAATACAAAACATTTAAGATACAAGGAATCTGAATGGACTTAACTGATTGTTTCATAATCAATTGAATGATTAAAATATAAGCAAATGTATATCTATGTAATATTCTTGTGTTTATGCATACATACATGCTTGTGTATGCATGCATTTCGATTTTTTCGGAGCGACTTTTTATGCAGCTATGCAAAGGGTTTACTTTTTAATTGCACATCAGTGCATTTAAAATAAAACTTTCGAGCAATTGATTGTTTAATAAATTCTTGAATGAACTGAATTTGGTACCGATTGCATATAACTAAGGAAGTTAATAGCACGTGCAACAAATTCTCCACCCCTGGCTTATCTTTCTTGGACTTAGATATCGTTTCATTTGAATTCATTATTGTGAGGACGTTGTTACAGCAAAAGCCATATATAGGCGTGGAACAGTACTAAATACGCACATATATCTTATGTTGTCTAAACAAAACTTAACACAAGTCTTATCTATTGACTAGAATCTTACCACATTTATCCTGTTTATTGTAATAAGATAGTTTAAGTCATCTTCAAGTGAGATTTTAAATTTTCAACCCTTTATTTTAGCCGAAATCAATGGACATCTGCTTGATGAAACACAAGAAAACATGGATTTAGAAATGCCACACATCAATGGAAAGGAATCAATATCGTCCATCTCACAAAATTCAATACAAGTTGCACATCCAAGGTAATTATTGATGCATTAAATTCATATCTTTACAAACGTTCTTTAAAAAAATCTTCAAAAATTTACTCTCACTAATTGCAAAATATTATAAATATTAACTCAAACCAGGAGACACACAAAATCTAAACGTAGAATGAAAAGAAGGTAACATTTTGGATAGTTAATTGTGTGCAATTATTTTGTTGAACAGAGTTTTTTGTTAGCTTATTTACATATTTGATTTCTATCTTTTTGATATATTTACACTCTTTTTTTTTATTCGTTACGATATTCTTTCAAAACTTTATTGTCTTAATTTTATCATATATATTTTGACTGTAAGTTGATTAATTGTTGCTTTTATTTTTTGCAAAATTAAAAATAATTAATTGCATTGAGTTGAGTTTTCAGGTGAAGCCCCTTAAATATTTAGTTTAACATAGGGAAAAAGTTAGAAGTCTTTGGTTACTTATAATCATGTTAATAAGATTTTGTGGCGACCGTTGCCTTGCGAGACAAGCAATCTCGGTAGACCCGGTTTCGCATCTCCATCTGATTCAAAGTTTTTTCAGTAGAAATAGAATTTTTTGATCGTTTTTCCTCTCTTGCAGGAAATGTTAAACCTATGAGCAAAATATGCAATCCAAAGCTTCTTGACAACATTAACTTTTTAGCCGTTCGAAGACGCCATAAACCATTTAATTAAAACAAAAAAGAAAAAATTGGTCAAATCTTGGTCAAAATCTTTTTAAGTGGTGAAAAGGCCAATTTATTGCTTCATATATTTCTTTGTTACAATATACTAGTTCTTTCCCGTCAAAAATGACGGGCCCGTTTCCACTTATTCGATTTTAAATTATTAAATAATACCATATAGGTAAACCATAGTAGGTACGAATGTCCTGGCTGACATTCAGCTCCCGCGCAATTTTTCTTAAAGAATCGGTGAAATTCCTACAAAATCCTTCCCTCACTTAATCAAGAGCGGTGACTTCACTGTTCGTTTTGCACCTACATTAAATTCTGGGTGAACGCTGTTTCAAGTTTTCTAAGGTCTTAACAATTTGGCAAGGTCCATCTTTGTTATGCAAAAATGTCTTAAACATTTTTTTAAACTTATGACAAAGCTCACAATAAATGCCAGAGTTGGCATTAAGCATAAAAAATGTTCTAGTGTTGTTACTTTTAATGTCATCGATATTTTAGTAGGTGCGACAGTTCCTCCCATTCACGGTGTAAATTCTCAAAATACTTTTTTCTACGTCAACATTAAAAAATCCCTCAAATGTATTGGGATGGAATCAGATATGAAAAAGCAAGTTTTGATGAAATTCTGATAAACTCACTGTATTCAATGCCACATTATTCAAATTTCATAAATGTTTGGTTCTAATTTGCCGTAACTTTATTTCGTCTGCTGACGAAAAGCTTTGTAAATAATTTTACGTTTTGTAAGGTTTTGTTAAAAAATTATTAATACAAAATAATGAAGAACAGAATAAGTAATTGATTATCAAAACTTTATACTAGTTAGAAATTTATATACTTCTCTTAATAAACAAATACAAAACTTAAAATTCATGAATCCCACAAAACGAATCTATTAAAAACTTTTTAGGTGTTCAAACAGTTGGTGTCGTCAGTTTTTCTTTAAGCATGCTGCTTTAATTTTTAAATTTTAAGTTTTTTTTTTTGTTAAAAAACTATTATTTATTTTATTAGTTATCTAAATCTGGTATTTTTTTTCTTAGATACAAATGTTATTCGTGTGAGCCACCTTGTAAGAATGCCACCCAGCAAGCGCATATGTGTCAATATGCTCTACAAGTAAGATTTGCTAGTACAATATTTTAAATATCTGAATAAAAACTAAATTCTTATTTGCAGTGTTGGAAATCTCGCACACGTAACGCTGTCGGTGAAGAGTTAGTATCACGTGGTTGTACTACATTACCAGAGCAGCTACCACTAATATGTAATCAAAATTCCAATAATAATTTGGGTCCGCGTAAACGCCATACAAGAGTGCACACAAATGTTGTCTGTTGTTCGGGTGATTACTGCAACAACGGTGATTTTCCTGAGTTGCCACCAATGATAAATAGTATGTTCTTATCGTACTCCTTTATGTTTGGAAGAAACTAAACATTTTTAATTTAATTACAGATGAAGTCACTCGAATGGATGCCGACAGCAGTTATATACTTAAAATGGGTAGCGCTATATTGGGACCCTTTTTTGTTATAGCTTTCATTGCCATCATTGTTATATTTTTTATACGTCGAAATCATAGAAAACGTATAGCAGCAACGCGCATAAAACAAGATCCTGAATCGTATTTAATGCACGATGAACTACGAGCAACCAGTGCTGGCGATAGTACACTCAAGGTATTAATAGTATGGCTAGAAATAAATTTTTATAAATGAAAAATATTGTCACTTTAAGGAATATTTTCAACATTCGGTTACTTCTGGATCTGGCAGCGGCTTACCGTTGCTGGTACAACGCACCTTGGCCAAGCAAATAACACTTGTTGACTGTATTGGACGTGGTAAATATGGTGAAGTATGGCGTGGACACTGGCATGGTGAAAGTATTGCTGTTAAAATATTCTTTAGTCGCGATGAGGAATCTTGGAAGCGTGAAACAGAAATATACAGGTAATTTAATAAAAAAAAGAAAAATGTTAAGCAAATTTATATTGTTTTTGTAAATTTATATTAGCACGGTTTTGCTGCGTCATGAAAATATACTTGGTTATATTGGATCTGATATGACATCCCGAAACTCCTGCACACAGCTCTGGCTTCTGACGCACTATTATCCACACGGCTCACTCTTCGATCATTTGAATCGCAATGCTTTAAGTCATAATGATATGATACTTATATGTCTTTCGATTGCTAACGGACTCGTACATTTGCATACGGAAATTTTTGGAACTGAGGTAAATATTTGACTTACCGTTCAATATTTTAAACGATACAATGTTTGTTAAAACAATTAACAGTATTGTTTATAAAAATGACAATGACAAAAGCCATTTTGTTAACTATAGAAAGTAAAGATAATTTGTTTTTATCTTTCGGGCTTTCGAGCTACCCCTTACGAGCTACCCGAGTGGTTTCGAAATTTAGAGCTACCCGGGTAGTTGAGAGAATTTTTAAAAATTTTATTAGAAAAGCGAGAGCCGTAATGAAAATATCAAACAATTTAAAATAAATAAAACAAATAAGAAACTCAATTAATTAAATGAAAAAAATAAAAAATTAATAAATAAAAGAATTAGAAGAAAAGGCATACAAAAGCTGCTATTAGTATTTTGTATGGAGCTAGTAGTTGATTTGTATGCGTGTGCGCAAAACGTTCTATATAATTTTTAATTTAAATTGAAATATCTAATTATTTCTAGGGAAAACCGGCAATTGCACATCGTGATTTAAAATCAAAAAATATACTGGTTAAACCAAATGGCACATGTGTTATTGCTGATTTTGGTTTGGCAGTAACACACTCACATGTAACTGGAAAATTGGATCTAGGAAATAATCCGAAAGTTGGCACGAAACGTTACATGGCTCCCGAAGTTCTTGATGAAAGGTATAAATAAGTCTTTTTAACATTATTCAAATATATATTATATATTATTTTTAACATTTTCTTTTCTTTTTAAGCATAAACTTGCATTGCTTTGAAGCGCTACGACGCACCGATATTTATGCGCTTGGCTTGGTTATGTGGGAAGTCTGTCGCCGCACTATATCGTGTGGAATTGCGGAGGAGTACAAGGTGCCCTTCTACGATGTAGTACCCTCCGATCCTAGTTTTGAAGATATGCGCAAAGTTGTTTGCGTGGACAATTTTCGACCTTCGATACCAAATCGTTGGAGCTCAGATCCCGTAAGTTTCTTATTGCAATAATAAAGAACACATCTGTATATCTAGTAATAAATTCATTTATTTTTATAATCATTAGCTGCTTTCCGGCATGTCCAAACTAATGAAGGAATGTTGGCATCAAAATCCAAACGTTCGTCTACCGGCGTTACGCATTAAAAAGACTATTCATAAGCTAGCTTCCGCGGATGAAAAAATACGATTAGATTGTGATGAAGTTTGTGTTTAGTTTAGTAAAGTTAAAGCACGTTTAGTTTTAAATTATCAATTAAGTTCATATCTTTAAGAGTAAATAATAAATTTTTTTAAATATTATAAAAGTAGTATTAAGGGACTGTCTATAAGTAATGTAGCTATTAAAAAGTTCTTAAAAATGAAATCCTAATACTGTTTGGATGGTCCCATTTGTTTCTTGTTAGTTTATTATTGAAGACTAAAATTACATACAAATTAGCATATAAATATTTTTGTACACATAGTTTTCCGTGTACGCTATGTTATAAAGCGAAAACACGTTTTTATAATAAGTTATATGCTCAGTGGGAAGTATTTTAAGAGGTAAAATAAACAAACATTTGAATAAAAACCACTGAGTCTTAGTCGATAGGCCTAATTAAATAAACGTTTAAAAGATAAGCATAGTTATAAGCTAAATCATTGTTTTTCAAGCTCACAACTTATTTTGGTCATTATATACGAAATATTTTTTCTTTTCATTATTTAAAAGAAGTGTTGGGAACGTTTTGCTGTGTAAGCTTCATTTTGATAATTTGTATGTAAATATTTCAAGTAGGCGAAATATAAGTCCAATAGTTGCAGATTACTTCCGTATCTGTTGTAATTTTGAAAAATTAAATAATTGTTTGAATTCGTTTATTTCTAAATTTACATCCATAAAAAAACGAAAGCAAATATATTCAGCCCAATCATGAAACATTTTCTCCCGGGAGTTGTAAATGGGAGTTTCCGATTTTAAGATAGCAGATATAGATTTATAATTTTTTGTTTTCACACTGATGACTATTGGCGGTTGATGAACAAAATTGCATTAAAAATTTCCAAAAAGTATTTTAACTTAATTTTAAAAACGGAAACTCCCATTTACAACTCCCGGGAGAAAATATTTCATGATTAGGCTGATTAATATTTCTTAAAATTGTTTATTATTCGTCGTCAATTTTGGTTTGGGAGTATTAAAGATATGCCTTTAACGCAGTTGCCAACATTGACTACTCTTTATAATTTTTTATGGAATTATTGTTTTCTTTGTGTGCCTTAAAAAACCTTATTTTAAAAAGTTAGTGATTTTAATTTTACATATTTTAAAGGCTTCCATTTAAACTGATCTTTTATAAAGTTTAATATATATAATTTTCCTGTCCTTTTCTAATTAAGTGCCATCTATATAGTTATCTTACATAAATTCATATTTCATTTCAATTATTTAAAATATATTTATGTCCATCTCTTTAAAATGTAAAACATCTGTTATTTTCTTTTATATCGTTAGTCTTTATATTAACTCTAATTATATAAATAAATATATATATATATATATATATATATATAACAATTTAAGTTTTTCAAAAGCAGTGTAATATCAAGAAAGAAATTTGCACTTCAAATATAATCATATGCTAAATATTATTCTTTTTTATTAAATCAAAAATTTAACTATTTCTAAGGGTTGAACCAGTCCAGTAGTTTCTACTTTGGTATTATTGATAGACGAAGAATTTGATCTTATAATTTAAGTGTTATAAGAAGCGAATTGACTTAAAGCGCTACTCAAAAAAATTCTCTGGTAACGGATCAAAAGAAATCTGGGCCATAGATGCCAGTTTCGTGTGATAAATCACTTTTCGTGATTTTTTGAGGGCTGTGTGACAATGTGTGATTTCTGAAATGAAGCGAGTGATTTTTCACTCATGCGTGATTTTTTAATCACTCACTTTATTGTTGAAGAGTGCGTTCAAGTAAATGCGAAAACACGTATATTAACGAACAAACCCAACACTGTAATTGAAATTTGTTAATGCAGGTATAAAGTTTAAACTTTCAAAAAGTTAAAATTAAGTTTATATTACAAATTCAGACAATTTAAATTAGTTCCACTGATATATAATAAATTGAATTACCAAAAATTTTCATATCTTCTTTATTTTGATCTAGTAAATAATAATTTAATAAATTTTTAACAATAAACTTTTACTAATATCACTAAATAACAGAAAATATTTACATTATTTGTAAAATTGTATGGCATTAATTGCTCTTGTATGCTGTAAAATTGGAATTGCTTCCGAGTGATTTTCTGTTCTGTGTGTGATTTTTGCGTGATTTTCTGTTCTGTGTGTGTGATTTTGCGTGATTTTTTTTCTATGTGCGTGATTTTTTTGCTGTGAGTGTCACACGAGTGATTTTTACATATATGTTGTGTGATTTAGTGATTTCGGGTGTGAATTTTGGTTGGCATCTATGATCTGGGCAACCATGGAAAAATAATTGGGCTTATTCGGTACAATCTGTTATGATTTCCCATACAAATTTTTGAGTTGTCAAAAAATCTGTTACGAGACCAAAATTCGTATTCTGCACGATAATATTTTATGAAATCCGTTATGAATCACAGCAGATTTTTCGAAGTGTCAAAAAATCTGTTACAAAATGTTAAATTGGTATTCGGCATGACAAAATCTGCTATGAAATCTTTTATGAATGACAAAAGAATAACAGATACATTTCTGTCTTTTATCGTAACAAATTTTAGAAAGTGAACGTTTTGGTCTGAAAAATGGATGTTGATTATAGAATTTCATAAAGAATTGCTCAAAAAAGGAGGCAAATGTAAGAATATACGTATACTTTCAAGGTCCGAAATGCTCAATTATTTATTTTTATTAACTTATTTCGGTTGACTTTTAAGCATTACTTTAACAAAATTTCCATTCAATTCTGTCTGGTCAGAGTTTCGAAATCTTACAAAAATGTGGCAACACTACTTCATTAGTGTTGAATTTGTCATCTTTAGTGAAAAATCAATAATTATTAGAGCAACAAATTCACTGAAAAAAATCACTTTATCACACATATATATATAAAAATCACTCGTGTGGCACTTGAAGTAAAAAATTTTACAGCAATAAAAAAATAACAGAAAATAACGCATAGCTACAAAAATCATGCAACTAAAAAAGAAATAATTGTTAAATTTAGCATATAAAGAAATCTTTTCTATTGGTTAATGATTTAAGTAAAATTTTCATGTTAAAAATTTAAATTTAATAAAGACAAGTAAAGAAAGACTAAAGTCGGTCTAGGCCGACTATGAAATACCCTAAACCCACTTTTCAAAAACAAAAAATTTTTATTGTAAATGGGCGTCTCCAAGGGCGGATGAAGCCTATATTTTATATGCATTTAAATGTTGATGAAAAATTGACACATACCAAGTTTTATTCCTGTAGCTCACAGTTAATGCCTTTATTGTGCTTTCCCTATGGGAGGAGGGCGTGTTCATGGACGGATTACTTCCAATTTTTGAAAACACCTTAGTTTTGGTATAAAATACATGCATACCAAATTTAATTTCTCTATGACAAACATAACCTTACTTATTGAGTTTAAAACTTTTTGGGTTTTATGGGAAATAGGCGTGTCCGTAGGCGAATGACGTCCATTTTTCAAAACCATCTTTGTCTAGTCATAAAAAACATACCTGCCAAATTTTAGCTCTGTAGGTTAAACTGAGGCTTATTTATTGTGTTTTCAATGTTTGGGATGTATGGGAGGTGGGCGTGTCCGTGAGCGGATGACATCCATTTTTCGAAGACATCTTTGTGTAGGTATAAAACACATACATATCAAATTTTATTGTTGTAGGTTAAGTATGAGCTGAGTTATGCAGTTTTCAATTTTCGCGTTGTATGGGAGGTAGGCGTGTCCGTGGGCGGATGACGTCCACTTTTCAAAACCATCTTTGTTTTATTACAAAAAACATATGTGCCAAATTTTAGCTCTGTAGGTTAAACAGAGGCTTATTTATTGCGTTTTCAATTTTTGGGTTGTATGGGAGGTGGGCGTGTCCGTAATCGGATGACGTCCATTTTTCGAAAAAATCTTTGTGTTGACATAAAACACATACATACCAAATTTTATTGTTGTAGGCTTATTATGAGCTGAGTTATGCAGTTTTACATTTTTGCGTTGTATGGGAGGTAGGCGTGTCAGTGGGCGGATTCCAAAAATATTCAATAGTGCAGATCCTTGGGTGCATGAGACCATGTGTACCAAGTTTCATCCAATTATCTCAACTCCTTCTTCTTATCCTGTGTATACGGACAACACACAGACGGACGGACGGACGGACGGACGGACATGGATAGCTCGACTCACGTGGTGTCGCTGATCAAGAATATATATACTTTTCTATACCGGACTCGCTTCGTTCTATGCGTTACAAACGTTTGCACAAAGTTAATATACCCTGACCTTTCAGGTTTAGGGTATAAAAATCATAAAGCAACCTTAAAAATATAGGAAGTATTAAGTTGTGTTAAAAATTCACACACGAGTGAAAACTCACACGCTAAGCTAAAAAAATATCATGTAATTACACGGCAATTAAAAAATCAAAAGTGATAACATGAATCTGTAATCTATGACGAAAGTTTTCACATTCATAAACTAGTATGACACGCATATGGCGTTATGAGCCTCTGTGAAAAGCAAGCGTTCAAATTTAAAGAATCTGTGTGGCACCCACAGGGTTATAGTATATGTACACCGAACCTTTAAACCTTTTTTTTTTATGCAATTATCGCGTTTAAAAGTAAAAAATGACTTATTATGGGTGTTTTACCAAACAAAATTCAAAATACTCCACAACGAGTTTTATTCAACACATATGATGGCATAAATGAAAGCTGGCAACGTCTTAAGCTGTCATAGCATCGTTTGTTGAAAGAAAAATGCCAGTTTCATGTGAATTTTCGAGTGATTTTTTTTGAAGCGTGTGATTTTTTATTTCATGAGTAATTCCTTTTTTTCACACAACTTTATTTATATAGGGGAGAGGTCTGTAAGTTGAACACATCCGTAAGTTGAGCACCATGCATATATGACATTTGTATTAGTATTGGTATGGCCCACACAGCTGCGACAAATATTTTGTTAATCATTTGTCAAAAGATAAAAATTGCGATTTTTCTTCGTGGTGAAAAATGTTATAATTTCCAGCGAAAGCGTAAGTATAATATTTTTTTGAACTAATTTGTTATTGAATTTTAATGATTTATTATTAATGTTTGCTTCATTGATTTCAATATGGTGTTGAAATCGTAATTTGAACACATTTTAGATCCGTAATTTTAACACCTTCTGTTTTCTTTTGTTCGTATTCCGAATCAATTTATTATGATATTTTGAAGTTTGAAATTGACACTGAATCAATTCAAAAGTACTTTCACAGTATAGTATCAGAAGTCGTAAGCAAAAAAACAATCGAACGTGGAGTATCCGCTTTTGAGGAGTTGCTCAATGCGATCGGAGCAATCAAAATTGATGGAAAATCTTAACCAATGAAATATCGCTCATTTGCCAAAAGACTGTCATAACTCAAAAAAAGATTTTGCAGAAAATGTGCTTAAACTTTTCAATTGCCACAGTAAAAGCATAGAAAAGAGAAAACTTTCTTGAAATTTTTACACAATATGAAACATGACAAAGAATAGTTCTGCATCATTAACCCAAAAATCACGTTTTTTCAAGTTATGATAGTCTTTAAGTAAATGAGTGATATACTGTTAACATAAATTAAAAAAATTAATTGTTTTGTTTTTTTGTGATTTTGATGGAGTGTTCAACTAACGGACCAAAAAATGTTTTTCCCAATTTCAGGCTTTCCAGAAGAATGGTCATATCTTTTTTTGTTTTGAAAGAAATCCAATCAATTCTTCCGAAAAGTTGGAGCTATTGAATAACATGCGATAAAATATTTATTTGGAGACAAAAACGCTAGAGGTCTTCCCTCCCCTCTCCCCTATATATAGTTTATTTTTTAATTTAACTCTTCTTTGCATAATGATGGAAATTTTCATCAAACTATTAAAGAGATAAAAAAACAAAACTATTTATTGTGATAATTTTCTGCGATTGGCAACTTCTTTAAAAAAAAATTCATGCAATTAAGAGTTAAGAATTATTTAATGCTTTTTTTTCAACATATCACACAATCATTTCAAAATGAGCGGGGATTTATTTAGTAGAAGTCAGGACAGTTTTTGTGTCATTTTTAAATAGCTGTGAGATTTTTGATATGATTTTGAAATCATTGTGGAATATTTTGCGCGATTTTTTACAGCTGTGAGATATTTTATAGGATTTTAAAATTTTTGTGGTATATCATTTGTGATTTTTACACTCTGAATTAATAAATTCGGTTTGTAGCATGGTTTTTTATATACAATAGCTGTGTTTTTTACCAAGCGAGTTCTCAAAAAACGACAAAGTCGCTTAAGAATATTTTTTAAAACTTGGAAGCATTTTCTGATATGTCAAAAAACTATTAAAAAACGTAAACAAATCTAAAACAAAAACATTTCAAAAAAACAAGTTGCAGCATTTGCAGAAACTGATGAATTTCTGATGAGGAGCAGATTTAAATTAAAATAAAAGGAGTGGAGCAGAATTAAAGAAGTGTTGTGATTGTTTTAAGTTCAAATGTTTTATTCCATCTGTTCACTATGTTGCTAATAAAACTGTTTAATTTATTTTCCTAATTTTTTGACAGTTTACATTTCAATTTCAAAGCTTAACAGATAGTGCTGCATAAATTTTTAAAAATTTAAAGTACTCGAAAGTCGGTTCTGTAAGTATACCTGATACTGATACTTTTGTAAGGAGTACGGTACAAAAAATTTTGATTTCGTGAATCACTATTGACTGTCAATAAGTTACAGTTGCCACCTTGATAGGAAATTTACACAACTATTGAAACATAACTTGGAAGCATTTTTTTTCGTTTGGTCGGCAAACTTTTAAGCGACTAACAGGTTCCTGTGTGATTTAAGCGAGTATTCATATGATAAGCGGTCGTTTTTTAACAACTCGCTTGGTAAAAAACACAGCTAATGTTTAGTTTTAATTTTATCTGCACAATAAATATTACTTTAATATTTCAATTAATTTTTAAAGCTAAAAAAATTCCTTTAACTGCTGAGAACTATTTGTATTGTTTTGTTTTCTTTCTTTCTACAAAAACCACTTGAATTCAATACGATACAAAAAGAATTTTTGAGGTATTATTATCTGACAACGCTGGTTATAATAAAAAAACTGATATGTTGACTATCGATATTTCCATAATTAGTATCATATCAAAATAATATGAAATAATAACTTGTGGCAACACTGCTTATACGGCGTGCTCTTGTTTTTTGTTTTTGTGTTTGCTGGATTAATTTTCACACGTTGTGGGACTTCTTTTATAAATTTTAGTTTTTACCAATATATGTCCGAAACAAGAATAATATCTACTCAACAAATAATATGGACCAGAAGCAACAAAAGAAAATAAATGATATAAAATCAAAAATTGCCAAAGAGCAAGCATTACGAAGACGTCTACAAACGTTGTTTAGAAATAAGCCTTCGAAGGACACGGAACCAAGCAAATGGAAGCAAGAGGCATCTACGTCCCAAGATATAAAGTCGAGTCCAATAAAGAAAAAAGTGAATAACTCTCCAAAGCAGAAATTTAAAAAGCAAAACCCGGAGGTTGAAGTAAAAACAAATGGTAACGTTCAACAGAAACAGCAGAAAAATGATCACAGTAAAAAAGGAAAATCAGATGGTATATCAGCGCGGAAAGTGAATGGAGTAAACAAAATAGCGACTAATTCACAAAAGGATAAAAAATTTAACTTCAATGCCTCGAATCAAACACAGAAAACTACCAAAACTAATGCACAACATAAATTTCCACACCAAAAAACAAAACAAACGACACAGAAACGTAAAGGAGATGTGAGCAAGAACACGCCATCTAAAAAGCAAAAGATAAAACAGAACGAGGAGCTGCCACCAGATGTGTTACATATAGATTCCTCTGAGTTCTCATTTTCGGATTTTAGCGATGGGAGTGAAGAATCTGATTCAGATGCCGGCACTGACAGCACTGACGACAACTTCTCGGGCTCCGAGTATTCCTTTTCAAATTTCCAAGAAGAAAGTGCAGCAGCTCCGAATGGTTTTGTGGGTGGTGGAAATTTCGACAATGGCTCTTATGATGAAAACTATTTTGAAGATCATTCACATATGTACGGCGGGGAACATTGTTTTGACGATGATCACAGTTGGGAGGATGATGATGATGATGAGACCTATTCAAACTTTGATGAAGGTGACTATGAAGAAGAAGAAGACAGCTTCGATTATGCAGAAGATATGGACGATAACGATTTTTATAGCAGTGCTACAGACGATGAAGACTATCATCTGCCCGAGCACGTGCCTGAGGATTTAATTATACACAGAGGTTTTAAGAGTTAATTTAGTTTTTTGTTCCCAACTAAAAATTATTTTATTAATTATATAGGTACTGCAGATAAACGTGATTTGTACACGTCCGATGAAGTTGTTTTCACTGAAAACTATGAGGGTGCGCAAGTGATTGAGTTAAGGCATCAAGTTTGCATAAAAAGCATACAACAGCCTTCGGAATACCACAGATCAGCACTGGATGAGTTAAACAGAAAGGAAATAACTATTCCATCGCATCCTAAGAAGCAGAAAATCGTTGAAGAGTCTGAGAGTGATACCGATTGCCCAAAACTGGTTCCTATTGTAGATAAAGATGGCTTTCAATTATACAGCAATGAATTAAATAGCATGGATAGCTGTGGAAGTTTTGATAGTTCAAGCTATGAAGAGTGCAGCGATCAGGATGGCTCAATTGTTTCAATTGATGTAAATAGCAAGTACCTGCAAGATGGTGCAGAAGAGTTGAACACGTCCACAGACGATGATGAGGAAAAATCGCAGCATAAAATTAAGCAGAGAATGTCAGCCGAGGTGATTGAAGCTGCACTGGATGCAGTTAACTTTGAGAGGCACTTCGATGAAGAACACAAAAATGAGGCTGAAGCTAATGTACTGGATGTCCTACCGTCTGAAAGATTGACTACAAAATTAAAAAAATCAAAGTGTGGCAAAGGCACTGTGGTACACACCAAAGTCAATTCAACAAAACCTAAAGTAATAGTGCAAACCAAAGAAAGCACAAAATCTGCAGTAGAGCCACAGCTGAAAAATGATGGTGCAGTAACTTTATTGCCAACTAATTCTGTTGCAAATACACTGCGTTCTGAAGCTGACGTCGCACCTGCAGTTGAATCCATAAGGCCTGGACAAATTGATACTGAATTGCCACCAGTCTCTGTACAAATTCCTGAAATTGTACCCAAACCAACCTTGAGTTCTTGTCGTTCTATTTTCTGCAACGCAATTCACTCAAATTACGTGCTGGTTCTACTGCGCGAACCTCTCTGCATCTATGGCACAATAAAACTTATTCCTATTGCTGGATCAATAGAAATTTATGGCTATGCACCGAAAAGGGGCGAGGAGCTAGAAATATATTCCATACGTGGTATGAGCAGTGTCCAAATTGTTCCCAAATTAAGCAAGCAGACAACACTTAAAGCAGTTACCAGGGAACTGCTTAAGTTGGAGGCCAATTTCTCTAAAGTAGAATTGCGCAAAATTAAAGAAAATTTTGATTTAGTAGAAGATGCTCTCATACTACTTAATCGAAATGAGCCACGTAAAAATCTTATTTCAACTTTTAAAAAATACATGAGTGAAAACATTTTTCCAAATATGAATACTATAGAGCTGGAACGCCCTCTTTATGCCAGCGAGTGTCGGCTCCGTTGCATCATTAATGCCACAGATGAATGTGACAGACCACTAAAAATTGATGCTCAGTGGGAACAACTTCAATTGCAATCCAACTCAAAGATAATGCTTATTGGTGGCAAATCAGTGGGTAAATCGACATTACTGCGCTACCTTGTCAATCGACATTTGGCGCACCATCCTCGTATGTTGGTAATAGATTTAGATATTGGGCAACCAGAGCTTTTTGTACCACAAACCATAAGTGCGTCGTTGGTGGAACGACCACTGCTGGGACCTGGTTTCTTTTTAAGTGAACAACCTCTGCAGGCTTTTGCCATCGGTTACTCAAACATCGTGCTTTGCCCGCATCTCTATATGCGGGCAGTAAAGCAGCTGATAAACTTTTGCAACACACAAAGTGAATTAAGCCAACTGCCGTGGCTTATAAATACCATGGGTTATAATAAAGGCTTTGGCGCTGAACTCGTTGCAGTACTTTGCGAGTTCTTGCAACCTACTGATGTGGTTCAACTGCAGAGTAACAGGGATATTAACAATTATGATTACTTAATGGAACCTAATATTGTAGCGGGGTTACCGCGGAATATTTATTCAGATAAAGAATACCAAACATTACGAATGGAAGATCAAGGATCAGCGCATTTAACTTACAAATTGCATGTTTTTTACTCTGCAATAATGCAAGAGAGCCGTTATCAACGTGATTGGGAAATGAGCTCTAAGGATATGAGATATGCTAACATGTTGGCTCGACTCAGCGAGACATTTATTGGACACGCCGACTGGCTTTCCGACTGCAAACCTCTATGGTTAGTTTTTAAACACATTATTCCTTTAAAGTTCTTATTAAACTAAAATTTTTCTCCGTAGCGCATCACTCGACAATCTCAAATTGTTAAACTTGTTGTCAGGCGAATTTTCACGAGAACAAATCTTAAAATCAATTGAAGCTAATTTAGTCTATCTCTGTCGCCAGGAGGATAATGAATCTCCTGTGCGTTGCTTTGGCATAGGTATGAACATATTTTCCTGTTTTATATTGACTTTTTTATCATTTTCGTATATTCCAGGAGTTGTGCGTGCCATTGACTATCACGTGAATCAAATCTACTTACTACCTGCTCTGCCACAGCAACTCATGGCTGAAGTCAATTGTCTCGCCATTGGAGAAATGCCGCTGCTTACTTCCATGCTTACCAATCAGGGTACCAAAGTCAAGAATACGGCTCCCTTTTTGTATAATACAGTCGATGCAAATGCTTCAAAGTCTATTAAACAAATATTTTATAGACCAGCGGAATTTTTAAGTGGAAAACATAGAAATGTAATTTAAGATAATGAATAGTTAGTTGTTTTTTTTTTTGTTATTTATTTAACTATATAAATCTGAATGGACTTTTTGTTTGCAGCCCACAAGTTGCGCATAAATTTATATTATACTCAGAAGTAAATAAATATTGCTTGAAATAAAAAAATGCATAATTTATTTTAGATGCTCGGATAATCGCACTTGGAAAGTTATCCTTTTACAACTACTTATTAATGGGAAAGAACATGGCGTCCTTTAAGGATCCTTCGCATGAGCACTCGACGACCTTCAAGTGTCGACATACGCGTCTGCCATCCGTGCACATTAATACGCTTAACCTCGCGTGGTTTTGGAAAATGGCAGCGCACCTTGGTCTTAAGTATATCACGATTAAAGACATGTGCCTCTCGAGAAATTATCATTTGTACTGCAGTGAGCGCAGTCGATGCGGTTCTGAAAATTAAATTTTATAGAATATTTATTTGAACTTTTGTTTATATAATAAACCTTCGCAATAAATTTGTGAACATGTTTTAAGATAAATTAATATAGAATCTATTGATATTTTAAAACGGACAGCTGATATCTGTCAGAGCAAGCGCTACAAAAAAAGGTGTTCTTGACAAGAACCAGGGATGGGAAATGATTTTTCCGAAACTGTACCAAATCGAAATAAAATTTTTTTTTCATGAATAATAAACTTTTTTGATGTATTTGAGGGGTCGTGATGCCTTCAAACATTTTTTATTTTAATGATTTAAAATGCTTATAAGTTCAATAAAAAATTTTAAAAATTACAAATATATTTTTCGTGATAAAACAAAAACTACTCAACCGATCGTACTGAAATTTGAATATGTTGTTTTGCACTTCTCAATGCATGAAATACATGAAACTACGGACAAAAAAAAATGGGTTCTATAGTTTTTGAGTTTTTGGGTGATTTAGTTCAATTTTTTTGACAAGTAATTTTTCTACTAAGAAATATATACTTAATTTTTCAAAGTGATAAAACATTAAAAGAACCTTTTTTTGAAGGTGTCACGTCCCCTTAATAATTTATTTAAAGTAAAAAAAATTAATAAAAATATGCCAATAATTCAATATATTAGTTAAATAAACATAGTTCTCTACATTCAGTTTTAAAATTTTACTCAAGTTGCGGTTACCCGAGCTGGTCCAAAAATGAAGTTTTCTAGCAATTAAATTTATTTCACATTAATTCCTACGAGCTAGAAAGAGACAACCATGTAATAGAAAAATAAAATAGTATAACTGATCAGCAGTTTGTTTAAATGTGTTGTAAAAATGGTTGCAAAAATTTTAAAAAAAGGCACTGAAAACTTTATGAAATATTAAAAAGGCAAAGAAAGTTGATATGACAAGCCAAATGTATGAAAATGTACTTAAAATGTCATCGTGGTACTTATGCCCTTTTTATTATAAAATTGTACTGAAAAAGTACAATTGCACTGAAAAATGCAACACTGACAAGAACTTCTTGTTGCAGTCAATAGTGATGTCGCATGCTCCATAGTATAACTAACGAAGTAATAGCAGGATTGAACGTACTCTCTCTGTCAGTACCATAAATGTCAAAATCGGCCATCTTGGCGAATGCAGACAAAGCAAACAAGCCAAAGCAAACAAACAAATCTAAATTCAATGGAACATCGTGTTGTGTTAAGTGCAAATAACATTTAATATTTTCGTTGTGATATTGTTTAATTAAACAATAAACTGGATAAAATAAATATAATACAATAACTGAGGAATAACAGTGACTTCAAGGTGTTTGCAGCGAATTGTTCTAAGAGGTCCGAGTTTAAGCAGCAGCAACAGTGACTGCAAACAGCATCCAATGAATTGCAGTTTATTCAATATGCACTTTTAATTTTATTCATTATTACTTTAATAATAACAATAAAAATAATATACAAAGCGACAAATCACAATTTTCTACAATTATTTAACATAAACACGCGAGAGTTGGGAGCGGATGATTGTTTACATTTTGCCTATTCTTAGCGTTCTACTCGTTCGTAGATTTTGTATGAGCTCTCAACTTCGTTTTGAAAATCACGGTAAGCTGCTCTCCTCCCTGATATTACTTCGTTAGTTATAAGCCCTGACCAAAATAGACGATTTGCTCCGTAACGAGCGAAGACGAAAATGTTCGCTTGAATGCAATTCAATGTTGTTGCCCAAAATAAGCAAA
Organism: Tetanocera ferruginea; assembly: GCA_958299015.1. Lineage (NCBI taxonomy): Eukaryota > Metazoa > Arthropoda > Insecta > Diptera > Sciomyzidae > Tetanocera > Tetanocera ferruginea. Next base: position 32,783,423 of record OY282640.1, on the reverse strand, counting down.
CGTAAACACATCGAAACTGAACGAAACGGATTGACGAGACGTTTTGTTCCGTAAGAACCGAACTTTTAGCGTCTCAACTCGTCAGCAACAATAGTGCAGAGTATTTTTACATCAAGTTTTGTTGCATTTTTATCAATTAGTGCAAGAAACAATATTTTAATGAATTAATAGCCATTGTTAGGGATGAACAAGGCATTTATATGCATTTGAAACAGTTGGCAGCTGACCAGCCAAGACGAGTTCAAAAACGTTTCATTTTGGGTTAAATGTCAAAACAGACGTAACGAGTGTACACGCTCGTCGAGTTGCAATCGTCTCGTTTCGTCTATTTTGGTTAGGGCTATACCATGGTGAAATAAATAAAAGGTGTTCTCATCCGCAATATCAGAAAAAAATAGGCTGCCTTATTTTGACAATTTCTTTTCAAACCGGAGTAGGGTTGCAAATTTTTGTACTTACCTGATACTAGTACTTTTTTGTGATGCTACTTGAAGATGGTACTATTCACTATGTAACATTAAAATTTAAGATACTTATTTTTGCAATTCGCAAATTTCAGCTTTTATAATTATCTTTCATTAGCTCTAACCAAAAATATTGTTTAAAAATACAATAGTACAATTCCATATCATGATGAAAAATTTACATTAAGAGATACTTATTAATGGAGAGCCCGAGTTCGATCTCCAGTCACGGCGAAAAGTTTCTTCAATAAAAATTTTTCTGATAGGTCACCACCTCTCTGCAAACAATGGCAAACTTCAGAGAGTAAATAATGCTATGTAAAGCTTCTTGAGAACATGAACTTTAGCCGTTCGGAGCTTTATAAAAGCTATAAGAGCTTTTTTTTGGCTATATAAAAATGTTTTTATATGAACACACGACATAAAATATAGATTTAAAATAAAAACATTTAACTTGTGCGTCTTCATATATTTCCAATTAGTTTACGTACCAAAAAAAAAAAAAGTACTTATTTTGAGTACTTAACAGACTCAAAACAGCACCCTTAAAACACATGTATCTGAAACCCTTATAATTGTCAAAATAAGGCAGCATGTCAAAAAAAATAATGAAAAATGTCATGGGATGAGAACACCTTTAAATAATTTCACCATGGGCTATACTATGGCATGCTCTATTGATGTAAAAGCCGCGTCAGACTATCTGATAAATCAAACAAGGTTTACCAGCGCTAAAATAGCAACGTTGCTGGAGCTGTCAAAAATTTTAGCAACGAATGGAGGTAAATTCAGAGGCTGAAATGATGTATTAAAAACGATTAATTAACGCTAATAATGATCATTAGTAGAGGATTTGGAACATATTTCATCGTTTATTACCCAAACTGTAAATAAATTCCAAAATCTAAGTAAGCCATTTCAAAATAAATAATTTCTGTGATATTTTTCTATGACTATCTCTTGTTTAATCTTTCTTTTGAGTACATTAAAGAAAGGATTATGGCTTCACTAGTACGCAGTGGAGAGGATTAGTGTCTATAGTGGCCAAACCTTCGATGGTGTGAAAACCAAGAGTAAACCATATTCTTAAGAAAATTTTTCCTAACATAGCAATGTAATTGCCATTTCAAAGAAACATTTATTATAGAAGTTATAGAAGGAAATGACTTTATCATTAGGTTCTGGACAGGATTAGGATCGATAGTGGCCAAACCTTCGATGATGCGTCAAATTGAAGCATGCCATCCTTTTACAATTTTCCCGTCATAACGATGTGACTTTCACTTCTGGGAAACATTTGGTATAGAAGTTCCAGTGAAAATATTAATTTCAGCATTAGGATCTGGACAGGATTAGGACCTATAGTGGCCAAACCTTCGATGGTGCGTCAAATTGAAGTATGCCAAACAAATTCTATGATTTTTGTCAATTTTTTGGTATACGTGCTCCTACCAAAATATATTTTGCACGGAAGCTATGAACGAAAAACTTTTCTTTGGCCAATTTGCCTCTATATGGATGGCAAGCTGCCTCGGTCAAACCTTCGATGGTGCGTAAAATCAGTGTATTTCATCTTTTTACAAATATTTTTCCCGTCATAACGTTGCGACTGTCACTTCTGGGAAACATTTAGTATAGAAGTTATAGAAGGAAATGGCTTCATCATTAGATTCTGGACAGGATTAGGACCTATAGTGGCCAAACCTTCGATGGTGCGTCAAATTGAAGTATGCCAAACAAATTCTATGATTTTTGTCAATTTTTTGGTATACGTGCTCCTACCAGAATATATTTTGCACGGAAGCTATGAACGAAAAACTTTTCTTTGGCCAATTTGCCTCTATATGGATGGCAAGCTGCCTCGGTCAAACTTTCGATGGTGCGTAAAATCAGTGTATTCCATCTTTTTACAAATATTTTTCCCGTCATAACGTTGCGACTGTCACTTCTGGGAAACATTTAGTATAGAAGTTATAGAAGGAAATGGCTTCATCATTGGATTCTGGACAGGATTAGGACCGATTATGGCCAAACCTTCGTAGTTTTTTTTTTATATTGACTAAAAAACTTGGTGTTTTTTTTAATTATTAAATTGTGTTTTTTAATTTCTTTATTTAATTATACAATTTAATTAACAACAATATCTTAAAAACATATTTACAACAATGTTTACAATATCTTGAAAAATAACATAAAATGATAAAAAAGAACATAATCAGCCCAATCATGAAACATTTTCTTCCGGGAATTGTAAGTGGGAGTTTCCGGTTTTAATATAGCAGATAAAGGTATCTCATTTTTTTATTTTACACTCATGAATATTGGCGGTTGATGAACAAAATTGCATTAAAAATTTCCAAAAAGTATTTTACCTTAATCTTAAAAACGGAAATTCCCATTTACAACTCCCGGGAGAAAATGTTTCATGATTGGGCTGAATAAAACACGGGAGAAAAAACCATAAAAATGACGTTACAGCTTTATCCAAAGGCCAATATTGTGGGCAATCAAACTCTCATAAATTTTCAGCAAAGCTTTACTTCTTGAAATCTTGATGACTAGTTATAGTGGTAGGAACCAAATATCGTCTACTAGAACGATATTATTTATGTAAGCACTTAAAATTTTTATTAAAAAATTTAAAATTTGGTTACTTACCAGCATTGTGCAGTCTTGGTTGACAATATTATTTTTATTTTTAAAATAATTTTTAATTTTATGAAATGAAAAATCAAAGCTAGCTATAAAAAATTTGTTTTTCAAAATTTTTGTGTATAAAAATAAATACATTTTAATAAATACTTACTACATATAACTACATCGTGTAGTATTAATTATTTAAGTGTATAATGCGGTAAAAAGTTATCGAATAACTACAAGTGTGTTTGAAAATAAATAAAACTACATGTTTTGGGAAACAAATACACATTGTGTAGTATATTTTACTACAGTATTTTTTTGAGTGTAACAACAGATAAAAATGTGTTCACATTATCTGAGCTTCATTATTTGATAGATCATATGAAAAGTTGTATGATTTATCAGATAGTCTGAAGCGGCTTTAATCACACGCTTATCCAATTTTAGCAAATGATTGGAAAATTACACAATGGAAGAAAATAATGGGGATTTTTCATGATATGGTGTATTTGTGATAAGTTTATACAAAATTTACAATATTTACAGCACATTGTGAAAAAACCTTCAAAAAAATCTTGTATTTTTAAAATGATCTGATTTGTGTGTACATTTGTTTGGGTAGTTCATAGTTTAATGTAGGAAAAAAATTTTCTTAGCTGAACAAGAATTTTGTTAAAAAACGACCATCAAGAATTCTAGGCGATATGAAGATGTGATTGTTATCAATTACAATAGGGGTATTCACGATTCAGTGCAGTTGCCAGTGTAGTTGAGGAATTGTGCACTTAACAAAACCAAAATATACGTACGTCAAAAATCTACACAACTACATTTCTACTATAGCCTTAAACTTGAGGACTTGAGGAATTGTGTACATTGAAAAATTTTACAGCTTTGAAATAGTGATGCAACATTTAAGAGTTTTAGTACCAATTGCTTGATAAATAATAATTTCATTCATATTATAATAATTATCTCAATAAAAATCATAATAATAATCTCAGTTAAAAGTGTGGTGTGTTCTCGAAAACCTAACTGCACAACTGCATAAGTTCTCAACTATACTGGCAAGTGCACTGAATCGTGAATACCCCTAATATCAAGTTGATTTGACAAACTACTAAAATGTTTTGAGCATTAAAGGATTTCATTGTAAATATGAAAAATAATATTGTTACTAATAAATGAAGGTGCCCTGTTAATAACGTATTCTTATTACCAAAATAGTATACTATTGTTGATTTAACAATAGCTGTTGTTTGAGTAACTAGAATAAATCTTTTAAAAATAAAATTTTTTTGTACATATCCTGTCTTGTGCATAATAAGTTATTATTTTTAATTGACAATTTATAATATCTATGCACTAATTAAAAGCATTTCATAAATTAAATGAAATGGAGATTTTGCATTAAAAGGCCTCGTCCTCAAGAACACAACGTTGCAAGCTTCTTCAGTTTGCTTGGAAAATAGCATGAGCAAAACCTCAAAAAGGAAACTAAACTAATACTTTAGTAGTTAATGTACTTTTATTTCACAAATATTTTTACCCTGCTTCTAGAGCAGACAAGGAGTTTTGAACATGGAGCTTTTAAGGCAGCTCCGACTCGCCTTGGCAGTGCCATTTGCGGGCTATGTGGTTTCTTTGATCAAGACGCAGTGCCTGTCCATTACTATGCCCTTCCACACCCTAGCTGGTCACCCACTACTTGTCCCGGACCGCAACAAGCGGCTAACCTCTATATCTAGAGGCCGTCCACCATCCGCAACCCGTGACCCATTCGGCAGCTTGTAGCGATGATGAAATAAATGTTGTTTTATTAAGAATTTCTGTTTTGCCAGAACAATATGATTCATCATAATTCAACAAGCAGTTTTTCTTTGTATTAAAAACATTGCTGTAGATTTGTACATTTGTACTTCAAACATTGCTGTTTTGAAGTACATTTTTTATTAACAAAAAATCGGTTGCTATAACGAGAATAAAAACATACAAGATTTTTAAAAACGAAATCAAAAACACTGATGTTGTTAATAATACAACAAGATTTTTGGGTGTACACGATAGTGCAAATAAATAATACAACACAACAATTTCTCCAAAAAAGTCACCTTTGAATATTGTTTTATTAAAAACATTAGGTTTTGAAATCCTGATAAAATAATTTTACTTAAAATTACTTATTTCGTGATCCAAAAACTATTTAAAGTGCTGGCACAAAATAAAGCCATATCACTTGGTAGTTTGTATTATTTGGGTACAAAACATAGCTTATTTCGTACAAGGCTGTCACAACTAAAAATTTATAATTTTTGAGATGACGTAGATCTTCCCAAATTAATTTTGATAGCATACTTCTCTTTGAGATTCTGAATTTGTATTCTACCTTCAAATGATTCCAACTGAAGGAATAAAAAAAGTGAAACATTAAAAGAATATTGTACTTTGCAAAATAAATTTTATACACAAGCATAAAATGGCTTAGTTTTGTTGAAAAATAATTGCATAAAAAGAGTTGTATTGAACCAAATATTGATTTATCTGTTCTTTTCTCAACATGTCAATAATTTTTAGGCCAGGGGCTAGATTCGTTAATCGTAGAAAACGCGTGCACACTTTGAATAGAGATTATTCACAGAGTTTTTTAAAGTGCAAATAAGAAACTCACTGTGAAAAAGGTCTTATAAGGCTAAAAAAGCCAGCACAGAGCAAAGAGGGTTCTAATTTAATTTATGAAAAAAATAAAGTAGTGTTTTTCGATATAGTTAGAATTTTTTGTTTAAACTGTTATTTTCTTTTAATTTAAATTTGCAGATTAATTATGTATTACATAAGTTATTAATGATAAAAACAATATCAAAGTTGTTCGGGGACTCTATACAACTCAATAAATCGTTCATCGCTAACATCCAAAGGATTGATTTAGTCCCTAAAGTTCCTACTCACAATAATTAAATGCTACCTATTAAAACGTACAAAACAAAGATGTAAAATTTGACAAGTTAAATATATTTATATAATTGGGCCTATTCTGTGCAATCTGTTATTCTGTAACGAATTTTCTGTTACCAATCATAAAAGATGTCGACCATAACAGATCTGTTATAATTGGTATTCAGCTCTTCGATCTTTTATGGTTAATCAATCATCCAAAACAAAAATCTATTACAATTCGGTTAATTTCTTTAATGCAGGCTTCAAATCTGCGTTTTTGTGTGCCACACGGCGGCCATTTCAACACAAGTTCGATAATCAAGAAGCTAGTTTGCAAGTTTGGCACACTAGTTGGCTTGTTGACAAAATTTTTTTCTAGTCATTACGATACCGGGTTGTCTTGAAACATAAGTGTAGTAATATGTAGAGTACATTTTAATGATTTAAGTACGATATGAGAAATGTTTGGTACTTTTTGTTTTCTATTTAGTAGTACTCTATGTAAATTGCATACAGTATACGTGATAACTTTGTTTGGATTCAGTTACTTTCAAAAATTTGTTTCGAAAAAAGTAGGCAGGTGTGGAAACACTTGGAGAGCATTTTTGCTTTATTTTCCCCACACAAAAATAATTTTATTTCGAAGCAATAAATACTTTTTTAAGAGTACATTTCTACTCTTCTCAAATGTAAACCTGTGTGTGCCAAACAAATTCCGTAATTTGAACGCTCGCTTTCTCGAACACATACAAGCCGCCATATTGCTTGTCACACGAGATCCAGATGTGAAAGCCACATAATGAAACAGCTAATTAGATAATACACCGTTTGTCTCATTTTTGTTATTTCATTAGGGGGTTTCGCACGGACGTACATGTCATCCGACTTGGGCATGTACGGCGACAAGTACGATCGTTCGAAAGCAAATGAGACAGTCGGACCGACATGTCGGATGATAATAAATAATTTTTGATTTTTCTGCTGGTCCATCCGACATGTCGTTAGTGTGAACGCATATCGGTCCGACTCGCTGCATTTATCATTTGTATAAAGTTTTCAACGAGTGAACATCAACTTAACATATCGTACTTAAATCATTAAAATGTACTCCACATAGTACTACACTTATGTTTCAATACAACCCTGGTTTCGCAATGACTATAGAATTGTTTTTTTTTTGCTTTGTTGAACAGAGAAAATCAAAAATTTTTGTCAACAAGCCAACTTGTGTGCCAAGCTGGCGAACTAGCTTCTTAACTATCGAACTTGTGTGTATATGGCTGCCGTATGCCACACAAAAACGCTGATTTGAAGCCTGCATTAGTGAAGCAAATAAAAATTATTCAGCAATTCTTTTTTTTCATTCAGCAAACATTAATTTACATTCAGCAAAACAGTGTTTGCTGCAAAGGCTGTACTCACACGTGAATCAAATGATTGAAGAATAACGGGATTTTTTTGTGCATTTCACTCTCTCTGAGTTGATTTGACCGAAGTCTGTTCACACGTGGTTGTTTGATTGAACCTCCGAAGCAGGCTTTTCTGCTACCTACAATTTGCGGTTAGTATCATTTTCCTACTGTTTTATTTCGTTGTGTTTTGTCGTGCTGTCTGTGTAAATGTTTACAAAAATTGAGAACGGCAGTGAAAATTTGTATCTTTACGGATTGAAATTGATTTCGTTAGGAAATCAACATGCCGGATATTTTTATTTTTCTTTGGAATGCATTTATACAATATTCGGTCAGCTGTCTTGTTCACGAAATGGTAATTTTTCACTTTTAATATATTAAAAACAATACACAACACTCTACACTCACAAACATTTTCTCCTTTTTTTACTTATAAAAGTACTTTTTTGTTAAATCTACTTCCTTCTTATCAATAACTTACTACTAAGCACCAGCTGAGTAAAAGTTTGCAACGCTTTGACTGAATGATTCAGGTCTAGAGCGTGGTCAAAACTTTGAATGAAGCTATGACGTATTCAGAGTTCATTTTGTCTCTCACAGAGAGTTCATTTTTTTTTTTAGCTGGACAAACAACAACAAATTTGAGTTCATTCAATCATTTGATTAACGTGTGAGCACAGCCAAACAGCATTTGACCTTGCAGAATCACTTGAAATGAAAATGTGTTCACTGCATGTGAAATTCATTATGAATATTTTGTGTAGTGATTTTGTAAGCTATAGTGTACACTTCAGTTTCAGAATTTTCTCCTTTATAAACAAAGCACAGTGGCAGATTTGCACACTTTCCTCTTCGTCACTATCAATTCGTCGTAACTCGCCTAAAAATTCGAGGAATTACATTTAATTATTGACATATATAAATTGGATCATAGAAAGCACACAGGCTGGAGCTCAGTGAGTTTTTTGACAGACAGTTTTACTTTTCTACTAAATAAAACTCACACTCACTCTTACGGAATTGAAAAATATGAGTATACACATATTTTAGTGTAAAAATGTTAAATATTCTGCCATGTCTAGGGCTATTTTGGGCATAATTGAAGATCACTGGAAACTCAAATTTTACTTTTTTTTTATTGTTATTATATGTATTTAGACCTTCTAAGTCCAATTATGGAAAAATTTCGGACCGCTCTCAAGTTGTTTAGAAGTTATAGGGGGTACAAAGTTACAAAAATCGTACTGAAATACTAGTGATTTTAATTAAATTTTCCTACAAATCTAAACATTATGGATATCGAAAAAAGGTAATGCTTTAACCTTTTCAATGAGCTAAATCAAAAGAATCAATGGATTTCTTTTGAAGATATTGCATTTTATATAATATGCACATTTGACGGTTTACCCTTCCAGCTACATATATATGGTAGAACATAAAAACTTGAATAAAAAATCGTACGATTTTTTATAAAAGTTTTTCGCCTGCGGCACTTTTTTTATCTCAATATAATAAAAGTGTACAACAAACTTGAAAATTAAAAATACTGACATTATTTGTTAAGACATAGGTAACACTTAATGTATCGTGCACTCTTGACTGTTCACCCTTTTACGAAATAATAATTAAAAACTATAAATATTATCCACTGTTTCTTAATCACAACATTTGCACGACTTTTATGAAAACATTTATTTATCTAGTTTCAAAGACAAACACTGCAAAGGGACATACAAAATTGGTACACCTCAAATGTTTTGAGTACAAAAACAGTTATATCTTCCGAATTAACGCATAGATTAGGATTAATAGCTCGTTGAAAAGGTATTAGCATCACCTTTTTTTCGTATCCATAACGTTTACTTTTGTTTTGCTTACAAAAAAAAAATCACAAGTTTTTAAGCCCATTTTCACAAACGTTGACCCCTGTAACTTCTAAACTACTTGCGAGCGGTCTGAAATTTTTTCACCTTTATCTTTTTTAGCTCCAAATACACATTTTGCCAAAAAAAAAAAATAAAAAAAGTCCATTTCCAGTGATCTTCAATTGTTCCCTATTTTGGACATTTTTTGTTGGAAATTGAGAAAGTGTTATTAAAATAATTTAAAAATTTACTCTTAATTTTTAAGGTTGAAGTTAAAATTAATTTGGATTTTTTTTCATTATTTAAATCATTGCGGTAGTGAAATTTGTCAGTAATGCGATAACACCCTTGCATGATTTCGCCTTACTATTAAACACAGCGCATCCAATAAGCCGTCATCATTTTCGCTGTATCGCCATTTTATTTTTAATTTTTTAACACAGAGCTCGTCTCACTTGCACTCACATTCTATGCTCTAAGAGACATCTTGCCATCTCACTTACTCGAACGTCGAATGTGAATAATGTCGTCTTCATCATGTCTTCATCTTCAGCGAAGTCTTTGTCGGGCACAGTCGTCACATAAAAATTTTAAAGGCGTTGTTCATCATTTGCTGCACTGAAGACTTCTGAAAGAAAAAGAAAATTAGTTGAAAAATTCCCTCAAGAATTTAAAAAAATAAAATTAGCTGAAAAATTGTTAACGATATAAAAACTAAATAAATCTCGATACGAGAAAAGTACGCGTTGTGCTAACGGTTTTAAAAACAGTGCCATTATTTTTTCCAAAATTTTTAATTGTGTGGCGAACGATCGAAAAAAACGTAAGTGACAAAAAAAAAAAAAAAATACTTCGAGCAGCGATGAGTATAAAAAAATTGAAAAGAAAATTTTCCATACAAGAAAGCGTAGATATAGGAATAAATACAGAAATTTTGCAAATTTTTTAAACGTCTAACTGCTGCTAAAGTTAGAACCTATAGTCATTTTTTCTTATTTTATATATATACAATTATGAAAATATTTTGTAAAAACAAGTGAATTCATTTTTGCTTTTTTTTTTTCTTTCATGGTGATGCTATTCCTATTGTACGCGCAGAACCAATGACGACGATTCGCAAGAAGTTGGTGATTGTCGGCGATGGTGCTTGCGGTAAGACTTGCCTGCTGATTGTCTTCAGCAAAGATCAATTCCCTGAAGTCTATGTTCCAACTGTCTTCGAGAATTATGTCGCAGACATCGAAGTCGATGGCAAACAGGTAAGCAGTTCATATGATAAGCAGACCAAACCACCCACCCAACAAAATGTCTGCTCTTAATCGAATGTTATGGGCAATAATTTAGGAACATTCCCATAACAAAAAATTGAAACATAAATTGAAGTGTATGTATTAAGCTTAAGTTTAGCCTTTTTTTTTTTTTATTTTGAATATACTTAAGCTCCTTTTTGTTGTAGAATTTCGTACTTGTTTTCCTTACATTTTGATGCGTTCATCATCGCAAAATATTTCAATGCTGTCATTGGCAAAAATGTTTGGCAACTCAAAATAAACGAGAGATTTTTATGAATTGATAAAACCAAGACACACACAAAGTTACATCTTTTTCCATAATACAACTAGTTCAATTACATATGTATATACAAAAATATCTTGTAGTAATATGTTTTTATATCAATATTATTTTCGCTATAGTTTTATTATTTTTATTTTAACCATACAAAACTGTTGCTGGCTGTGAGCTTTTGATAAGAATATCTTATTGACTTTCCCCTTTAAGGCGATATTGTTTTATGGAGAACAACTAGTAAAAATCAAATTAGTTGTTTGAAAGCACTTTATTTAAGATCATTTTTTAACTGGCACACTACTTGTTATTTTCGAAGATAGTCAATTTTATTAACAAGACAAAAAGGTATTTTTTTTTGAGGTAGCAAAATTAAATACTGTCTCAAGATGGTGATCTCTCGCAAATACCTTCTGGATTAGCCACTAATTTTTTCGTTAATATTCTAAAATGAATAATCGAATTCGATGAAATAATGAAGGCTTTATGTTGACGACACTGAAGCGCTTCTTGTACTATTTTAACGAGGATTTGGTGATAAAATTGAAAGTATTTTTATTTTTGGGTATCTTTTTTCATGAAACATAGAATTATATATATATTAACATTAAATATAATAAAGTAAATGAGGTGTTTATAATCTAAGTTCAGCTAGCTTCTTTATTATACTATCGTATACTGGACATTAAAAAGTTTTTGTATTTATTAAAGTAGTAAGTTTCTGCAGAAAAGTAACTTATGTCCCTTACTCTGATTCCACAAATAATCAGACCTACATTGTTTTGATTACTGGACTAAAATTTAAAATAATTCGGTATTCAAGTGGACGGAGTTGAATTTTAAACTGAAATACTTTTGTACAATTTTGGGTCATGAGGATTATTATAAACCAATTTGAAAACACTCAGAATTTATTTGAATAATACACTTGACAGTTACAAAGTTATATCTGAGCATATTATAGATTTAGTCAGGGAACCCTGACTAGCTGTTAATATTTAATGACCTCAAAAATTAATTTTCAAGCTACAACCATACAAACACAATAATTGTTATAACTCAACATTGTTATAACTCAACATTGTTCTAACTCGAGCTGTTATACCTTGTCGACACAGACATATGCCCAACTTAAACCAAAGTACCAACTTTTCCTCCAACCGCTATTTTATTTTCGAAAATAATCTATTGTGCTTTAACAACTGACACTTGAATGTTCTCAAACAAGCAATTGATTTCTCTCTAGATATCGATGGTTAAGCGCACAAAAGTGATAAGTGACAAATTTTAAATATTCAGAAACGTCGATTTTGTTTTTAAATTTCAATACATTTCACTAATTTCACTAAAAAATACATTTCACTAAAAAAACACTAATTTCAACTGTATACTGATCAGCATCCATTGGTTATGCATTTTCAAGAAATTTACACAAGGTATATATTATACTGATGATTTGGAAAATGCAGTAAACCTATTTTTGTCAAAAGGTCACTTATCACTTAAGTGAGCTTAATCATCGATATACAAGTTATATGCCACAAGTTTTGAGGCATAAAAAAAAAATTGTGTCAAAATTTATTATAAAATATTTCGTCTTAGCACTTGACCTTGTAATTTTCCAAAAATCAAATCTCCGTGCACCATATCAGTCTCCGAAAACCACCAAAAGAAAAAAATGTTCGTTAATCTACATTATTTTTTCTAGGCAAGTATAACCGATTATATCTACATTTTTTTTTTTGCAATTTTGTTTCATAATTCGCAAATTTTTTAAAATTTTAAAACAAAAAGTTTGAATTTGTTTTGTTTGTTTGAATTTTTTGTTTTTAATTTTTTTTTCCCCTAAAATGGACCTGAAATTGTTTATAAGTTTTTACTATTTATAAAGCTTAAAACACTACAGCGAATTGAATTCAACAAAAATGTAAAGGTTAACGTTAAGACTCAGGACAGTTATGATTCTATTTTCGGTACAATATTTGAATTCTTTTCTCGGGTCTTCTTTGCTAGAGCTGGTTTGCTTTCTGCCTAATACCAATGTGCGATTTGTTTTTTTTAATAAACTTTTGCATTTTTTCGTTACAACTTGTAGCTTTTAACGATTATCGTAGATTTTGATACTCGGAACTTAAGTGCCTGAGTACTTTGCTACGGACACAAATTCTTTCTCGGGTATAGAAAGAATATACATACCGATAAAATCATACCATATTATCATATAAAACGTTCTTATAAATGTCGAAGAAGTTTTTTTTTAAAGTAATACCCCCAAAAACATGGGGTTTTTCATATCAGTCTTGAATAGTTAAATTTAAATTTGAGGCTTTAATTTAATTTAAGCTTTTTATGCATTTTCGCGAAAGTTCTGGGCTATTTTAAAGGAACCATCAGGCCTAAATTCCACACTTGAATGCATTTAAATTCGAAACAAATACACATAAAGGTATTATAATTTACTCATGTTTTTAGACATTTCCTGATCAAACTCTTGTTCACGATAACAATGTAAGTCGATTTTGTTAATTCTAACAATGGTTTTGAAGCTATCGACATGAGAAATCGGTATTCCGGTCTTTTTTTTTTAATTAATATAATGTTCGAAAATGCGCTAAATAGGATTAAAACCACACCATCCTCACATTCCTCTTTCAGACCTCACGCTAAGCTAAAGAGAATTTTATTTATGATTTTTGGAATATGTAGGAGAGAGGTCAGTAAGTTAAACACGTTCGTAAGTTAAATACCATGCATTTAGGACATTTCCGACAATGGCAACACTGGTATTTCGACTGTCATCTTCTTTTTTTCTAGACTTCAATTTTCAAGTGATTAAAAAGCGAATAGACGCATTACACATAGCTGCGAAAATCATTGTGTTGAATTTGTGTTGAATTAATTCCACAGAAATTAATTATTCTTTCTTTTTTTAAACAATGAAATATAATGTAAAAAAGAAACTAGATAAAATAAACTTTGGCCATCACACATTTTTACTTGGAGTTTCATGTTTTCTTTTTGTGATTTTGATGGGGTGTTCAACTTATGGACCAAAAAATTTGTTTGCCAATTTCAGGCTGTCCAGAAGAATGCTCATATTTTTTTGTTTTGAAAGTAATCCAATCAGTTTCTTCAGCAAAAATTAAGCTAATGACATGCTCTTTCGAACGGTATAAAAACACGCGACAAATATTCATTTGGAGATAAGTTTAGGCCAAAAAAGCTAAAGGTGTTCAACTTATGAACCTCTACCCTACATAAATAGTCGGTCTTTAAATGAGTCGATACTTTACAAAGTCGCCGAATTCTCAAATAAAAGTTTTTGGAAAATTAATGTTTTTAATAACTTTAAAAAAAAACATGAAAAATCTGAAGAACTATGGTTTATTTTTTATAAATCTAGCTAAAAAAATCTTTAAATCTTACTAGAATGGACTTAGTCATTTTTGATTTCTACGGACTTAGCAATTTTGAAAAAACTTATTCGCCTTGGTATATTAAACAAGTAAAGGACAATTTAATTTTTTCAGTAATATTTATTTTAAAACCTCAGTTAGTTGAGCAAACAATCAGAATAACTTGAAGCTATTGATGGATAGCCCTGTAAACATTTTTAATCGCCTCATAATCGCCAGATGATGAGACAATCGCTGGCGAGCTCTTTTGTGAAACATCCGGGTATCGCCGAATGCAAGTAGCTGAGGTCATAAAAGCGATTCGTCGGGAAGATTTACCAACGAATCCCCGAGAGAGATCTTAAGCGATTCGCTGGAAAGAGTCAAAAACGAATCGCCGTGACGACGAGTCGCACATGAACTGGCAGAAGAGGACTTAAGCGATTCGCCGATAGATGTGGTAAACGACTCACTTTTAGGGATCCTCACCGATTTGTTGCGAAACATCATTGTGGAACGTTACAATTTGAATTAAGGTTTAAACTAGCGGGCTCGGCAGACGGTTTTCTGTCCCAATTCAATGAATTCTTTACTAGTTTAAATTTTTAATATTTTAAAATGATTTTTCAGAGTCTGCTTCATATGCCAATGACCGATTTTGAAAATTTTTCAAAAAGCCATCTTCCAACGATTTCCGTAATGAACGAAGATTTTAAAAAACTCAATGGATTTGAATCGTACATTCATCCGTTGAGCAATCGAAAAGCGATGCACCTGCGAACAATTCAACTTACTTAGGCAATCAAAAAGTGAACTATCTTTGAACGATGAATAGCGATCCATCTTCCATCGATCGCTGGAATGTGCGAAGGAAGATATCGAAATTTTTCAGAAAAGTGTGCATTTTTGGCTTTGGCAAAGGAAAACGATGCATCTTCCAAATTTCAAATAAACTTGTCTTTCTATCGTCATCCTAATGCAGGGTAGCGACTTTGATAAGAATCGATTCATATGATATGAAAATATAATCAATAATTGGTTTTGATGGTTTCTTCAATAATTTTTAGGACTCGCACATCTAATGCATTTCGGTCAAAATATTATTTTATTTGAAATATTTGAATAATTTTAATCTCTTTCATTATAATATAATTATTTGGCAAATTTTTTATTCGTAAAAGCAAATATATCATTATTATTTTGACTGATTTGATTTTTTCAAATAAATAAATGTTGGTCGGATACTAGGCACATCAGTACAGCTGTCATAGGTCGTATTGACCCGAGAACCGTTATAGGGGCCCCCTGTTTCATACCATATAGTAAAGAGGGTTCTTGTGAAACTGTAAAGAATGTATAAAAATAAAATTTTATCAATTAAATATTAATAAAAAAGAATCGTACTATTGTATGTTACATAAAATTTACACAGCATTTACATTATTTAAGTTGTGTCTGATCTAAAGCCTTGAATACGGACCTTTAATATTGAAACTCTATTAGGGTAAAGTTATACCCTTTTTTAAAAATAAGCGATATTCATAAAATAAAAGGCTTAGAATACTAACGAATCTGCTTTATATTATTGAAAAAGGCCTTGTGTATTGAAATTACATACGATGCATAATAATTGCTAGTAAACTTACAAATGTAAGTAACCATTCTGACAAGGAATGCACCATGAAGTATTGTTAATATATCTGTTACGCGCTGAACAGTATGATAAACTATTAAACAAACATGCCATAATACAAAGGAATAATTTAGTAAAATACCTCGAGGTCATAAAATGCAATTCAAGTAAAAATTAAATTGCAAAACTTGAAAAAATTAACTCATAAGATTTCACAAATTATTGGGCTGTCAAAGCACAAATAAAATAAAAATATGTTTCTTTTCGTAGAATTTAAAATTATTAATAAAAATACGTTAACAAAATTATTATAAAACTTAATTTTCAATTTATCAAAATATTAAAATACTTTTGTTAAAAACTTGTTTGCTTAAAATGGTGGCAGGCTCTTCAGCTGTAACCGCAGAATATTTCACTTGCACTCATTGCTGATGATTCATTGACTTTAAACAAACTCTAAGAATTCTTTGCGAAATTTAATTGTTTTCCGTTTAAAAAAAAACAGTATTTTAAGAAAGTAATGATTAATAATAACAATAATAAAAATAATAATAAATAACATGATAAAAGACGTATTTGTTATCAGTTTCAGTGTTTTTTTTTTCATGGCATTGTTTGGCACATACATACATACATATATCTATATTAAAAGGTGTTGCCTAGGTAGGAAATTCCAAAATAATTGATCACACTCAGCATGAATTGAAAAATGCCGGAAAAAAAAAATGTTGTTTCAATCAACATTAGCTAGGAATGCAATACAACAGAATCCCAACGCTTGAAGTTTTAAAAAAATAATTAAAAAAGTATAAATATTAAAAAATTGAAATTCCAGAGAAGAGAAAACGTTAAAATCATTAATATAAAAGAGCAGGAGAACATTATGTAAATATTCGCTAGCAAAAGTCAAATAAAATCAGAAAATCGGACAAAAGGAAAATACCAAATCAGTCGAAAACTTGCGAAAATTCCTACAAGTAAAACAACAACGTAATTTGGAAATGTGTATAAATAACAAAATAAACAAAATACTTCAAGATAAAAAAAAACTCCTACAAAATATATACAAATCAAAACAGCTTAAAATCACTCGAAATTTGTGGCTCATGATCAACAGAAGAAAGAGCACCAAAAACGGCTGCTTTTCAAAAAGTAAGCAAAAGGCAAACTTGTGATTAAAGGACTGCTTCTGCTGGATCAGTCAGAATTTAAGACAATTCTAATAAGAAAAGTCGCTGGACAATAGAGCAGTAAATAAAAATGATTTTGGGGATGAATTTAGCGAGGGCGCGCGACGGTGAGCGAATAACAACATGTGAGGCAGACAGACAAAAATTCGTTGAAGTCGAAATATCTTTATTGCCACTGGCGTCGATTGATCAAGTGAAGAAGTGGAGTCAAATGTGCGAGTGACTCACAACACTTCAGATACACGATGGATGCATACGCGCGCACAAACACACACCACCACTACCATCACCATCATCAATTGCTAGTCAGCGCTATAGCCGATGGTGTGTAATTCAACGTTTATGGAAATAGAAGGGAAAGAGGTAATAGCAGATAAAACAAATATTTAAATAAAAAAAAATTTCATGCAAGATCACTGGCAATTCAGGGTGGCTGGCTAATATGTTACAAATGATGCGAATCACCAGGAACAAGCGTAATTGTACAAATTTAAATAGATTTCCTTATTTTAAAACCGTTACATTTTGCACTATTAAGAAATCTCAAGACACAGTGCCAACATATAAAACGCAGATTTCACGAGAGAAGCGAAGAAAAATTTCTCCAAATAACTAAAAAAAATTGTATTTCCTTCAGTGACACTTTAACCCTATGGCTCTAAACTCTTACCTATGGTCTATCAAATTATTGCATTCAGCATTATAAGTGAATATAATTTATTGCAATAAAAATATTAACTGTCGAAAGTTTTCAGGAATTTGTCGTAGCTTCGTTGGAGATTAAAAAATGATTATTAACTCAATCATGAATCGTTATCGAAGTTAGTTTGAAAGAAATTTAACAACTATCATTTAACCGAATCCGTTTGAAGGCTGTTGGGTTTTTATTTTTTTTTTTTTATTTTTAGGGTGCTTCAGTCTGAATTCGATCATGACACTGCTTCTCGCAATACTTTATTGACTTATAGTACTTATAGGACTTATTGACTTATAGTTAAATAATTTGTAAGTCATTTAAGCAAAGGAGTGTCAAACTCTGAAGATGTCATAGGAAGAAGTCAACTACTACCTTTTACATTCCCATTCCCTAGCCACTTCACTAGTTCTATAGGGCAAGCTTATTCGCTAGTCAGAAATATAAAAAAACAAAAAACCTAGGCATTGCGACATCAATCTTCAGTTAAATTGTTTTTATTTATTACAATTTTGTATTCACGTTGTTCAATGAAATTGAAAAGCCCATTTTCCATTTTCATGAGAGAAAGCCGTAAAAAACATAAACAATAAACAGTACGAGCTTGAAGTAAATTAAACTGACCCGTCTATGCATTACCTAGAGACAGAAAAGTAGCTAGTACGTAAAGAATTAGTAAAATAGCTAGTGATAAGTAGGCAATTGGTTACTCTCAATACTGGCGGGTATTATGGCTCAAACTGTTCATTCTTGCTATTACAGTGCTTGTATTATACGAAAAAGATGTCAACCTGAAAGCACTATTGATTGTGAAAGATTGACCTTCTAAGAAAAGGATTTTTTTGGAAAAGTAAAGATGCAAACAACTTTTTTTTTTAATACTATATTTTGTAAAGAATAAATCAGATAAAATTTGAGTTTTTAGAATGAATTACATTATGCCTTTTATGCTTGACATAACAGGAAAGAATTCAGAGAAACTTTATTCGAAGTATATTAACTCAAACCAAAACAAAAAAACACTATTTATAAAGATAATTTACATCCTCCTTATTTCTTTTTATTTTTTCTAGGTCGAGTTGGCGTTGTGGGATACTGCTGGTCAAGAAGATTACGATAGACTTCGACCACTGAGTTATCCGGATACAGATGTTATTCTGATGTGTTTCTCAGTGGATTCACCCGATTCATTAGAAAATATTCCTGAGAAGTGGACCCCAGAGGTTTGTTTACATTCAAAACATAACTTATTCAATGGATTTTATATACAAAATATTTTCTTCATTCTTTAGGTTAAACATTTTTGTCCTAATGTTCCCATCATTTTAGTTGGAAATAAGAAAGATTTAAGAAATGATCCCAACACAATTCGGGTAAACTTATCTCCATACATTTTAGCATAAGTTTTTTTTCAATTGCTAATGCTACTTTTTTCGTACAACAGGATTTAGCCAAAATGAAACAAGAACCAGTTAAGCCACAAGAGGGACGCGCAATGGCTGAAAAAATTAATGCCTTCGCTTATTTGGAGTGTTCAGCCAAATCCAAGGAAGGTGTTCGAGATGTCTTCGAAACGGCTACTAGAGCTGCATTGCAAGTCAAAAAGAGGAAGAAGACCAAATGCCTTTTGCTCTAAAAGAGTAAACCACCAACTAAAAAATCAACAAACACAAACACACACAACACTCTCCACTTTACAAGAACTCCTGCTGCTACACCCCTCAATTCAAAGCCGAATATAAAAAGAAAAACGGATTTGATTATAATATAATTATATTTCATTTGAATTATATTTTAAAGTAAACAAAGAAATCAGCAACATTTTACAATTTTGATAGAGTGAAATTAGTTGGGCGAAAATGTAAGAAAAATAATCACTTAAAAGATACACCAACGACGAAAGCAACAACATAAAGTACATATATAAAACATCTTTCGTAAAAAAGTATTTAAGGTAAAAATGCATAAAGAACAGAATAAGCTGATGGCATAAATCAAGAAAAATAATAAAGAAAATAAAAAAAACCAATAAAAAAATTTAAAACAAAGCATTTTGTAAAAAATAATGGTTGAAGTCTTGATTTTTTTATCGTTTTTTGTACTAAAAACTTTACAATAACAAATACTACTACTGAAGCATGTTGAACTGCTATAATGTTGATAAGAACATATATTAAAAAAATATATACATATATATATATACTAGGCTCTAAACTACAACTGCAAAAAAGCAACATTTATTCAAATATTCCAAATTTATTCTTTTTAATTTCATAACTGTATTATACAACAACGCATCATTTCAAATATAATATTTAAAATAAAAAAATCAACAAACCAATTTTAATAACTGCAACAACAACAACACATTCACACACTACACAAACCATAATTTATTGCGATTTTATTATTGTATTTTGTAATTTGAAACTTGTAATAATTCTTTTTTGAATATAAGTTTTGTTATTTATAAAGCTTCCTTAATATAATAATAAAAAAAAAAAATATAAATAAATACATAAAATTAAACTGTCAATGCTGCTACATCAACTACGATATTTTCAGCTATATTTTTAACTAGCGCAGTTACTACAATTTACATTTTACCATTTTTTTAATACGAAACGTAAAAAAAAACAAAAACTTAAAATCAAAAATGCATACAAAAAAATTTATTTTTAAAGAAATGCTTTGAATTTAAAAACTAAAGAATATTTTATGGATGTATTTCTCAATTCTGTTTGAATTTTTTTATATGATAAAAAAAACCACAAAACAACAAAAAATTCTCTAAAAATATTTGCTTTCTATTTTCATTTTTAAATTATTTGTGTAATAAGGTTGGTGTTCGTTTATTATTATTTTTTTTTCTTGTGTGTATTATGCTTGTCGCATAATATTCCTTACAATAAATATTTTACTAATACATACATATTATTATATAAAATAAATAAAAAAAAAATACAAAAATAAATAAATCAATGTCTATTTTTGGAGGGGGAAATGGTAAATGGTGGAGAGCTTAAATAATTTTGAGTGACCAATAAATCGATAAATTGATAAATTTTGTGCTCTTTCTTATTAACAGATAACAGTTCTGATATTGATAGCACCGATGCGAAAACTTCGAATCATAACGCGTGTGAGAGCTCCGATAGTTCAATCCCTGAACCTTGGATAAGAACTCTATAGGTTTCAGTTCAGAAATTCTCACCAACACCGGCTAAAGTGCGTTGGTTTGTTTGAGGTGTGAACTACAAACGATCTTTGATTTCATCACAACGGAAGTAAAGAAGAATACTGCTGATTTTGGTGAGTTCCAGTTATATTTACATTACTTCTAGACAAAATAAAACCAAATCCCATACTCGTACCTGAGAAAAATTAACAGACAAAAAGAAAACATTATTATATGAGCGCATATCGTCCTAGTCCATATAAGGAAATAGTTTTTCCAAATCTTGGTGAAATTACTGAAAAGAATTAAAACGAATTCAAAATACTTTAAAACCGTCTCCGGAATTTATCTTATTTCTTACAATTTACACAAATTTCTTGAAGAAAAGCTATGTGCTAATGAGAAAAAATAAAAAACGACTTGGAGGCACAATAATGTGGAAGAGAGGGTGAGGAAAGTTATAAATGCGCTACACGTATACAAGAAGATGCTGGGCATAACTTGGGGTCTTCTACCCTCTGATGCAGCGAATCTACGCAACGTTAGTTCATCCAATTCTACTCTACGGAGTAGTCGTGCGGTCGCCGACGATGAATTAGATGAACTCTTGGAAAAAACTCGGCGGGAAGCTGCTCAATGCACAACAGGTGCGCTAAAGTTAACTTCAACGAAAGCTTTTGAAACCATTTTATGTTAGGATCCTCTAGATATATATGCTGGAACTCATAGCTGGAAAAACGGCACAGCGTCTTACAGCAGTTGGTAACTTCCGCAAAAAAGTTGTGTACTCTCTAGAATTGGCAAGGATTCCATTAGTAGCATAGACTACATGATTCCTCGCATAAAGTACAAACCGAGTGGTGCACAGGCATCAAAAAACACCCAGCGGGCGGTCAACATATTCAGCCCAGCATGAAACATTTTCTGCCTGGAGTTGTAAATGGGAGTTTCCGGTTTTAAGATATCACATTTTTTTATTTTACACTCATGAACAAAATTGCATTAAAAATTTTCAAAAA
Organism: Tetanocera ferruginea; assembly: GCA_958299015.1. NCBI lineage: Eukaryota > Metazoa > Arthropoda > Insecta > Diptera > Sciomyzidae > Tetanocera > Tetanocera ferruginea. The sequence continues at coordinate 32,761,433 of OY282640.1, read as the reverse complement.
GTATTTCAACTTTATCTTAAAAACGGAAACTCTCATTTACAACTCCCGGGAGAAAATGTTTCATGATTGGGCTGATTCACAGATGGCTCCAAAACTAGTACGGGAGTAGACATAAGGCAGAGATACAAACTACCGGATCGCGGATTGTCTTCCATGCAAAGGTTTTTGCCATCAGTAAGGCCGCAGAGAAAGTACTTAGAACAAACACTTATTGCTCTTTAATTAATAAATACAGATATCACATGGATATCCATGAGCAAATCCATGTGCTCCGATACTGTCAAGTGAAGAAATGATCTAGCAAGCATAGACGTATAAGATGCATTGAGCACATAAAATAAAGTGTGTTTGGGTTCCAAGCCATCAGGGTATTGACGGATTGAGATCAGAGCTCATAGAACACGTAGCTATCCCACTACAGGAATTGTACAAAAACCTTGTAACTATCCTGACACGTTTCCGAAGGGACAGCAGGAAACTGGTGGGTATCCTCACTGGTCACTGCATGGTGATGGTTACTACATCTGTAGTAATATCCACGTTAAAAGCTGGGCATTACTACAGATGACAACTGAAGGAAGTGCAAGGAGCCAGATATCCACGAAACCTTGGATATCACCTTTTATACACATGCCCCGCTATACTGAGATCTATACATTCCACGCGAATCTTTGAGGATTTCCTAATTTCGTAGTCTTTCAGTAACCGGTACCACTAAGGACCTTATGGTCTATGAGAGACTCCAAAGAGATACGGCGGGACTAACCGTTCTGTGCGAACAGCCTTTGTTGGAAAAACCTTTCGAAACTAACTTCAGGACTCAGTGCTGTGTTCAAATCATACTGATGTCTTTTTTAGGAAATTAATAATTTCATAGGAAATTATGGATATCCAGTAGGAATATAATTAATTCTACCGACCTGTTTCAAGGCATTCAGTAGCTAAGATTCTATGAAATTACCATTGTTTAACTGTTTCAAGCGGAGTTCAGTTAACATCATTGCCATATAAAATTAGTTATTTTCCAAGGCATGTACAGTGCGTGGTTCATACGAATGCGGTAGTCGTCGCTAACTCGAACAGGATCAACAATTTTGCGAAGAGCTTTCCTCTCGAATACCCCAAGAGCGGCTGCATCTGTTTGCGATACTACTCATGCCTCAGCGCCATAGAGAAGCACAGGTAAGATGATCGTATTGTAGAGTGTTAGTTTTGTCGATCGAGAGAGGGCTCTGGAACCTATTTCTCTGCCTGCCTGCTGTAACATGGGAGCCTAGACGCCATGCTTCCCTATTTGCAGGCAGCATATACTTTGTTTTGCCCTCGTTAATCGTCAACCCTACTTTTCGATATCGGCGAAAGCAGCAGTTACATCAATCTTGGTTCGACAGATAATATCGATATTATCAGAATACGCAAGGAGCTGGACACCTTTGTAGAATATGGTTCCATTGCGATGTACACCTGCCTTTCGTAGGATCCCCTCCATGATGAACTTGAAGAGATCGCATGATAGTGGGTCTCTTTGTCTGAAACCTCGTTCGGTATTAAAGGTTACGGAGAGGCCATTTCCTATCTTGATTATAGATTAAGATTAATCTATAATCAAGCCTTAAGTTTATAGATTTTCAAAATTAAGACCTTACTTTGGTAAGGTACCGTTTACCGTTTCGAGTACTAAAATTTACTCATCTACCAATGTGTGAACATTTAATTTGAGGTTTAATTCTACTCCCATTTATTGATCTAAAGTGAGACCAGCCTGGTTGTACTTAGCGCAACTTCACGCCGACTTGTTGCCTTGCTCGTACCACTGAGGTTACCACAGCCAGCACTAAACTCCCCGAAGGCCCAGCAAAAGGTCTTCCACCCGGAATGAGCAATAACGAAACTGGACATAAATTGATAGTTATGTTTCCATTATAAAATAATGCCGAATACATATTTGTTTTTCCATGATGCACCTCTTGGATTAGTCAAGCATACAACATTATTGCATAATTGTATGCCAGAACACAGGATCATTTATGCTCAATGAGACTTATTTTCTGGCATAAAGGTCCTATCGTTGGAAATAAGTTATCAACTTTTATAATACTTACCCATAGAGATATATCAGAATTCATTCATGCCAGTAATAATCAGTACCTAAACCAGGTTTCTTAACTATTTCCGTGCTAACAGTATGTTGTATATCATTTGCTACAGATTGCAAGCTCCATTTCGTCAATTTGCAGGTGCCACTTCAATGATTTTGCATCTCAAACCAGGGCTCATGACACCTTTGTTTTTCAGCAGGCATGTATATTAATCCGAGGTCTAAATGCACATGACCACAGCTACTACCATCACCACCAGGATGATGATACAACAGATCTACACATATATAAATGATTGAAAAAAGAACTTACCAAATATTTTTGTATATATATATTTTTATATTTACTGAAATTTTTTTATATACGGTTACACATAATAATTTAAGCGTTTTTGCCTGACGCTGACACGATGATCTTCTGCAACATTTTATATATAAATAATATTTTTTTCAACAGTAGTTTGGTTTTAATATACTTAACATCATCAACATTATTATACTTTTTGTGTTTTTGTTTACATAACTAGATTTTTTAACAGTTATTGTATTTTTTTTTTTTCTGAAAACATTTGATAAAGTTATTTTTCATTGAAATTGAAAGTAAATGTGAAAATCAAAAATTATAAAATGAAAGAAATTAAAACAATAGAATTGCATACCAAGCAAATAAGCTTAAAATATAATAGCTTAATGGGAAATATTGTTTAATTAACTTAAATTAAAAAAAAAACTTAAAAGAAATAACTTAAAATATTCAAAAATATGCGCACAAAATAATGTTATTATGTATTTACATAATGTTTATGTCAAAGAGTGCTTAAGGCTAAGTTAATGTTAGTTTAACGCCACGAGTTCGCGGCATGATTTTTGCAAAATTTCACTATTGATGAGCTATGAGTAACAATTCAAAAGTGAAAATAATCAGGTATTGTCTTAAGCTCGTAACAATAAGGCAACATTGAGTTCCTAAAAAAAGTGTTTTCATATGAATATGCAAAAAAAGCTGTTTACAAATGGGCGTGACAAAACAATTTCATTTTGCAAAGGTTAGTATTTTGAAATTATAAAAGTAAATATTAAATTAAATATTATTAAAAAATATTTGTGCATGCAAGTTAATATATTAAAAATATTAGAATAAATAAAATGTTCAACTAATTAATTTAAAGCCTTAATTATATTGTAGCTCTGCATATAGGTTTTTTAAAATATACAATACAATTGTTTCTTAGAATTAACTTAAATAATTTAAAAAAATAAACTAAAAGTTAAACAACCTAGCAAAATAAAAGTGAATTATTATAAAATAAAATTTAAAAATTTTACAAGTTATATAAATTAATATTTTAATTTCTTTTAGACGACGCATAACAAGAGCATAAAAGAGAGCTGTTATTTTTTTTTTGTATTGATCCCTTATTTTATTGCAATTGTAGCTTAAATATATATATCTATATATAATGTCGTAAGCTAGCAAAGTCTGTGTTTTTTTAATGCTCTATAATTTGTTTACTTTTTTGTTTTGTATATAATATATTGAACTCTAATTTTTATTTATTTTTTTTGCTGCAACGTGACATACATATAACAGTCGTTTGATTGTGCGAGGAAACAGAAATTGATTTGAATAACATGCTATTTTAACTGCTTAACTGCTATTTTGTAAAATTTAACTATTATTGTTTCATTTAAAATTAACAAATTTTGCTATGATAAATTTAAAATATATATTTATTTCATGTTTATTAGTAGTGAAAATTCAGTTACGAGTTAACCATGTTTCAAAGTAGGATGCAGTTTAATATTTGTTTGTTTATGTGTGTTTTTTTGATTATAAGTTGTGTTAAGTATTGTTTTTTTTTTCTCTCTGTAGCCAAAATTGGCAAACAAATAAAATCATATATTTTAGTGTTGAATTAAATAAATTTTTTTTGTTTTTCTCAATATAGTTAGTTTTGTTATTTATAAACACAAAACTTGCTAACAACAAACGCTGTATTCTACTTGCTAGTTCTGTGCTCTACTTATTTGTTCCTGTTTATAGGATTTTAATTTAACACTACAATGTATTAAAAATTGTATTATATTTTGTTTGTTAAATAGTGCTAGGATTGCTTCCTAACTAGTTTAAATTTCGTCGTCGGCGAAATACCAAAGCAAAAATCGACCGTATGCGCCACCAACGACTGCGTCGACGTGAGTTGAGCTTCTCTGAACTGGTGCCATTGCCCAGTGCCTAAGAATTATTTAAAAATGTTTATGTTAGCATTTGATAATTAAAAATATTTTGTACCTTTTGCTGTTCCTTGCGTCGTATTTCTCGCACGAGTGTGTAGAAAGCCTCATCGATGTAGTGACGCAACGCAGCAGAAGTTTCAAAGAATGGACAGCCGAACTGTCCAGCCAAGCTTTTGCCCTCGTCCGTAGAAACCTTTAAAAAAATTAAATAAGTTAAATATAATCTAAAACAACATTCATTAAGCATTTTCAAGAAAATGTGGTTATAAACAGGGACATTCAAATTTTATGCATTCAACAATTGTGAAATTTTTTAACTTAGGTTTGTTAAAAAGGTACGAGTAACTTGCATGCACGGGTTTATTAGTCATCTGTGATTCCCTATAGTTGTGGTTATATTAAAATAGCATTTATTAGTTTTAGTATGGTTGGGAGTATTAGCAAACAATACAAACTCATGTATTTCTCCGAAAACTTAGCATCTCGTATGGCGAAGATTATGTCGTTGGATATGGGGGTAATTCGCAGAGTAGGTATTACAAAAAATCGAAAGAAACTCCACGTTGTTCCGTATCGTACCAGTGACATTAAAACGATTTAAGGTGAACGTTGAAACTTTGACGTTTCTGGATGTCTGTATCAATAATGGATGAATCCTTAGTTTAAACCCTCGAAATTGTAGGTGAGCTCAAACCATTAACGCTTAAATGGACTAGAGGCAACCATCGCGTAGTGGAAAAGTCATGCACTATAACTCTCAAAGTAGCTTCCAAAGATAATGAACCTTTGACTTACGATCTACCGTCACAAAAGTTCTCTCTCAGAATTTCACACATTTAAATAAGCTACCGATTCATTTATTTAATAATAAAAAGCCAGGCCTGCTAATCGGCCTTGAACATTGCCACCTGACCGTCCCTCTTAAGACAATTGAAGGGAGTGTAGGTGAACCGATTGCTACAGAAACGCGATTAGGATGGTGCGTTAGACGAAGCACAGCTAACTTATTCTCAGATGACCTGGTAGCGATTCATTTTGATGTTTGCGAATGCGAAAAATTCAATGACAAAAATCACGATGATTTGGTCCGAATTTTTTCTGTTGAAGCAATGGGAGGCACACAGAACAGTGATGCGCCCCTTACAATATAAGAGAAAACTTTAACGCTCATCAAAGAAACCACGTTGTTTCAAGGAAATCGATTCGAAGTCGAGCTCTTGTGGCGATATGAACAAATTCGTCTACCAGATAGGTATTTGATGGCTCTATCTTGACTTTGTTGCCTAGAAAATCAATTTCAATCCTCTCCATTACTGTTAGAGAGCGTGACAAACCAGCTTAATCAGTACCTGTCTAAAGGTAACATAAGAGAGCTTTCGCCCCAAGAACTATCTATCCAAATAAGCTAAATAAATTTCGATTAGTCTGGGATGCTTTTGAAGGGTTCTGATCTTACCGTGTCTCTCTTGGGAATACTATTCCGCTTCCGTGAAAAAAATTGTTCTTACCGCAGTTATTCAGGAAATGTTCCATTGTGTGCTTATTCGTGGCAACGACCAGGATGCACGACGATTTTTTTGGCGGGGTGGCGACTGCAGAGCCAAGAAAATTCGTAATGGCAGCCATGGCTTTTGGAGGTACATGTCCACCATTTCAAGCACAATATATTACAAATTTTATTGCAACCAGATACGAATCTCATCTTAGCCCAGCTCACGTTCTCTTGCATGGGTGAACACTTCAACGCTTGGTGAATTTTGCTTCACAATGATAGGAAGAGCCGGGATCGAAGAATCAACAAGTGACATCGCTATGAACGCCACAAGTCAGTTATTCTTGTGGTACATTTTCTGACAACTCATGTTAAGAACTGCTTAAAGCAAAAGGATCGATAGGTCGAGCTTTTCCTCTATGTGTGTTTTCGTCCGCACTGAGCTGGCCTTGGGAAACCTCCATTATTAATTGGGAGATCTACCCCAGATCCGCCCGTCAAATTGCCTACCTTGAAATTTCCTTGAATTGGATTATATCTGAGTATTGGAGTTACAGCAAATTTCATTTATAACAAAAAACTCGAAAGCTCTTCATTTCTACAAAATTTGTTTACAATTGCATAACAAACTCTTGATACTTTGATCAAGAAGCTTGAATCTAAACCCAATACCATAAGACATATATACATTTTATGGTATTGGAGGGATTCAATACGGCTAGGAATTAGGAGTCCAGATGCTGTTCTGAAGCAGATGTTTATTGCTGAATTTAACTCCTTTTTGTTGCAATGCTGCACTGTACCTTCAATGAGTGCCCGACAAATGGAAATGACAGTGTCAATATAAGGACATAATTCTGTTTTAGGCATTTCAAGAATTTTGTTTGTTATATCTTTCGCTTGTGGATTCTACAAGGTTGGATTAAACGTTGTCATAAATAACTTGATATTATTTAACGCGGTTGTATTACCTTAAATAGAAATAATATCCTGTATAGCTGTTTTCACTGACCTGCCTTAAGGCATGTTGGATGCTTTACAGATTGAGACTGTTCAATGTTTTTTTATGTTTTCAGTATGAAAAAATAAAGAATTGAGATAACTAATATTTTGAAATGGCATGATAAGCATTCCTCGCATTTGGAATGAAAATAACTCACGAACATTCTGTTCAAATACCGTAATTTCAGGAAACTTAAAACAATTTTAAAGCACTGTAACATAGTTAAAATGATACCGTAAAAATTCTTAATATTTTTATGGCTTCAATGATCTAATAACTTTCTTATTTAATTGCTTAGCTCTTGAAAGATATTGATGCTTATGGGTTGGCAAAATTTGCGGGCGATGGATTCTATGTATTGCATTTGTACTTGCTCACCTTGCGCTGTGACTCCAGATCCACTTTATTGGCTATAAGCACCAATGGAATATCCTCGGATAAACGCACACGCGATATTAGTTTGCGATACTCCGAAGCCTCTTGAAAACTGTGACGATCGGTGACAGAGTAACATATAATAAAACCCTCACCACAGCGCATGTACTGATCACGCATAGCTGTAAATTCCACCTGACCTGCGGTATCCAGTATATCGAGCAGTGCAGCCTCGCCATCAATGACCGCCTGCTGCTGATACGAATCCTCTAAAAAATTGCACGCAACGAAATATTCTCTCATTTCTTTTTATATAGCTATGCATTATTTTAACTTACCAATTGTTGGGTCGTGATAATCCAAAAAACTGTGGCTAACAAACTGCAATGTTACGGCTACGCGGTAAATGAGAAGACCAAAGTTTATTCTATTCATTTTCTACAAACACTGAGAATAACCACAAAAGAAACCCACCTGATTTGCCGACACCGCCATCACCGAGGATTACTATCTTATAGACGCGCAGCCCGCCGCGCGTGTTCTGCGGTGGCGCCACCACAGTTTTGCCAATGTTACCATTACCATTATCACTGCGTCCGTTGACGGACAATGTTTCCTTATCGGAGCTAAACTTGGCTTTTGTTGATTTCTTAAGCGCAGCACAGCCAGTGGTTGACATGTCACCAGCCATGTTATAGTAAGTGGCTGGCTGGTTGCTTGGCCTCTGTCTGGTAGGAAGATGTTATGCTGTCTGACAGCTACTGTTGCTGCTGCTGGTACGATGACGCACAACTTTTGGAGCACCTAGGTCTGACCTTGAACTAAAGATAATGTGCTTAACTATCTATCGTCGTAGATATACACCTCTTGTGGCTTAAGTAGCTGCTAATTTCAGAGTTCCGCAGAATTGTTTTTGCGAGATTTGTTGAGCTTCACCGTCGTCGTTAGCTGCTTAACACTCGCAGACATTTTTACTGCACCCTTTTGTCATTTTATTTATAATGCACATATTTCTATTAATTCGTCAATTTATATTTAATTACTAAATATTTGCAACATTTTTACGAATTGAATTGGATTTGTACACAATTTTATGTGTATTTGGTAAACTTTTTTACTCGCTGCTGCTGCCGTCCGTCAATCTGTCACACCTCAAAACTTTGCAGATTTGCTTTGTTGTTGTTTTTTGACATTTGTGTTATCAGAAAAATAACGGAATTTACGAAGAGAAATACAAGAGAAAAGCACAAAATTATATAAATCATGGGCGTTGTTCAGCGAGCATCGTATGTGTTGCATTTGAACACAACCATACAACAAATGTACGTACAAGACCTATTTTATTCTATTTATCGTCACGTAACAAAATGAAATCACACGGGAAAAAAAAGCATTGACTTTCATGTATATCTTTTTTTTATTTGCAACCGTGTACGTGCATGTTAAAATGATTTATGTACGTTTTATACTAATAATCATATACATATATTCATTACTATGTACTGCATATTTGTAATTTGGGGAAACATTTTATTTTACTCATTCAAAATATATTTTCCGTCGAAAAATTTGTAGAAATTCCCTGTGCATCCTGTTGCTTGTAAGAGAAATAAAAATATAACCATTAAATCGGGGAGATTACGATTTCCGGGGCGCCGCGATTTGACGATGGATTCGAAGAGTACTCTTAATAAAAATAAGAATAGCCAAAGGAAATGTTTTGTTATCGATTTGTTTTCGAGTTATCGATTTTTTAAATTTTATTTTTTGCTATAAAGTCTATGAAGTAAATCGGCTATATTATTCTTAATATATAACCGATATTAATGATTAAGGTAAAATTTAAAAGGTTTTATATAAGGCTTTTAGAAAAATTTTAAATTAATGAAATCTGTTGAGTACTTTGTATTTTATAGGTATTTTTATGCAATAAAAGAATATTTTCTTACATAAAACCGTTATTTTCTCAAAAATTACCGTTATTACTATGAATTATAAAGAGTAAATTATTAAAGCTTGAAAATTTGTCTTTCATTTGGTATATAATATATATAATTTATTTGACTTTTTGTCGTGTTTTTATGTTACAATGATTTGCCCTTGTACGGAAAATTGCTTATTTCACTCATATTTACCTTAGATGTTTTGCTTTCTTACTCCATATTTACGAATATCGCCAATTCAATACAATATTTATATGAATTAACGGGATTTTCGAGTCAGTTAAAAAAATTTGTATTTTTTGGTCGACCAGTTAATAAAAAAATATAAATTTTTTTATCTATCGAAAAAAAGGTAAAACTTTCAGCTTATCAAAAAGTATATATTTTTAGTACCTTAAAAACGAAAATACTGCAGAAAAATTTTTATTTGTATTATATATTGTTGAAAAGGCATTTAATTACCTTTCGAATAGCATGTCTATCTTTAAGATCCATTGGATATTGGCAAAGATATAGAAAATTATGTGAACAGATTTTTTAACAAAGAAAACACTTGGAAAATTTTAATTTTATGTAATATAGTGTGAAATTAAATAAAAAATGTATATTTTTATATGTCAAACAAAAGGTTGAACTGTTAGCTTTTCAAAAAAAATATATTTTTAGTAACTTAATAACGTAAATTTTTTAGAAAATAACGGTTCTTTTTATTAAAAAATTCAACTTTGGAATAAATTCGCTTATAAAATTAAAAATATTGTAGCAATGATATTTATAAGATATATATTTGCAAGGTCATTTAATGACCTTTAAAATGACATATCAATCTTAAGGATCCATTGAGTAACGGCAAAGATATAGATGTTTTTTTGAACAGATCTTTTAACAAAATTTTTTTTTAAGAAATCGATAACTCGATAACTAATAGAGTTATCGATTTTTTGTTCGGCGAATCATGTTTTTTTGTTGTTCTCTACCAGAAAACATCTTCAAATCGCGGCGCCCCGGAAATCGTAATCGTGCCATTAAATCAAACAACTTTGGCAATATTTGAACTTAATGTTCTGAACAGGTAAAAAAGGCATTTAAAATGTTCAAAATGGTGTATTCACTTAAAGACAACGTTCAAATACATTTAAAACCCCTGTTTAATTAGAACTAACATCAGAATTTGTTAAAAAGTAGCGCAGCACCGATAAAATATAATTTCAGTTCCAGTGAAATTCAGTAATTCGACTACTCATTCCATGAGACAGATGCCCTGCGATAATTCATGACATCTGTCGCAAGGCATAAGATATGCCAGGGCATATGCGGTCTCCACAAGATTTTCGTATGCCTTGGTGTATGTGATGGCGTGAACCATAGTAGAATAAATAAGGTAAACTCGCTAGAAGAGAGCGTACTGCCGTAAATGTCAAATCGAAGTTGACAACTCATATAAAATCCCCAAGCATTCTCAAAACAATGAGAGAGCAAGAAAAAAAAAATTCCAATTGAAAAAATCAAAAATTTTTTTTTATTTAAAACTAGCTGATGTTACCCGGTGTTGCTCGGGATTGTTCCTCGAGCACAGAAAAAAGGCGATTTTTAAAACTGAATTGATTTTAACATTTTTTAAATTATGAATTTAATGTTTTAAACTATCGTTTTTTGGGGTTTTGCCCCCTAAATTCGTCGTAAGTGTGTAGTCAAATTTCCATAAAACAGTACCTGAAAAATATTAAATCTTCCAGGTCTCGCTCCGACGTCTGAAAAAATCATTCTTTAAAAAACTTTAATAAATGCGTTTAAAGTTTTTCTTAACATTCATTTAATATGCATTTATATCTCAGAAAAAAAAAATTAAAATTTTAAAAAATCCTTTTGGGATCGATTTGATTTTTGTATTGTCTTCGTTCAACATCGGTTTTGGTCGGTACTGTTCGGTTGATTTTTGTTCATCTTTATATAGCTTCTGCTCGTTTTCGTCTTTGGTCCTTGACTTTGTTTGCCTTCGGCGCATTCATTGATTTTTGTCGAAAGAACTTCTAAAAGCATAGGATCTATTTAAGTAATAGATACGATCGCTGAACAAGTTTTATCGAAATCAGTTAATCCGTTTTAAAGTGAATGAGACAGATATAGTTGATTGCATTAAGCGCCCTCTTCCTAAGGAGTCAGGTTAATTAACAATCTAAATTTTAGCAAAATCGGTCAAGTCGTTTAGGAGTTATTGAGTCTTAAAAATTCACTATTTAAAGCGCGCTCTTGCGTTAATCTTTGCAATTTTTTATAGCCTATGTTTTATCTTGGGTGCAATTAAGCCTTCTTACCAAATCTAATTGAAATCGGTCCAGGCATTTAAGAGTTATTATGAAGTGCCACGCCCACAGACTTCCGTCCACTTTTTTACATATTTTTACACCGCCCCCTATCATTTTCTTCTCTATGAAACACGTACTCGGTGTCCAAATTTTAGCTCAATCGGATGAACGGTGCGCGAGCCTATACGGAACAAACAGACAGACAAACATTTGATTTTATATATAAGAGAAGACGACACAAAATGCAAATTGGAATAATTCAAATTTTATTTCCTAACACAGGGCCGAATTAAGCTGGAGGCCAGTGAGGGCACTGTCTTCAGTCCCCCATCATTTGGGGGCTCCCACCATCCGTGTTAGAAATGGGAAAACAATTAAAAAAAAAACCAATGTCGAATCGAGTAATCAATAGAATTAATATAGAAAGAAACCTGGATTATTGTGTGGATTCTTGATGTATATTGTACTTTATAAAATCAGCTCAGCTGGCTCATATTATGTTGAATACTTGCATACGAACATGGAAAGACATTTTTCTATGAAGTGTTCGCTTCGATTAAATCTCGTAAAACTTCTAAATAACAACCACTCATACTATTCTGATGATTGTCATTAACGATATTTATAGAACAAATAACGATTTTTCTAATTCAATATTTTAAACATAATAAAAATGATATAGTTAAATCTATAATAATGACTATGCATACGTTTTTGTGCAACTAACTTTTTACATTCATTGTTAGGGGCCCTCACCAATAAACTGGACTCAGCGCCCCACCAACCTTAATTCGGCCCTGGACACACAGCTGATTTTGACAATATCGGCAGTACTGAGAAGAGAGCACAATCAGCGCTGCATATACCTTATTTATTCTACTATGGCGTGAACTATGGCCTGTGGAGAGGGCTTGTGACGCAGCAAAGCATTAAATTTTTCTAAAAAACGGAGTACCTTCAATTTCAAAGCAGTTTTCAAGCTCATCACATTTTTTTGCTATCGAACACAGCGTCGAACTGTCAAAAACGTAACGAGGCATAAGAAATCTATTTTCTACAGAACTCTACGCTACGTCCCGACACGTTACGATTTCGGTAACCACTTATATACCACGTTTATCCGGCACGTTAAAGCGCATTTATTTGTTTCGTTTTGTCACAGTACGGTTTAAAGTAGAGTGTTTATACACAAACACTGAGTCGGTTTCAGTGAAAGCGATTGTAGATGCGTTTTCACAATTTGACAAGTCGATGTACATTCTGTCACTGTGCTCAACAAAGTTTGAAAGCTAGAACACTGCGAAAGATTTTCAGAACGGTTGCAAAACAAAAACTTGTTTATGCGTACTTTCAAAGCGACTTGAAATTTTAAGAACCGATTTAAAATGAGGTCTTATTGAATCGCTTTGAAATTTTCAAGACAGTTTGAAGTTCTGTTTATGCAATGGTTTGAGTCGAAGCGATTTCGACCATATCGCCTTGAAGCGTCGGATAAACGTGGTAATAAACATTTCTCATTTAACAGATTTTTACTTGACAGTTGGTACCGTCACGCTACGCTACCTTACGCTTGGCTAATTAATGTTTAAAAATGGAATCAGTTACGTTCCGTAAGTGAGTACAAACCCCTAGACGAACATTTTTACACATTTCACTAAAAAGTATCGAAGATATACAATATTCGTAGAAAATATTTCTGAGTGGTTGAAAGCCTTAAAATTTCGTTTTATACATGTGATACTTCTTGCATATATATCCAATTCCAATTGATTCCAATTGTTGCTTACATCCAAGGTATAACTATACAGGTAGAAGTGACAATTCTTTTGGTGAACATAAGTTATGCCTATATGTCACTGGCTAGTTTAAATATTTTTCAGCGCTTAAATTGTAAAGCCTATATGACACTGGCTAGTTTTAGTATTTTTCAGCGCTTAAATTGTAAGTTAAGAGCAGTACGATAAATGCTCACTACAATTTTCCGTTGATATGACTGCATCGCTATATGTGCAATCAAGCAAATCAAGCGCTAGAATATACAAAAATTTTCTACTTTTTCAGCTTCTACCAGCTTAAAATCACGAAAAAGTCATTGTGAATACCTTGTTACAGCAGAAAGAAGAACAAGATAAATATTTTGTGAAGCAGACATTCTGCATTTTTGCCGTTGTACCTTTTAATGCTGTTTTTGCATTTCAATTGGTTGCATTTAAATGTTTTTAATTGAAATAAAAAACAACTGCGCTGCTCGAGCTCGTAATTATTTTTAAATAATTCGGACAAGTTGTAGATTTTTGACAAAAAATAAATTATATTTTTGTCGCAACAGCTGTTGAATTTTTCACAAAATTTTCTACAGACATCCCATTCACACAAGACATTGCTGTCTCTTTTATCCCCTGCTTGTTTAAAGATCTGAAAACAAGCAAGTGTCATATAGACATAAGTTAAAATCACGAAAAAGTCATTGTGAATACCTTGTTACAGCAGAAGGAAAAAAAGGATAAATATTTTGTACAGCAGACATTCTGCATTTTTGCCGTTGTACCTTTTAATGCTGTTTTTGTGTTTCAATTGGTTTCCTATAAATGTTTTTAAATGAAATAAAAAAAAATTGGGCCGCACGAGCTCGTAATTATTTTTAAATAATTCTGGAAAGTTGATAATTTTTGACACAAAATAAATTATATTTTTGTCGCAACAGCTGTTTTCTGTTTTGTGAATTTTCCACACTATTTTTCTACAGACATCCCATTCACACAAGTCATTGCTGTCTCTTTTATCCCCTGCTTGTTTTAAGATCTGAAAACAAGCCAGTGTCATAAAGCCTATATGACACTTGCTTGTTTTCAGATCTTTAAACAAGCAAGGGATAAAAGAGACAGCAATGTCTTGTGTGAATGGGATGTCTGTAGAAAATTTTGTGAAAAATTCAACAGCTGTTGCGACAAAAATATAATTTATTTTGTGTCAAAAATCTACAACTTGTACGAATTATTTAAAAATAATTACGAGCTCGAGCAGCGCAATTGTTTTTTATTTCAATTAAAAACATTTAAATGCAACCAATTGAAATGCAAAACCAGCATTAAAAGGTACAACGGCAAAAATGCAGAATGTCTGCTTCACAAAATATTTATCTTGTTCTTCTTTCTGCTGTAACAAGGTATTCACAATGACTTTTTCGTGATTTTAAGCTGGTAGAAGCTGAAAAAGTAGAAAATTTTTGTATATTCTAGCGCTTGATTTGCTTGATTGCACATATAGCGTAGGCAGTCATATCAACGGAAAATTGTAGTGAGCATTTATCGTACTGCTCTTTACTTACAAAATTACTATATCCAATTCTGTTTTTTGTACTATGTATATTACATTTTTTATTTTTTTTTTTTTATAATTTCCCTATCATTTTCTCATATCAGATTTTGTTTTAAAGATAACTTGACAAGTGGAAAAAGCGTTTAAGCTTGGCAGTTCTGCTCTAACAAAATAAACGAAATCGCCTTTTCGCTAGACCTCTGCTACCATGGTTCAAAAATTCTAATCTAATAAAATAAATAGTACACATTTTCTACAATAGTTAGCCTGAATAAAATAGCACTTGTTCAAAAAGCATCACTTCGTACTCAAAAACAAAAATGTACGTTTTAGACTATTTTTACATTCTATGCATCTCTGGCCATATTTAAAAAAAATCAACAGAAATAAGTGTTGTGCAATTCAAAAATTACTTGAGCAAATAACTCAATATTTGAACAGGGAATAATAAACTTTTTATATACATAATTATATTATACTAGTTCTTTCCCGTCAAAAATGACGGGCCCGTTTCCACTTATTCGATTTTAAATTATTCAAATAATAATTTTTAGTTCCAAATACTCATAAAATGCCTCAAAGTAAAAACGGAAACCATAGTAGGTACGACGAAATATGTTTAAAAATATTTTGTAAAACTCAAGACTCAATAATTTATAAGGTTATCCCGATATTTGACGTCTTCTCACGAAAATGAAGATAGATACCCTTATTTGAAGAGGAGAGCATTTTTAAAGACACAAAAATCGCACAGGTGCTTGAATATCGTACTATTTTTTAGTACAATATATCTTAAAATTTGTAGTCAATACATTTTCTGCTACTTTTGTATTTTTGTAGCATCCATCAGATGATTTTTTAAGGTTCTGCGACTTCACACAGTCCAAGCTTGAAATATTTTCACGAATTTATTGCGTCAAAAAATTCAATGAAAGCAATGCATACTTATTTTGTTTTTTTCAAGCAGTAAAATATTGAAAACACATACTTTTTTATTAAAAAAAAACACAGCACAACACTGAAACATACATTTTTTTGAGGACACCACAAAACCCTGTTTGTCATTCATTTTCGAGAGAGAATATTTTTTTGTTTATAAAAAATAAGGGTATGTCAAATATCGGGATAACCTTATAATTATTGAGTCATGGTAAAACTGAAACTTCCAAAATGAAAAAAAAAATATAAAGTTTTTGAAGTTTCAATAAATCACAAAACAGAAAATGCCTAAAAATATGCTCTGAAATTTTTCAAAAAAATCAAGCGTTCCGCACTCACATTTTACGGAATTATGTTATAGTCATAGTACAATAAACAAGGTAGCTGCAGGGTTATCAATCCTCTCTCTCTCAGAGTCAGAATTGTCAAATTCAATACAAATTATTTGATGTCTCGTTTTGTTGCTCTTTTTCGTTCAGTATTTTTTTGACAGTTCTGACTTTCGGCTCTCAGCCCTGCAGCTACCTTATTTGTTGTACTATGGTTATAGTAATAATAATAATAATTATTATTATTATTTTAAATATTAGTTAAAAAGAAATTGACTTTAAAAAACATACTTTTTTTCAAAGCTGGCTTTAATTTTTGCTTGAAAAAGAAATTTCACAAAAGAACTATTCCATTTTTTTAAAATCTATTTGTTTTTATTTACAATTTTAAAATCTCAAATTTTTTAAACTATCAGCTAACATTCCTTATAACTACAATTTAAAAATCAGTATTAAATGGAAAATATTTGTGCGCCCTCATGCCGGTAAAAGGTATAATACGCTTGTCTGTATGATATTGATCCATTATTTTCATATCTTCAGCGCTTAGCTCAAAATCGAAGACATTGAAATTTTCCGCAATACGTTTCTTCGATGTCGACTTTGGGATGGGAATAACGCCAAGTTGTATAAGATAACGAAGACACACCTGAGCTGTACTCTTGCCATATTTCTGTGCCAATGCTTGCGCAGTCGGATCATAAATAAATGCTGGCCACTGTAGATCAGGCTTGGGACGTGCCAGTGGACAATAAGCCATTATAAAAATGCCACGTTCGCGTGAAAACTCGATGAGACGTTTCTGATTAAAGCCGGGATGGCATTCAACTTGATTGACTAGAGGCTTGATGCGACAATTTTGAAGCACGCGTTCTGTCTGATCAGCATTAAAGTTGGAAAGGCCTATGCCACGTACTAGACCCGCATCAACAAGACGTTCCATTGCCTTCCAGGTATCCAAATAGTCGACATCTGATAGGTTCATGCTACCATGCACATCACTATCGCTTGTATAGACTTGTCCCACAGGAAAATGCATCAAATAGAGATCAATATAGTCCAAGCCCAAGTTAGTCAGACTTGTGCGACACGCATGTTCCACCAGTTCTGGATCATGGTGAATGCCACCTAATTTGGTTACGATGAACAGATCTTCACGTTTGACAACTCCTTCGTTGATTTTAGTGCGTATCGCAGCACCAACTTCATGCTCGTTTTCATAGACGAATGCGGTATCAATGTGACGATAACCTACGTCAATGGCATCTTTAACAGCACGCTCTGCATCGGATTCATAAGAGCGCCAGGTACCCAGACCAATAACAGGCATCTCTTGTCCGTTACTTAGTTTGATTTTTGGTGCTAAAACCGTAGCCATGATTGTTTTTTTATATTTTCAATTAATTGCTTTCTATTAATCACTTTTTTAATTAATTACTTTATTCGTGCAACTTTTTAAGCGTATTTTTAAGCACTCAAGTATTTTGTTCTACGTCTTGACTAGCTGTTGTATTACGAAAGCAGAGATAATGAGATGGGAAACTTTGACAAATTTCGGCAAGAAAGAGATAGCCTTCTGTCAAAATGGCAACAATACCAACATAAACTATACAAATGTGTTAGTGCAATTTTTGACATACTCCCCAGTTACCTTAATTAAATACATAATTCAACAGTTTCCTTAAATTTAAGCAGTCTGGTGAAAACTCAGTGGCCACATCCAGCGCTCTCAATAAGTTATATATTCTGAATAGTTTATTATTTGAAACGTCAAAATAGTTGTCAAATTAACGAAATGCAAACAGTTTATTGAATAAATTGGTAGCTTAACCAGGAAATTGTAATTTTTGTCTCTTTTAAGTTTATTTATGCAGTATTAATTTTAAAAATATGCTCTCAAAACTACAAGAACATGCGCATTCATTGTTATTTGTCAAAATGTATGTTGCACGGCATTGCATTTTAACAAATTGCCAATATTTTTGATGTTTGACTTATCAACTCAGTCATAGAAAAACAGCGCTAATTAGGTTTTCTACTGGAACAGTTGTATCGCTTGAAAGCGCTCACTGATTTAATCTGAAACCCACCTTGGCATGAAAGCCAACAGCAGAGTTGCATAAAAACGTAGTTTTGTACTATTTAGAGTAGGTAATATTCACTACGAATTAATAAGTACGAAATTATAGTAGAATTGTACTAGTACTATTTTATTCGGAATTAATTTTATACAGGCCGGTTTTATTACAGAACGTCTCCACTAGGAATAGAATCAAGGTACAGAATAACTTTTTATTATTTTGACCCTCTTTAAGAATTTTGCAGTTTTTGGTTCTCTTCTCAAACAAGTTCTGACCTTTTATATATAATAATGTTTTTTTCACAAAAATGTTGATCTCAAAAGTAAGATAAATTGCAGTTCTTTCTTTAAATTGACGATTTAAAATTCTACCCTTAAATGCTGTCAACTGAAGGAACTGAAAAGTGACATTTTAAGAAAATATTGAACATAAAGCCCCAACAAAATCCTGCTTACATGCAATTGAGAGAGTAATCCAGATTATTTAAATCACTGATTACCTTCTCGCTTACGGAACCCATTATTTCTTTATTTAATCAATGAAGCTTTCGCTTGACATAGAAGAACTTAGTTATAAGCTTAAAAATTGTGTTGAATAACTTTTTACCATTCACCAATTATTTTTCAACAAGTTTTAAGTTGGTGAATAAGATATTGCTTTGCGCAAATTAGGAAAGCGATTGAAATATTGAATAGAGATCATTGTATATTAACTCTTGGTAAACAGGGCGAAAGTGTAAGACCATAAATTTTAAAAGTTAATGAATTTCTTCTTTAGAATGAAAAATACTTTTATTTGGAAGATAGCAAATATTTATCTGTAAATTCAGAAGCTAAAATGAATACGTTTTTGTTATAAAATCGAAACATAAAATAAGCAATACGTTTCACTTAAAGATTTCATTAGATAAAAAACTAGATTTGAAACATTTTCATTTTGTTTTGTGGCAAATATATTTACTTCCTTCATTTATCTTTCTTCTCTCAAAGCTGTTTCTACTTAAAAGAGAAAAATATTCCAAATATTCAAACTAGAAGAGCACGATTAACTTAAAGCAAAAGTATGAGGCTTTGCATTTTGGTGCCACTCTGGTTAAAACGGTAAATAATTTGTTGCTAAAATAAATTAACAATAAAGGCAAGTTTCTCTATTTAAACTTGTTGTTTAATATTGAATACTCGTTAAAAAATTATAAAAAATCACAGATTTGTATAAGCTTTTTTCGAACTTTGATGAATTTTATCTCCTAAACCAAAAAAAAATCCTTTTATTTTGCCACCATTGGGCTTAGCGAGTCCAAATACATATAATCTAACTATTCCAATTCAAAAAAAAATAAAAAGACGTGGGCCCTAAAGTAGAATTATGACAACATTTGTTTTTTTTGTGTTTTATCTACTTAGAACAGGGCAAAGTTTTTGGATTAAATAAAAATTGTAATATATTCTGCACTCTTTGCATAGAGGGTGCAGAAAAATGGAATATATTCTTGATTTCTTTTATCGGGAAAAGAAAATACCATTGTTCTACCGCAAACAGCATTTAAGTTCGAAGCAACTTTGATATAATAGTACATTTTTATTTTTTTTGCAATGCAACCCTATTAATAGAATCTGACAATAATACTTGACAACTATGAGGTGAATCATGTATACAATACATGAGACTCACAAAAGTACCCAAAAAATTGAAGAAGAAGCATGAATTTGGAGGGAAACATGAAAAAAAACATCATTAAAAAGAAGTTTCCCATCTCATTATCTCTGACGAAAGACTGTTGCGGCTTTTGCCAAAACGACCAGTTCACTTTAGTTCAGTTGTATGTGCCTCTTATCAATGGTTTGCTTTATATCAAAGTTTGTTTTGTGTCGATATTTTTTCCACATTCTCATGAGAAACCTGCATGGCTAGTTTTTAATATGTTGCTCCTCTACATGGTCGACTGATTACAGCGTGAGTCATATTAAGAGACTCGGGTCACCTCTGTTTATGTGTTGAATACTCTTTTGTTGTTTTTGCTATGCTTTTAAAGCATTGACGGGCAGCTTTGCACACTTGTGATTGTATAAGTGCATGAAAATATGTATTCATCTCACGTACAGAACGATCAAAGCTTCAGTATCCAAGCAAACGTCAAGCAGACAAGACCTGCGCTTGAGTGTTCCTTGAATGCATGAAAAAAAAATTGCGAGATATTACACTGAATAAATTTTATGTTTACACGTATGTATGAGCAACATTTTTTATTTTTAGAAAATAACGGCGTGGCGCTTTGCATGGTGTATCTAAGGAAGTAAAATTTGCTAATCAAACAATTTTGATTAGCAAAAATCTGTTTTAATGTTATTTAATATTAATGTTACTAAATGTTAACATTTTAGTAGAAATGCCAATTTTAGTTTCAGATTAAAATATATTGGTACTTTCGTTGGTAAAAAGAAATAATTAAGAGTTGTAAAAATTCTAAAAATTAAAAATAAAAATTAAAAATAGTTGTAAAACTCCACTTTCTGTGTTTAATAATTCATATTATCCATCTGTCGGTCTGTTTGCATTTCATAGTCCGTCCATTACAAGTTCATTTAAATTCGTTATATAAATCGAAGCACAAAAAAAAAGTCACCCAATGATACTACAAAAAGAGCTTTAGCACTGCATTGTTTTCAGTGTAAGCTTTAAAGCGCTCCTTAATACATACTCAAGATAAGAAAGTATAGGTGTGCAAAGTTGCCCGTCAATGTTTTAAAGTTTTGATTAAAGGAGCTTTTGGGTATCTTTATGTTAAAAATTTCAAGAGTTTAATGACGTTATCTATGGTTTCTCTAAAAAATAGCTAACAGAGATAATACAATCATGACTAAACATATTATAAACAGATTGTCGTTTTTGAGTGTTTTCCTAGCTTTTAAGCTTTAGACTAACGCTTATTTTGATAGCACTTAAAGTCAATTCTTTATCATTGTAATCTCAGATAGTTATATACATAAGTATCTATACAATTCTTATTGATAATAAACTGTCACAAAACTCGGGAGTTTTAAATGTTACACCTGGCTAAAAATATCATATATTTCTAGCATAGAAATATAAAATCAATATGTGTACAAATCTAGAGCTGAAATATAATAAGACTGCATGCTAAGTTTTTCTTTAAACATGAGGTTTTTCAATCACCATGTGTACTGCTATTGCTCACCCATTATTGCTCAACACCAGAATCCGTTAAGTTATTGATATATTCAGTATAAACTTACATAAATAATAGGTCTCCCGGGCAGACATTCTTCTGCCACACATTAAAATTTCTTGCTGTATGTCTTTTTGAATGAGAAATCTAAAAAAACTAGAAAAAAAAAATCGATAAAATATTAAAATAAACAAAATTTAGATCTCGACAACAGCACCATCTATCGGGTCAAAAACTATAATATATTTCAAGCTGAAACCAACCATATACATTCACAAAATTTCATTCAAATCGGTTGTGTAGTTTCGGAAATTAGCGTAAAAAAATGTCAAAGGATGTGGGCATTTCGATGCATATGATGTATAGTATAAGGGGGGTCTGTTAGTAAAGAAATAAAATTAGAAAGCAAATACAAATTGTAGTATCTGCTGTATAGTATGCATTAAATTTTAAGCACTCTAGTCGCAGTTCGAATATTTAGTTATATTTTCTCGGTTCTCGATATTTTTAAAACAAAAATCGTTCGTAGGATTTTTCACTTTATTTTGACGCAGTCAAACGGGAGCTAAAAATGTAAATAAATGAGCTTTTAGCGTCAACTTCAAAGGTGTTTTTGAAAAAGCACACCTGAAGCTTTTGTCAAACTATCGAAGCAAAAGCTTTACAGTGGCGGATAATTCTTTGAGGAATTGTTAAAAAATGCTTTCATTGCAAGCTATCCCCTTCTGACTCCGAGCAGCTTACGGGAACTCTAAATCAGGCCTTAGATATCTCATGTCCCAAGGGTAAGTCTAGAGGTAAACGAAAACTATCTTGCTGATACGAGGAATTTGGAATATTTAGGTCGCAGAGTAAAAAGATTTTTAGAGATTAGATATAAGATTTTTATCAACTTAGTTTAAGCAATTATAAAAAAGTAATTGGGAAAGCTGAGCGTAATTCCTGGAGACTTTTCTGCGGTAATATAGAAAAATCTTCTGAAGCCTCCAGATGAAAGCATTACTGAAGACTTCGAAAGATTTTTGCTTCACACCCTAGCTATCCGAACTTTTTTAAGAAATCAGATAAAATTTGGACATTTTCGAGTAGGGAAACCCTTGATCTTCCTATAAATCTATCATCCTTCCCGCTAAAGTCCTTAGAAAGAATGATGGACCTACATATTCGCTGTAGTGTTGATTCCGATCTGCTATAAGCTTCGTAGCACGCACAAAGGCAAGCCAGAAGACAAGGCTCCGCACTCTATAACAAGCTATATAGAGAAATCTTTAAGCCATTACAAATATATTATGGTGGCATTTTTCAATATCGAAGGTGCCTTTTACAATGTCCTCCTTGGGGCAATCATAAATGCGCTTAGAGAGAGATTCGTCGCTGAATCACTGTGTACACTGATCTACAACATGCTACCAGTAGAGTTATCAGTGCATCTGTAGGGGACTTAAAGACTAGAATTTTCTGATGAAAGAACTGCTAAAGATCGTAGAAAATGGGTGATGCAAGCTGATTGCTTATTGAATACTCTCAGGTCACCACTCTCTGAGCTAGTCCTTTTCACAAGAGGCCCGTTACTCCTCCACGTTTAAGTGGGACTCAGCTAAATATCTAGTAGTTGTTTTGGATATAAAGTTAAGCTGAAACTAAATATACTTGAGCGTACCAGAAAACCCAACGTCGCTCTGAATTCCTGTACAAAAAAGCAATAGTAAGTACCTGGGACTTAACTCCAGCGCGTTGGCTGTACTTGGCTATAATAAGTAAGATGGCCAGAATATAGTCAGAGTTAGGTACACAGTCAAATTGCAAGATACTTGGGAAAGTACAAAGAACTGCTTTCGTGTGCATGAGTGGGGCACTGAGGTCCACTTTCTCTGATACCCTGATTGAAATTCTTAACTTAATACCCCTTGATATTCTGGGAAAAAAATTGGCACAGGAAACGGCCAGAACTATTACACTATGGCTGAGGTATAATAAACTATCGACTCGGGATATCTTTGGGTCTTTTTTGGGTGAAGCCACATCCCTTGTCCAATACCCGTTTTAGTTTTAGAGTAGTAGGATATAAGCAAATAGTACCTCCAAACGGAGTTTCTTTGATCTGTAACTATTTTTTTCCAAAGGAATTCAATTTAAACAGTATGTCTTATATGGACGGAGCCAAAACCCTTGTCCAATACTCGTTCTAGTTTTTCAGTAGAAGAACACCACCAAATAGTAACTTCATACTGAGTTAAAATGGTTATAACTTTTACTTCTCCATAGCTATTCAGTTTGGAAAATTAGAGTTGTATGGGCGGAGCCACGCCCCGTTTTCCAATGCCCGTGTTTGTTTTATAATTGAAAGACCTGACCAATCAGTTAATGGTCATGCCCCTCTTTCCAAAGATCGCTCAAATTTTACAGTCGAAGGGCACGGCTCAATAGAAATTTCCTACAGAGATAAATTGATGTGCGATTTATACACGAAAGTAAAACCAAAAATTTGTGTTCTTGAAAAAGTGCCACGCCCCTTGCAGGTAGGAAGATGAAAAATACTTTCCAACCTACCAAATATACAAAAAAAAAAAATTTATTGAAATCGGTCGGTTCAAACACTAACTCCGTGTCACAATTAGATTGTATTCAATTTGATCTTCTCTGCATTTCAAATCTGAATTTAAGTTGATTTTTCTGAACTTCTGAATTTTAACTGAACTTTCTTTCATTTGTTTTTTTTTGTCAGAATTTCAAATGTAATTTCTGCATTTCATTTGAAATTTTCTGAATTTAAATTAAGTCTTTTCTGAATTTCAAATGGTTTTTATCTGAATTTCAAATTTCCGAATTTCAAAGAATTTCTGAATTTCATTTCAGTTCAAATGGAATTTCTGTTTTTTTTTTAATTTCAGCATTGTTTCCTATTTTCAACTGAAATTTCTAGAATCAAATGAAGTTTGATTTTGTTTTTATAATTTCAAATAAAATTTCTGAATTTAATTTGAACTTTTATGAATTTCTATTGATGTTTTCTATATTTCAATGAATCTTTTCTGAATTGAAAATGAGTTTTTTCTAAATTTCAAAAGGAATTTATTCTTTTAATTTTATCTTTTCTGAATTTCAAATGAAATTTCTGAATTCATGAGCTTCTCTGAACTTAAATGAAATTTCTGAATTTCAATTGATTTTTATTGAATTTCATATATATGTTCTGAATTTCAACTAGAATTTCAGAACTTTATTTTTTTTTTAGTTTCTGATCATTTCTGGAATTTCAATTGATTTTTCTGTATTTCAATGCATCTTTTCTGAGTTCAAAATGATTTTTTCTGAATTTCAAATGATATTTATGATATTATCTGTTACGATGTTATCTTTTCTGAATTTTAAATGAAATTTCTGAATTTAATTTGATCTTCTCTGAATTTAAAATGAAATATTTGAATTTCAACTAAATTTTTCTAAATTTCATATATATAATTTCTGAATTTCAACTGGAATATCTGAATTTTATTTGTTTTTTTTTTTAGTTTCTGATTATAATCTGATCTTTCTCAATTTATATTTGATTTTCTGAATTTCAATTAAATTTCTCTGAATTTCTGAATTTCAACTAAAATTTCAGAACTTTATTAGTTGTCTTTTTAGTTTCTGATCTTTTCTGAATTTTATTGATATTTTCTATATTTCAATGGATCTGTTCTGAATTCAAAATGACTTTTTCTGAATTTCAAATGAAATATCAGATAATAACAGATAATATCTGTTACGATGTTATGTTTTCTGATTTTAAAACATATTCAGAGATTGATCTTCTCTGAATTTAAAATTAATTTTTTTGAATTTCAATTAAATTTTTCTGAATTTCAAATATATATTTTCTGAATTTCAACTGGAATTTCTGAACTTTATTTGTTTTTTTTTTTAATTACTTATCTTTTCTGAATTTAAATTGATGTTTTCTGTATTTCAAAGAATTTATCAAAAGGAATTTATAGTTTTCATTTTATCTTTTCTGAATTTCAGATATTTCATTTGATCTTCTGTGAATTTAAAATTAAATTTTTAAATTTCAATTAAATTTTTTTGATTTTCATATAATTCAACTGAATTTCAACTGGAATTTCTGAATTTCAACTTCAACTGAACATCATTTGTTCAACTTTGACTTTCATTTGCTGTTTTTTTAGTTTCAAATTGAATTACTGAATTTCATTTGATATTTTCTTAATTTCAAATGAAATTTCGGAAATTCATTTGAATTTTTCGGAATTTTAATTGATGTTTTCTGTGCTTTAATTGATCTTAACTGAATTTAAAGTGGAACTTCTAAATTTAAATTGATTTTTCTGAATAACAATTGGAATTGATGTAGAAATATATAGAAATATTCAGAAAAATTCAAATGAATTTCCGAAATTTCAATTGATGTTTTCTGTGCTTTAATTGATCTTAACTGAATTTAAAGTGGAACTTCTAAATTTAAATTGATTTTTCTGAATAACATTGGAATTGATGTAGAAATATGTCTACAAAAATTGTTAAATCCCAGTGTCGATTTCCATTTCGAATTCGAGGCGGACTTACTTCTTCGTATATTTTATCCAAAACGCAATCCGATCCGAAACTGATCCGTTTCCGTATGAAATTCCTTTGAAAAACGCGAATCACTTTTAATAATTTTACTGATTCATCTCGAATTCAGAACGGACTTCATATACGAATCCGCTTCTGACTCCATCGAATTTATCGATTCGAGACGGATTCTTTTTTTTTTAATAACGCCAATTAACGGACTCATTTAAAAAAATCGATTTAAATACGAAGATATTATAAATCAAAATATTTTGTTTTTTATTAGTTTTAATTTTTATTATTGTTAATAATAAAGTTTAATATAAATTCATGGTTATAATGATTTTTTTTTTAAATTTTATTTTTCAAACTCTTGGTAATTTTTTAGCCAAAGTCCTCAAAGTAAAAACCTTAGCCTCGTTTTGATATTTTCTTATAAATGGGCCTTAAAGGAAAATAAAAATATAAATGAAGAAGATTTGAAAGGAGCACAAAATTAAAGAAATTAAAAAAGTTTCCGAAAAATATCTTGTTTATAATATCCATATGACTAGCCGCACGTAACAAGTTCGTTAACCATAATAATTTAAATATTCTGACAAGTAGTTCAATTCGGTTTGAAGGAGAGCTTCAGGAACACGTGCCTAATGATTTGAGAAAGTTATTTAAAATGAAAATAAGTAGGTACAAAATTGTATTTTTTAACAATTTTTGATATTTTATATCAAATATTTTGTTTAAATTATTATATATTATTTTTATATATTATTTTTAATATTTTATTTTATTTTTCATTGTATGTTTTATTCATTAAAAATAAAATGAAAAAAATTTATAAAAACTTCTTTAATGATAACGTTCTAAATATTATTTTGACGGACTCATAATGAGTTTGAAACGGATCCGTCGAAACATAAAAAAAAAATTAATTCCGCGCTGACGGACTCTTAACGGACTTCGATTCAAAAGAAAATTTATTCATAAAGTTTTAGTTTGTTTTTTTTTTTAAAGTTTTTAATTCTCTCGCACTTTTAATTACGTCGAACACGTTTCTGTTTTTTGATGAAAATTTTGCAATTTTTAATAAAAACTCATTGTTTTTTGTTTTGTATATATTTTTTTTTATATTTTTATAGTATATGTACTATTTAAATTGTAGGTATTGCTATAACACTGACTTTGTTTTAAGTTTGAATGTTGGTTTAATATATTTTTTTTTTTTTGGCTTTCAATTTTACTAACATTTTAGAAAAATATTAACTGAAATTATGTGATATTTCACAGTGTTTTTAGAAAGTTCTTGTTATAAAATTATTCATGAACATACAAGAGCCTAAAGAGTTAAGCTTAACTTTTCTGGTGCAAAATCAAGGAAATTTTTTTTGAATACAAAATCCTACAAGTGAATTTCTTAGTGAATTTCATGCATAATTAGTGTTTTGAAGTTATTAAAATTTGTTTTTCCTTATTTTGTTTTGTATATAATATTTATTATATTCTAAGTTTAATTGGAGTTTTTCTTACAGTGAGCTGGAGTTTGCTTGTTGCTGTTGGTTGTTGTTGTTCATGTTATTGAATATTAATGCATACTTTTAGGCGGCTTAAGCTATTGTAAACGATTTTAATTCGCTAAAATTTTGAAGTATTTGTTAACATTTGCAAATTGATGCATATTATAAATATGTGTGTGTGTGTGTGTGTGTGTTATTGAGATTAATATAACTATGTTTATTATGAATTGGTCTGCTTTTGTTGGCAATTCTAGACTAATTTTAAGGTTCGGCACACAAAACGACTTAAAAATCCTTAATTTTAAAAATTTTTCAAATTGAAAATTACTTCAAATTGAAAATTACTTCAAATTTTATGTTTCAGGTATTAAAAAAGTAGTTTGAAGCCGTTTTGTGGCAAACCCTAAATATCACCTCTTAGAATTTTTGTTAAATACATAACTTTTTTCTCGACACTTTTTTCTCAAAAAATTAATCCAGCTCCAATATGGCTCTATTTTTTTATTTTTTTTATGTTTTTACATTTCCATTTACATGCTTTTATTTTTCTCTTCTAACCATAAGGTTAATGCTCGATTTTTAGTTTTTAAATATTGATTATCATGAAGTGTTGTTTTTTTATATCGTTTAAAGTAAATATGTTTTTTTTTTTGTATTTAAAATTCAACTGCTGTTGTCTGTTTATTTTTTCGTTTTTCTAAAACATTTTTCAAATACGAGCAGAATTTAAAAAGAGCAAATTTGGGATTGTCAAATCTAATCACATATATTTATACCTATTAAGTAGTATTTATTTATATATTTAAATCTAATATTTTGGTACTTTCTTACCGAATGATGCACTTCTATCATCAGCTTAAATTGAATTTTAATTTAAGAAGTTAAATCTGGAGCTTTTTTAATTAAAAAACAGCGTACATTCTGTTACGTCATAACAATAGCATCCAAGAAGAGCTTTTACAATTAAAGCTTTTCACTTTTTACATTCTCTAAAACTCCAGTTTTTGAAAACATTTAGAGTTTCTTATGTATTAAATATATATAAACATATATGTATATATACTTTATATATAATTGTATAGAAGTATCTCTTTTCATAATTTTTCGCTAAATGGACGATTTTATTTGAAAGAGGATACAAATTTTGATTGTAGTTATTGTGGTTTTTGTTTTAGTTATCAGTTGTAGATAAAGTAATGAAAGGCTTTCACACAGGGTGTAACAGGTTAGTTAATAGCATAAATGATCGAGAAACCTAAAAAGGATAACTGACATAATGTTTGAGACTTTTTGAAAAACATATTTGAATTTTTTAATATTTAATATTTTCTTTAATTTTTCTTCAAGCTGTTGCACCCTGTTTATTACAATACACTTAAAAAATAAAAATGCATACATTTTTACGTAGATTTTCATGCTTAAAAAATAATGCATACAGTTTTGAAAATCGGTATAAATTTGAGTTTGGAAACCTAGGTATTAGTTTGTAGTATAACTTCGTTTGTGTTTTTTTTTTTCCTTTAAAAACTTTCAAGACTTTGACTGGAAAGAGACCCAGCATTAGATTTATAATTTAAACAGATTTCATAGATATTTGTTTCTATTTCATATATTATAAGCGGTGTTGAGAATTATCGAATTATATGGAAGTTAGAATTAAGTGCTTTAATGCTAACTTTACACAATCAACATTTATTATTTTCTATGAAAACTTCTTAAAATGCGTTTTCATTTTTGCTTTAATCGCTAAAAAGGGTCCCTTACCAGTTTTGTTTTTTTCTTTTCCTTAAATATCATGTTATATTAAATATAATTATTACATTATCGCTTAAAATATATCTACATATAATATATCTTTATATATTTTAAGTTGAATACTTTGTTTACAATGTGGGGTAAAAGTTTTTGTTATTGTATATATTTACAAAAGTAGATTCTTTTTATGAAATACAAAAAAAAAAAACAAAAAAAAAAATGAAAAATTTTATAAATAAATAAGTAATTAAATGAAAAATAATAATTCAAAGCTACGAGTGTGGTCCCAAAAGTACCCGAACTAACAAAAAAAAACATAATAAATTTGGGAAAAATAATTTTATTTTTCAATATAGTCTGTTTTCAGCTCAATACACTTTTCCCAGCGATGTTCAATAGTTTCGATACCCTGTTTGAACAATCGATTGGAACACTCCCATGACGCTGTTTTTGTTCCATTGGCACCCATCTTATGTACAGCTTTCTCAAGTCCAAATTTTCAATCAATATGTGATGTCCAGCAATTTTTGATATGCCTACCAGATCTGCTAGCTCACGCTCTTTCATTCAACAGTCATCCGATCCATTTTGTTGATTTTTTTTACCATCTCTGGCGTGATCATCTTATTTGGTCGGCCACTGCGAAGTTCGTCTTGGCAGCTTGTACGGCCTTGTTTAAACTCTGTCACACAATACTTTACTGTTGTAAATTAAGGAGCAGACTCCCCCCGAGTAGAATCTAGGTAGGCTTTGTTATGGGTTGGACTTAAACTTTCAATTAAAAGTATCCCAGCAAACATTATGACTTTTAAAAGACTCATATGAATGAGGGTTTATCATCATAATGCGCTCAAAAAAGACTCTTTTATGAGTACATTTTCGTATGTTGTGGGTTCCAAAATATGATTCATAAAAATTATTGTTTTATGAGTCTTTTTGGACTCATAGTAATGACGGTTTTAAGACTTATATTTGATACTCTTTTAAGACTCATATTGCGTACTCTTTTAAGACTAATATTTAAGACTCTTTTAATACTATTTTAAGACTCATATAAGAAGTCTTTTTGCAACGAACATTTGTTGTAGTTCAAGTTTAATGCATGTTTATTGCCAAAAACAAACATTTCTCTGAAAAGCGACGCCAGGATTGCATGTGCGCATAACGGACAGTTACAAAGTTTAAAACAATTAAAAAAAGCATATTCTCGATAAGTTTTTATTTATTTATTAGATATGGTGCTTTTTCAATAATCCGATTATATTTTCTCATGAAACACTCGTATATAAAACTCTTATGAGTATTTTTTATGATTACGCATATATCAATCAATATATGATCCTTTTATGAGTCTTTTTTTATGAACAATCATATCACTGTTATATTAAGAACTCTTTAATGAGTCTCTTTTATGAGAACTTATAAACCAGATACAATAATGACTCTTTTATGAGTCTTATTTTTGAGCAATCATTTAACAATCATATTAAAGACTCTTTCATGAGTCAATTTAATGAGTCATCATAAAACACGCATATAAGGCACTCTTTTTAGAGTCATTTTTTAGAGAGCCTCATAAAATGTTTGTAGGGATTGTATCACATAATGATGACCAATTTTTTCCATGTTTACAAATTCACTGAGAGCGTTCACTTATGATGGCTGCCAAACAAATTCTAAACAACGTAGAGGCTCTGCATCCCTGCAGCTTATTCTGAAGTAATTTCCAAAAAGGTTTAGTCGGGAAGCATGCCTAATAGGTCTAACTTATCCAACGAGAGAAACGCTCGAGAACACCTGAGATCAAGAGACGGCCAAATAGGGCTACATTCAGAAAAAAGTTTCTCTGAAAAAAAATGATAAAAAGGCATCATATTTAGAGAAAACAACTTGCCTGAAAAAGAGAAATATATACAAATATATCGTTTTTAGAGAAGAAGACTTTTTTATTTTTGAGAAAAGATTTGTTTTTATTACTACTTCGCATAATGAATTTTTTATCAAAATATAGGATGAAATTTTTCTTTATAAAGCCTATTCATTTTTGTGAAATTTCACTCGAATCTACACACAAAAAACTAAAGCTGTGAAATATATGAGAAAATTTTTCACAACATGTTCCTCAAAGTTGTACTCTGTTCCGCTTTTCACGACAATTTAATTGAACTGTCTATTATTTTGAAGTGAAAAATTACAGTTGTGTTAAATTTTGTTATTTTTATATATTTATTTTTGTCTATTTTGAGAAGTAAAGCATGACTTTCTCAATTTTTTTTAATTTCTTCGCAATAAAATATTTTTCAGGATTTTCACGCAGCAAACAATTAATGTTGCGAGCGAAATTTCTGCATCACAACAAATGAAACTGCACCACAACTCTATACAAAAAACGATAGCTGTCAAACACAAGTGGAAGTTTTCAAAACATGTTCGTCAAAGTAGTACTCTATTTCGCTGTGATAAATACTCGCAACATTTCTCTTGCTACATTTTTTCACGACAATTAAATTGAACTGCCTATTTATTTAAAATTTTTTTGTTTTAATAATGTATTTTTCACTATTTTGAGAAGTAAACCATGACTTTCTCAAATTTTACAATTTCTATGCAACAAAATATTTATCAGAATTGTCACGCAACAACACAATGCATGTTGCCAGCGAAATTTCACGCAAACGAACAGAGAACTTGGCTTAAATGAGAATTTTTTGTGCGAGAAAAATACTTATCATTAGGGGTATTCACGATGTGGTGTATTTTTGATAAATTCTTGCAAAATTTGCAAAATTTACAATATTTACAACGCACTGTGAACAAACTTTCACTAAAGTCTGGGTAGTTCATCATTTAGCAGTACGAGAAAATAAAAGAATTGAAACGAAGCACTGAATTAAATTAACTTTTATTAAATAAACACACAACCCAGCCAGTACCTTCATCCACGCTGAGTCAAAAAGTTTTTGTGATAAGTTGATCAAATATACAACGATATTTACAAAGAATACAATAGGGTTTCGCAATTGTATTTTTGCTACAGGGTTGTATTTTGAACACTGTACATTAGACCGGATCATTCTTATATGGATAAAAAAAATTTCAACCGACCGGGGTCTCAAAAGTTAGAGGAACTCATTAAAATGATTTCTGCATACTTTTTTTTCAAATCGGAGAAAAACCGCCGAAGCAATTTTGATTCTCCTGAAGGTAATCGCTATTCTAAAATAGAGAAATTTTTTAACGCAGGAAGATATGTTTTTTTCTGAGTGTAGAAATTTTACAGGTATCATGTTCAGCCCGTCTGATGTTGGCCTCTGATTTAGTATTCTTACATGTGGCATGTCTGGTGTGTTCTGAATCATTGATGTCATCAAGGTACCGTTTCTAGCAAGCTCGTCTACCTTGTCATTACCCTTAAGTAAAAAAAACATGATTTTTACTTGTAACTTTTTATTTTACAAAGAACGCATACCCACATCTTCTTAAATATTAAATTTCTTACTCATTCTAACATTTTGACATAAAAAATTGTTAAAATTTTGTTTCATTTTAACTCTTATTGACCGCCAAAAATTTAATGTTTTGCTATTTTTAAAAAGGCACTTTTTTGAAACCGCTGTAAAAGACACATTTTTTATAAGATTTACGTGAAATTGTTATTGTTGGACAGGAATTAAGTTCTTCTTTCGTTCTGTGTATCGCTTTAATCAAAGCTATGTGATTAAAAAAAAAAGTTATCAAAACCTGGACGATAAAGCAGTGAACAAATGAAATAAATTGTTTGTATGAATAAGAAATATTTTATTTTATCAGATTTCTTAAGTCGATTTCTCACATTCTGTCAGTTTTCGCACACAGCTTTGATTAAAGCGATACACAGAAAACAAAGAAGAAATTAATATCTTTCCAACCATAACACTTTCATGTAAATCTAAAAAACAAATGTGTCTTTTAAAACGGTTTTAAAAAAAAGTCTTTTAAAAATATCAAAAAATTCAATTTTTGGTGATCAATAAGAGTTATTATGAAACATAATTTTTAAATTTTTTGTATATCAGAATATTGGTATAAGTAAGAAATTTAATATTTTAGCAGGTGTGGGTATGCGTTCTATGAAAAATAAAAAATTACAAGCAAAAAACATGTTTTTTTACCAAAAAGGACCTTCAGGAGAATCAAAATTGCTTCGGCGGTTTTTCTCCGATTTGCAAAAAAGTATGCAGAAATCATTTTAATGAGTTCCTCTAACTTTTGAGACCCCGACCGGCGAAATCTAAATTTCGATCCGGTCTACTGTACATTTGATTTTTGTAATTTTACTTCAAATATCAAATTTATCAAAAATACACAATACAAGAGCAAATACACCACATCGTGAATTAGTGACATGAAATATTTTCATTTCCCACAAGTTCAGAAATATTTCTTCGAAAATGTGAAAATTTATTCTAATTAAATAAAATATTATTTGAAAAAGAGAGAATTGCTATTCTAAAATAGAGAAATTTTTTAACGCAGGAAGATATGTTTTTTTCTGAGTGTAGAAATTTTACAGGTATCATGTTCAGCCCGTCTGATGTTGGCCTCTGATTTAGTATTCTTACATGTGGCATGTCTGGTGTGTTCTGAATCATTGATGTCATCAAGGTACCGTTTCTAGCAAGCTCGTCTACCTTGTCATTACCCTTAACGCCTTCATGCAAAGGTACCCATATTAGATTGATGCCAAAATAATTAGACATTTCCCCAATGAGCACGGCATTCTTTGCCTGATTTAGCTTTAATGGTCATTTGTTCCAATGATTTGATCGCATCTTGGCTGTCGGAAAATATACAAATTTCTCGCTTTGATGCTATGTTCTTTGATAGCCATGAAGCAACCTCCTTTATTGCCATCATTTTGGCTTGAAAAATGCTAAAGCGGTCAGGAAAAGGATGTACCTAGCTCCTTTAAGCAGACTCTGTAGCCTACTTTGTTATCTAGTTTTGATCCGTCGATGTATAAATATAGAAACTGTCGCTTCCATGCAATATAGCGTAATATAGCACCCGTCACAGGATAGTGAGGGCTTACTGTAGTCAGTTCTTATTGGAATAAAGTTATACCTCTTCATTATAGGCGTTTTCGTTTATTTGTTAAGAGCAGAACAGGAACTGTCAAATCACTTGTTCGTGTTCTTTGTTTTGTTCAGAGCATTAAGAGTGGATTAATCGAGTTTTTTTATACACTCATAGCATAAACAGAGCGCTATCGACGTCACTCTACCTACTCTGTTTCAAAAGAGCAAGCACGTAGAGTGAATATCAGACAGCTTTGATCAGGAGAAATCTGAACGTGATCAGAGCGGACTCTTATCGAAACGTTCTCTATTTGCTCTGGCTCTGAAGATTACTCTGCTCTTAACACATAAACGAAAATGCCTTATGTAAGCGTTGCGTGTTTCTTGGCATTTCCATACTCCGAATTCTTTTAGTCTAATTGCTGCCATTTGATTGCCAACCGGGTCGAGCGGTAGCAGGTCAAATCAGGGTACACAGAATTAGGTAGCCGCAAGATGGAGAGCACGACTGCCGAAAATGTCAAAGCGAACTGCTTCAGCTGTTGTTGTTGTTGTTTGAGAGCACTGTCAGTTTTGCAGCAACCTTGTTATTCAACCATGGGTCAAATATCGTGTCCATAGCAGCAGTCGGTGGTCTCAGAGCACCTCTTAAACTTGTTTACAAAGGAATAAGAAAGAAACTACGTGACAGATCGCAGTAAAAGGCGTTTTCGTTTATTTGTTTAGAGCAGAGCAGGAACTGTCAAATCACTTGTTCGTGTTCTTTATTTTGTTCAGAGCATTAAGAGTGGATTAATCGAGTTTTTGTATACACTCATAGCATATAGCCTAGACCCATTGACTGCTGCTGCAACATAACAACACGAGGTGAAAACGAAAATGTTGGCATGTTGTCTACGACTTGATTAATTTAGATGCAGCGCGATAAGCCGTATTTCCATATATTTTTATTATTAAACATCGAATTTGCATTAAAAAAACAAACATTTAACACCAACACATTGAGAATGAGCAATAAAAAACACAAAAGAAGCACGAAATTAAACGAAAACATTAACAAATGCCGATGTTCTTACTTTTGTCGCACGTCAAAATAGAAAAAGTTCTAAATCGACGACAGCAACATTGCTGCAATAGGCGTTTTCGTTTATTTGTTAAGAGCAGAGCAGGAACTGTCAAATAACTTGTTCGTGTTCTTTATTTTGTTCAGAGAATGAAGAGTGGATTAATCGAGTTTTTGTATACACTCATAGCATAAACAGAGCGCTATCGATGTCACTCTACCTACTCTGTTTCAAAAGACCAAGCACGTAGAGTGAATATCAGAGAGCTTTGATCAGGAGAAATCTGAACGTGATCAGAGCGCACTCTTATCGAAACGTTCTCTATGTTCTCTGGCTCTGAAGATTACTCTGCTCCATGGTTGAATAACAAGGTTGCCTCAAAACTGACTGTGCTCTCTTTCGCTTATCCGAAAGTGTCAAAATCAAATGGCTGCTGAAAAACAACAGCAACAACAACAACAGCTCAAGCAGTTCGCTTTGACATTTACGGCAGTCACGCTCTCCGTCTTGCTACTACCTTATTCAGTGTACCCTGCTCTGCTCTTAACACATAAACGAAAACGCCTAATGATGCATTGTCGTTGCAACATTTTCACCACATTCACCTCCATTAGGAAAGCATGTAAAAAAATTTGACGTTTGACGCAAAGCTGCAGCCGCAGTCAATGTGTCTAAGCTAATAAGCAGAGCGCTTTCGACGTCACTCTACCTACTCTGTTTCAAAAGACCAAGCACGTAGAGTGAATATCAGAGAGCTTTGATCCAGTGTTGCCAGAGAGCCGAACTTAAATTTACCACTATTTGGGAAAAAAATTACCGCTTTCTGTGAAAATTTACCTTTTCTTAAAAAAAATTACAAAATTTTAAATGATTAACAGCCGCCCAGAGGAGCCGCTACGCTACGCTATAAGTGAATGCTCAAAAATCTGAATTAATTTTTTTTTCTCCAAACTCATTTAAACTATTAATTTTAAGTAAATTATTGATGGTTTAACACTTTTGTGACAATAGCTTAACCCATCTGATACCATGTTTAAGACATTAGTGATGAAGTTATCACAAATTCAACACAGTATTCACTTATTCCATTGGTATATATTTAAAAGTAAATTTTTTTAATGAAGCAACCATGATTTAAACCTTTGGTGACCAAAATATCATAAATTTAACACAATTTTAAGTAAGTTTCTGTAAAAGTTTAAAAGTGTGTATTTTATTGTGGCAATAATACATCAGCAATCACTTTGCACATCTTTAAAAAAATATGCAAAATATTTACTATAAAAAAATTATACTTATGTTCGAATTTTTGCAAATAAAACTTTTATATTTCACGCAAAAAAAAAACCAAAAAAATCGAAATTAGTACAAGCACCACTATAACAGAAACAAAAACAATTATAAATCTAGATTTAGCCATAAAAGTTTAATAACAACTCAAAGTATATCTATTTGGTTGCACACATTAAAAAAAAATGGAAAAATTTTTCAAGTTTGACACTTTATCATTATCTCCTATAATATAAAATGTAGAGAACTGAACTTTTGCCTTTCAATGCACAAATTATTGGTTAATTAAATGGCGTTTAAATTTTTTTCTAAACCAATTTTTTAAACATCGAATTTTGATTACTCACGTATATGGAGCGGCCCTTCTGTGAGCCGTTATAATTCACTTCACCACTTCCACAATTAAACGTTTCCACAATAGCATTGAACAATTGGTTTCTTCCTATTGCCAACAACTTTATCAATTCACGATCTGTAAGGGACTTCTTTTATTCACTTCTTCATTAACTTTTTTGTAGGAACTGGTCATGGATTTCTATAACCGATATTCTTTTAAGCAATATTCAATGCAATTTCAAAAGCGTTTGATTACTTATAATTTCTTGATGTGTTTCAACTAATTTCTTAGCTTCTAAGTTAAAATTTGCAGCAAATCAAAATTTAAAATAATCCTGCATTTGGTATAAAGGACTGCTTGTGAGTACGTTCAGAAAGTTAACAAAGCTGCAAAGAACTTAAAGTATTTGGAAATCTTAAAATAATTATGTTGCAAAATTTACCACTTTTAGTCAAAAATTACCTTTTTACCTCTGCCCAAGAAATGAGTTAAAAATTCCCTCATTCAGGGAAATTTACCTCGATCTGGCAACAGTGCTTTGATCAGGAGAAGTTTGAACGTGATCAGAGCGCACTCTTATCGAAACGTTCACTATGTGCTCTGGCTCTGAAGATTACTCTGCTCTTAGCACATAAACGAAAACGCCTAAAAATGAACGCCCAAGCAGCTCTGCCGAAAGTACTACTATCGGAGTATTTTACTCCTATTGACTCTTGAGTACTACTATACTCCCCAAATACAAAAAGTACTACTATTTCTTAATAGCTTAAAACGGCCTAATGTGAACTCACCATTAAAGCAAAAAATATCTTTTTCTGGACGCTTTCTTTTTTCGTTCACTTTGTTCATTAAATTTTCTTGTTCACCTTGTCTCTCATTATGCCGTACAGTGTAACGAGGCGGCCAAGTGGAAAAAATTCGCGAATTTGGAAAAATAAGTAAGCAAACTTATAGTTAAGAACATAAGTTATGTGAATATAAAAGTAATCGGCGATATTTTTCCATTTATGGAAGAAATGCTCATTACTTTAGAAGTTTAACGAAATTTCAATTTTTGGAGTTTAGTACTGACGATTTTCTAATACCGCTAAAACTTTAATACAACTTTTATACAAAAACTTAAACGGAATATATATCGTCAGGTTAAGTAAAAAAAGATGATAAACAATTAATTAAAAAATGTTCTTAACCAAAAACAAAAAAAGCCAAGATATCGTAAACATCAAAAGTTGTATATTAGGGCGTATCGAAAAATTTAGATCGTTTTCTAAGAGGTCTCACAAGTTGCATAGGCTTGTCAAGATCACCGAAAAACAGTAAAAAATAACGTTTTTAAAATGCTTTAATTTTTGTAAGAAAAACCACATGTGTCTTAATGCAAAAGTAAGAATGCAGTTTGGCTAACAATTTCTTGCCAAACTAGGTGCTACTTACGAATTTCACCAACAGTGTCCTGTATGAAGGACATTCGAAGCGAAAGTTGTACTTGGGATAGCAAAAAACTTTTGATTATAACCATTAGCTATAAATTTTGGTGGTTTTGCTTATAGTGTTCACGTATTCCATAAATAACATGAATTAATAATTTGCATAGTTTTTGCTTTGTTTTCTTAGAGAAATGTATACTAAAACGCAATTTTTTAACGTTTTCAAAAAAATTAATATTAGATTTTATATCACGTGAATCAGAAGTGGTGTCGAAGATAATTTTTTCAATTATCGAGAGGAAGATGTCCTTTTATTTTCATAAATTTTTTTTTGGCAGATCTTGACAACCACATGCAATTTCAAAATCAATAATCAAAAGTAAATGTAACGTCTATTTTATATATTTTTGAAATGATTCAAAGGCGATTATTTCAAAATTGTTATTTTTGGCTTATCATGTTTTCGCAATAAGCCCTTCAATTACTAAGCACAATATTGTCGTTTACACAAGGCAGTACAACTGCAGAAAGGAAATTTTCAGAGAAAATACAAATACAAATTTAATATGGGAATATCGTAAAGGCTGGAACAGGTTTCAGTTTTGGAGTCTTATTTTGAACCGGATAGGAAAAATTATAACTTGGATAAACAAATAAAAAGGTGTGCTTATTGGCTACAACTATTACGAATGAAGCTATGTGATATTGTCATCGTGTCAAAATTTATAGCCATTTTAATTAAGGAAACTTTCTTGGAAAAAAAAATGTCCGTATAAGTTCGGACACAAAAATGTTCTCAAAAGCGCACAAAAAATGTTCTCAAAAGCGCAATAAAAAATCGTAAAAATAAGCCAAAAAAAATCGATCGAATTTGAACGGCTGAGCCTACATGATTTTGTAACCATACAATTGACACTGCAAAAACTATTGAAAAGATCTTTTATATACGACAATTTATGGCGTGTGTGACATAGACATAAGCAACATATAATCTTCATTCAAACAAACATGAAACGTTAGATTATAAAAAATTGACGCCAGTACCCACAATCCTAAAAAATTGGCTGTCCCAACTTAAGCGGTGTCCCAACCTATACGACACTCCCTTAAAATATAAAAAATTTGTCTTCTGAATACAACTGTTCATTTAGTTTTAATTACAAAAGAACTAATGAATACAAATCACGTTGCAAGTTGGAATCCCTCTAAAGGATTAATTTTACATTCATGAAAAATTAAAATTAACAATTATTTTTTATGAGTCGTTAAAAGTTATAAATCGTTAAACTAAATCAGATATATTTGTGTTAAATATGTATTTATATATCTTAAATGCATTAAAAACTGTAATTTTTATATTTATTTAGTATTTCTATAAGTATCTTATGATTCATTTTTTGGAATGTTATAATTTAAATATTGAATTGTTATGTTAGAATACTTTTACATATTCAAAAAAATGTTCTTAATAACATGAAAAAAAACAAGGAAAATCAATAAAAAAGAGAAAATAATAACATTTTATATCATTACGAGTTCTTTCCAGTCAAAAATGACGGGCCCGATTCCACTTATTCGGTTTCAAATTATTCAAATAATAATTTTTAGTTCCAAATACTTTTAAAATACCTCAAAGTAAAAACGGAAATCATAGAAGGTACCACGAAATATGTTTAAAAATTTTTTGTAAAACTGAAACTTTCACAATGAAAAAAAATATAAAGTTTTTGAAGTTTCGATAAATCACAAAACAGAAAATGCCTAAAAATATGCTCTGAAATTTTTCAAAAAAATCAAGCGTTCCGCACTCACATTTTATGGAATTATGTTATATAATAATAAGTTTGTTTTGCTATAGTTATTTTTTGTCATTATTTGCAAGTTCTAAAGTACTCCTAAAATTTTAAAAATACTCCCCAAAAACTGGAAATTTACTACTATTCAAAATTGTAAAACGGCAGCACTGCGCCCAAGCCTGTAACAGTCTTGCCAGCCTTAAAAAATCATTAGCTTTATGAGAATAGTTGCTGTTTCATTCGCACAATCCAGTTCAATTTTGAACATAGTTTTGGTCGTTATTGGATAGGCTGAGCTATGAAGTCAAAGAAAAACAGGGACCGTACCGTTTATGGTTTTTATCGAAAAAGTCACATATTAACTGTTATTTTTGTAACTTTTATATTTTCCGACAAAAATAAAAGTTATTTTGTGCCTTATATTTTTTAGGGCAAAAATAACAGTTACTCTTATTTAATCGGTAAAAATAACAGTTATTTTCTGCCTTTTATTTTTTCGGTTAACAATATCAGGTAATTTATGTTTTTTCAAAGGCTGTTTTACCGACCAAAAAACTATTAATACCATTACTTTCGTCTCATAGGTGCGCACAAGTATCAATAGTTTTTTAATTGGTCAAGCGGCCTTTAAATAAATAAAAAGTGCCTGATATTTTTGACCGAAAAAATACAAGTCATAAAATAGCTGTTATTTTTGACCGATAAAATAAAAGTCAAAATTAACCGTTATTTTTGTCCGAAAAAATAAAAGGCAAAAAATAACAGTTAATTTTTAACTTTTATAGAATCAGTAGAAAATTTAAAAGGCACTTAATATTCGTGAAACTGAGGCCATTTGTACTATAATTACAAATTTGGTAAATTTGGTATGTTTTGAAATTTTTTGGTAAATTCACCAGATTCGGTCACCAGGTACTAATTCTAAATTTTAAAACAGCAGAAATGGCTTGGATTGAAATGGATTGAAGAACTGGTAACGGCTAACGTCAAAAAAGTAGGGCATCGTCCAAACAAACGTCTATTTTGAGAAGCTTTCGAAATGCCACTTTGAAATCTCCAAAGTATTCACTCTCAAATACAAGTTAAAATAAAATACATTTTTCACTTTAAAAAATCGCTTCAGAAAAGCCAAAAATTCTTACAAAAAACCTCCGCTAGATAAACGAAAGATGCAGTACATTGTTTGTCCATCAAATTTTCATCTCATTGTGGTTCTATTTAGGAAAGTTGTTTTTTTGTTCAATATAAAATTCTGTTAAGGAGATTTTGTGGTCGTTAAATGATTGGGTCTCTTATAATTGGACTATTTTTTGCTATTTTTTTGTTTCGTACTATTTTAAATTTTGTTTTAAAAATAAAAATAAAGTTTTTAAATTAATAAACTACGAAACAAAATATAAGTGCCCTAAGTACGAATAGTACCGTAAGTTGGTATGTGTACTTTTTTGAAAATCATTATAAATCAAGGTTGAACTCAACATGTATTTTGAAAGTATAAAAATAATAAAAATACTAATTTGCATAATTCGATTTTGCAAAAATTGTTTGATAAAATTAGAATATTTGTATTTAAACCTTTTCAGATTACCTAATAAATCGTAACAAAAGGAAACTCTGAAAAGGAGTTGAATGTTTTTTCAATTTAAAATAAAAGCTTACCTATATAAAAAAAAAAAAAATATAAAACAAAACTAATAAATTTTAAAATATACAAATTTTAATACATTTAAACATTTTAAATGGTTACTTTAAATTTTTTGTATTAAGTATAATATCTATAAATGCTACATATAACTAAGTGAATAGTTTTGTGTTTGAAGTATAACAAAAATATTTAGAAAATAATAGTTTATAAATAGAATATTAATACGTTACATATATTATATTATATATATATGCCATATTTATAATGTAGTTGCAGTACTCTTAAATATATCTTAGAAAATTATTTACATTAATTAAATCTTTTTATATGTATGAAAATAACAGCTTAAAACTAACACATGCTAAAGATAGGCTTCATATGAGATTTTATCACAAATACAACTATACGAATTTGAACCAAAAACTAAAAGAAAAATTTTAAATTAAGCTAAATAATAGAGTTTAAAATAAATATATATAAAATATAACAAGTTTAAATTAAATATATATATATTTTTTATGAACACGTTATTCATATTCATAAAAATACGAACATGTATGCTTAGGGCTAATGTTTAGGGTTTTTTTTTTAAAATCAAGTTTAATTTTATGTTAGAGAAATTTAAGTTTTTCTAGTCGGCTCGATTTTCTGTGACATGGCCGTTAAAACACGCTGATTATCGATGACGCGTAAACAGCTGATGTAAGAGCGCACTTCACCCTCGCTCTTGGGTGATGGTGGTTCGAGTCCTGCAGAAATGTATAAAAGAAAATAAGTGGATTGTTAATTGAAAAATATTTACAATTAATATTGTTGTTGATGCGTCTTATATAATTTGGTAGGGATTGTGACGATTT
Organism: Tetanocera ferruginea; assembly: GCA_958299015.1. Taxonomy (NCBI): domain Eukaryota; kingdom Metazoa; phylum Arthropoda; class Insecta; order Diptera; family Sciomyzidae; genus Tetanocera; species Tetanocera ferruginea. Next base: position 32,718,828 of record OY282640.1, on the reverse strand, counting down.
TTCAGATGGACGGAAATGTTAATCTTGTTAGGCAGTGAATGAATATCAGTACGAGAGGGCTAATGACATAGGATAGTATGAGCTTAAAGAATTTAATATCAATCCCCTCTTTGCCAATTGCATTCGACTTAATCCTAAAGATACATCTCGCAAACTGGAATTCAGTGTTTTTATTTATTAACTCATTAAAAAATCGTATTGTTAACAAAAAATAAAATAAGGACTCAAATATTGGTATCATTTAAGAACAATGTGGGGCATAAAGCAAATAATTTTTTTTTTTTTTTACTATAAATAAACTTTTGTAATGCTTTCAAACAAAAAGTAAATAAATAAATAAAAAAAGATCAACATTTTACATCACAAAAAATAAAATCATAAAAAATTAATTTTGTACTAAATACTATTAAAGTTTATTAACTTAGCTTATAACACATTTATTTTTAAATTTTAAATTAAATTTGCTGTCGTTGCTTACGGACTTAAAACAAAAGCGTTGCTTACTGGTACGCTTAAAACTTTTATAACAAGTTGTGTTATTTCAAAATATTTATTTGATATATGGTTGCTCCTACGCGTATGATTTCTGAGTACCATCTTGAGATAAAACTAAAAGGAACATTTTTGTTGAATACCGTAAACTTGAATCTTTTCTAACAAATGGAGTATTTGACAGTTTATGTTGAATCAATTGAACTTAACCCTTCTTTTTAATCAACCTATTTCTATCTATGCGGGCTTTCGTCCAAAAAAGCTTTCAGCTTTTTGCTCCTTCAAATTTTGGCGTCAGATTTACAAAATTTTTGACTGGAAATGAATTAAAGCCACCCAAAGTTAGCTAATTCCTAATCGAAATATATAAAAATGAATGTGTGTATGTTACAAGTAGACTCCGAAACCACTAAAGCAATCATTTTGAAATTTTCAGGGAAACTGTAGAAAAGTCTGGAGAGTGTTCCTGTGAAGTTTGGTACTGATAATACATGGGGGCGTGGCATCTCCCATATAATCCTAATTTTCGAATAGCTACAATTTCCCTGAAAATGTCAAAACGATTGGTTTAGTGGTTTCGAATAGCTTTGGAGGAACATGTTACACAGCCTCAAAATTCGAAATATAAGTCACAAATTTATGAAACTCAGAACGAATATAGTATTTAGTCGTGACCTTCCACTGGAAATAGAGCGAGAATTGTAAAAGAGCGATAACACCACCCATACTATTAAAATGTTTAATATCGAATAAAGTTGTTTTTGTAACTTAGTACAAAATTACTTATTGGCTATGACCTTCTACTAGAAAATTTGAACGTGCATTGTAAAACAGGGTGTGAAGGCTTAACAACGTGCGTCGGGTATCACTAGTCCTCGATATAATAAGAAATCTTGAACTGTATAATTGATGCTATTGTAGAAAAAAGTAGTCTCCTTTAGTTTGGACATCAGCGGGCGATTTCAAAGAACAAAAGAAGAGTAAAAACTTTCAAATTTATCTTTTTTGAAACACATCAGTGTCTTTTGTGAAAAATTGATGAAAGCATTTGTTTAAAAAAGTAACCCAAAATGATGTCGATGATTATGAATTTACCAACTTTTGAGTGGCTTTTATAAAGTTCCAATCGAAAATTTTGAAAGACCCCTATAATATTTTAAAATATTAAATATTAAACTCTTTTTATCTTTAACATCAGACGCACGTGGTGTCTAATAATGCAAAACATCATACTTAAACTCAAAGCCGTCAGAGGTCTAGTTCTCGATTTAAGACTAATTTTAGTGAGGTATCATGTCTTAATGCAGACCAGCCCGCAAATAAGTTGGCAGTGCAGTTTTGCTTATGCAACCATGTAGAATACAAAAATAAATTCAAATTTCCGTAACTAATTTCTTGATGCGTTTTAAACTCAACTGCTCTACTTTACTACGCTCTATGAGCACTGCTTAAAGAGTTTCGATGGCTCAATTGAAAACTTAAACTCAACACATCATCAATATTCAGTTCATGTAATCGACTGAGAAGAAGTCGATTATCCTGGCAATTTCTTTATGCGTGCCGCATACCTTTAGACAATATTTAAACATACGTCGACAACTCGCAGTATCAACATTCCGTCTAAATACTAATGTGTAGCTGTCACAACATTTCATACCACTTATGCCAAACCAACTACACAACCTCATCCACTTTAATCCTCTATACTACTCTTCTATACACATCCACTCGTAGTGCATTTCCGCTTATCTTTCGCTTACCTAAACTTCTGGAGCGACAAAAACGTATGGTGCGCATTGTTTGTGCCATCATGTGCATCTTTTCGAAATTAACCAGACCATCGAGACTTGTCTTGTTGCCCTCGTGTGCGAATGTCATATCCTTGAGCAGCAGCGGCATAAAAGGTATCACGGGTGGCTGTAGTTTGCCAACAAAAACGCGATACGCACGATGATTGCGGCTTGGGTCGATGAGTGCCTCAAATTCGAGAAAAAGTTTACGAAACTTCGATGGTATTTTATCCCATGTCTGTTGAAGACGTGACACCGCCATATTCGAGAGTCCCATGACGATGGCAAAGAAAGCATTTAGATTTTGGTATTCCTTGCAGCTGCAATAAAAGTGGTATAAATATTATTAGTAGGTACACATCAAGTGGAGAAGACTAGAAATTAATTGAATTTTTATGCATGATTTGTGCGAAGTGCTGCACAGTGCGAATACATGAACAGGACAACTTTTAATTTAATCTTAAGTTTACTTAAGCATTAAGTGGCTGTGGTGTAGTTTGTTGGTGTTGTTGTTCAACTACTGCTTTTGACTATGTATATTTGCGTGGAAGTTGAGAGTGTGTGTTAGTTTATGTTGAACTTACTAGGCGGCTAGTTTGATGAACTTTCTCAGCAGACCAACACGTTTGCTCATACTCGGTGTGGATACAATTTCGGTGACTATCCAGTATTGCAGCTCATTAAAGCGTCGCAGAAAGACGTCCAAGTTGGCGGTTATCTGTTAAAAAGGAGAACAAAATTTAATGAGAAATTGCGAATGTAGGAAATACTAAAAATTTTAATGCTTTAGAAAAACATTCGTCTTAAACTTTGCTTCCACACATGACAAATGATTGACAAATGATTGTATACTACAACAAACTCTATGTGTGAGAATCATCAGTGCTTATGTCTGTACGTATTTAATTAAATTTCATAAATTCCTTGCAAACGCATAATATGTATGCAATCTATACAAAACAAGCATCACATTCATTTCTTACTTTTGTTTTAGTTTGAATTTCAATCAATCTTCGACATATGCATTCATGATGTTCATCTTGGCCAATTCTAATGCAATAACTATAGGCTTGTTGCAAAAATAAACAACAACATTAAATTCTTATTGCATAGTTATAGGCGCTTGCATTGCTTTTATAAACTGTTGCCGTAATTAAGCATGCAAATAGCCTTAAGTTATGCAGCAATTATTGACAATTTTGCACACAGCACGCGCCCCGAAAACTATGCAAACGAATTGCAATCAATCATGTAGAACTCAAACATTGTATGAACGATTGTATGTTAAGTAATTTAAATGCTGCAACAACACAAAATTTATTCGAATTTCAATTTTCAATTAAATTCATGAGAAATTTACGCACAACATGCAACATTGAAAGGCACTTTGGGCCAAAAATTAGCACAGACAATGCTATAAATGCTACAAGTTGCTAGTAAGATATAAACTAATTTTATTACTATAGAACTATTATTGTTGTAAGAATCTTAAATATTGCATATAGCTTTTAGAATTCAAACAATTTAATATGTAAAATATTTGTTTAGTAGTTAATTCGATTTAATCAAGCATTTGTCAAAAGCAATTGATTAAATTTGACATAATTTTGATAAAATTGACAAGACTTCTGCTTTAGTTAAATTTTTTTTTAAAAACTCATACTTCAATTCAATTGCTTTAGATTGCTTGTTATTCTTGATTTACTTCAAAGTGCTTCGCTATAAAGTTAGTTTTATAGTAGATCGTACTGTTGCTTTTCGCCAAACTACATTTGCTACAATTTGCTCTGGCCAAGAAAAGCTTTTAAAACTTTGAAAGCTATGGCAAGACAGCAGCTGTGGGTGCTGCATTAAATATTTTTGGCATTCACAGTTGCACTTGAGCAAACAAGGTTTGTCACACACACACACACACACACATTCCATTTCAACTTATGCCATTGTTTCTGAATTTTTACCCCTCATCTCACACCCAAATAGCTATCACCTACCTTGCCAAAGTGATGCCTTCCGAATGTATGATAGAGCAACTCATATTCATGCACTGCCCAGAATAGATCCCAGTCGAAGATTGTGATGTGGTAAGCCAGCTCTTTAGTGCTCAAAATTTCCAAATCAATTTCGATGCCTTCGGTAGCTCCTTCTTGTTCCGGCAGAGGCGTCTGAATAATTTAAAGCAAAAAATTAAATTTTAGTAACTTATGTTTGAGCAAAATTCATCTTAAGTTGTTCTCTTATAATGGATAATGAATAATTAAAATATAGGAAATATGCAATTATTTTTAAAGTTTCCATGAAAATTCGAATTCAATTCAATTTAGAATATGAACGACTTTAATGAGTTGAACATTTATTTCATTTTATATTTTTTTTTTTTAATTTTTTGAGAAAATAACATTTCGAAAATACTTCTTTATAATTTCACATCGATCGAACTCACAAAGTCTTTCAGTTTTGCCCCTACAAGGCGGTCGACAAATGCAACAAATAGGAACAAAAATAAGAAAATGCTTATTTTTTTTTTACCCTTGCGTTAACCTTGTCCATTGTAATGGACATGCATTTAAAATAAGTATAACGGAATGCAAACTGTTATTTTTGATAAAGAATGCATTGTAAACACTGCATTGATATATTCTTTCCGCTATTTTTGCCTTTCATTCTAAATTTGTGTTCACAACAATAGCTTGGGCTGTTTCTATAGGAGCATTTTGAGCCTATGATTCAATAATTTAAAAGATTATCCCGATATTTGACGTCTACTCACTTATTCAATAGTGCAGAAAATGGAGATAGATAACCTTATTTGAAGAGGAGAGCATTTTTAATGACACAAAAATCCCACAGGTGCTTGAATATCGTACTATTTTTTAGTACAATATATCTTTAAATTTCTAGTCAATACATTTTCTGCTACTTTTGTATTTTAAAGCATCCATCAGATGATTTTTAAAGGTTCTGCGACTACACAGAGTCCAAGCTTGAAATATTTTCACGAATTTATTGTTAAAAAAATTCAATGAAAGCAATGCATACTTATTTTGTTTATTTTTTAAAAGTAAAATATTGAAAACACATACTTTTTAATTAAAAAACAAGTAAAGAAAGTCTAAAGTCGGTCTAGGCCGACTATGAAATACCTAAACCTACTTTTCCAAAAAAAAAATAATATTATTGGAAAGGGGTGTTCCATGGGCAGATGAAGCCTATATTTTATATACATTTAAATGTTGATGAAAAATTTACACATACCAAAATGTATTCCTGTAGCTCACAGTTAATGCTTTTATTGTGCTTTCGCTATAGGAGGTGGGCGTGTTCATGGTCGGATAACTCCCAATTTTTGAACACACCTTATTTTTGGAAAAAATACATACATACCAAATTTCATCTCTCTATGACAAACATAACCTTAATTATTGAGTTTTAAACTTTTTGGGTTGTATGGGAGGTAGGCGTGTCCGTGGGCGGATGACGTACATTCAAAACCATATTTGGTTTGTCATAAAAAACATACCTGCCAAATTTTATCTCTGAAGGTTAAACAGTGGCTTATTGGAGCGAGCGAGCGAAGCTCCCATGGAACAGGTTGTTTGAAGCTGTTTAGAGACCTTAAACTCTCGAACGGATTGACCGATTTTAAAATTTATTTTTCTGTACTGTTCTACGCTTCCTAACGAAGGTTGTTTTCTTAGGAAGTTTTTTCAAATTCCATTTAGTTTAAAAGTTAATTGAAAATAATATTTCCGTGAGTTTTGTTGTTGTTATTCGCTGAAATTGTTTTCTTCTAACATGCTTGTGTATGTATGTATGTATGTCAATGAAAAAACCGAACGACATGAAACGACAGCAAAAATCTTGCGGCGAATGTTTTCGCCGCAACAGCTATTTATCAATAAATAGTAAAATAGTAAAAAATAAGAGTAAGAATTTTATTTATGAAGGAAAATAGTTAGAAAATAAAACAAAACATGAAATCCGTTAATATTTGTATTAAATTCTTATTTTAGGCTTATTTTCTTTCATAAACAGCATTTGTTGTTGTTTGATAGACATTTGTAATTCCATAAATTGCAGCTCAGCGCTGCTAATAATTTGCTGCTAAAGAATCTTGCACATGTTAATCCAGTTTTGTTCTTTACTGTTAAAACTACAAAACATTAAACAATTTTAAGTGGGCAAGGAACAATGAGCGCGTAATTGTCGCAGAGTATTTGAAAAGAAATTTACTATTATTTTGTTTTCATCAGCAATCCATTAAATATATTTAATAATAAATTTCTTAAATGATTCTAAAACTTATTTAAAAGCAGATTTATTTCGTTTGCAATCGAACGCAGGCATGCACGTTAACGTTAATTTTAACGATAACCAAAATATTTTTTTCGTTTGGTTGAAGCAAAATAAATAAAAAAACGTTAATTCCAAAAACGAAAAATATTTATTTCGTTTCGGAGAAAACGATATAAAATTTTTTCGTTTTTGTCCCAATCAACCGTTGAAAATATGTTTATTTCAACAAAAAATTTCGTTTTGTTTGGATCCGAAGAAATTTTTGTTTAAGGTGGTATGACACTTGCTTTTTCGCATTTTTAATATATTAAAAATACAAAAAGAGCAACACACCAAACGAAGCTATATAATTTTTAGTTGGTGTGAGCAGTACGCTGCAAGTCCAAAAAATGCAGAACAGTCATTTTCAATGGCTGAAAACTGTTAAAAAATATTTACTCTTTCAGCCGCTAGCAGCTTAAAATCTGACAGAGGCACATTAAATTCTGACATTTCGCAATATACTTTTTTATTGTTTATTTATAATGAATACACAAAACCAAATGAATACAAATTAACACAAGAACTGCAAAAAAGTTCGACTTTTAATAAATGTTTTCCATTTTTATGTAAAGAATTCATAATTTTTGACAAAATTCAAAATAACACTAAAATGCTAAATTCAACGGACTGCTATAGTTATCCTTTTTTAAAAAGTATATTCTTCCCTTTTACCCGCTGCTTTTTTAAAGATCTTAAAAATGCGAAAAAAGCAAGTGTCATACCAGCTTTAGCATAGGAGAAAATAATAGAAAATTTTTCGTTTTTCCACGAAACGAAATTTGATTTGATAAATTTTTAACGTTATTAAAAAAACGAAATAATTTTGATAATTTCTTTTTCTGCCTCAACGAAACAGAAAAAATTCTGTTGATTTCGTTGTGCATGTCTGATCGAAATATAAAAGCATTTTTTTTATCACGGAAAATTTGTGTGTTTCGTATTTTCTCAAGAAATTTTACACACAACTTCAAAAATCAACGAACGTTCGTTTCAACCGTTCATTAAAATTATGGTTTAAATAGTATGTCCGTTCAAAAAAAATTACTAGCAGCGTCAGTGATTTTTTTTTGTTGTGCGTGCGTCATCGGTTCGGTTTGCGTTGTTGCTGTTCTTCATGTTTTCGTTTTTGCGTTATCGTGGAGAAATGAAAACAATAAGATATAAGAAAGAAAAGTAAGGAAATCAATCTGAAAGAAACATTCAGATAATTAAGTGCCGGTCGTGAACAAAGTTCCTGAATTTTTAATTCAAACGCTCATTTTGAATAAGTGATTAAAAACGAATGTTCGCTGTTTTTTTTTTTATTGTGTGAAAAAACCGAAATAATCCAATTGGATTTTTATTGCCTTTAATTGTTTTTACACAACATCTTTGGATTTGAGTGTTCACTTAAATATTTTTTTTAAGCATATTTCTAAAACTTTCGGTGTTCAAAAGTAAATAAATTAAATAATTATTTTGTAGATTTAGTAAGAAAAAATTATAGAAGTGTTAGTCTGTCAACTTATGTGAAAACGAGAAATTATGAAATTGTTAAATATTATTTTTTTCGTTTTGAATTATCATATTCATTGCACCAAAAAAATATATGGCAAATTTTTTCCAAAAATTAATCACATGCTCTTAGTAGGTTCCTTTTCTACTTAAAAGAATATTAGTTATTTGTTTTTTTATCGCCATAATTTTGTAAAATACTATGGAGATACCAATTTTTTTATAAAAGCAACAATCTTAAAAATTAAGTCATTTCTAATAAATCATATCTCCATCTTATGTTACCTGATTTTTGTAAATGGTAACATTCCAATCATTATAAAACTATAGAAAAGCGATTTAAAAAAATTAAAGATTTTTGGAATTTTTATGCTAGAGTTGCCAACTTTCTGAAAAACTTTAATTTGGTTTTATCTCAAAAAGTGGATTTTTAATATTTTTTTTGTTATTTTAAAAACAAAATAAACGTTTCACTTACAAAGAATTACGATGCCTAAATGGCATGTTTTTTCGCAATCTCTTTTTCTGACACGAATTTCATTTTATCGTTCATCTTCATCTTATACCGTTTGAGATATTTTTACAAAATCTTGAACAAAACTGTTTGCCGTTTTAGAGTTTTATATATAGTAATGTTTATTTTATATATATTAATGACCTCACACGTGACTTTGGAACATACAAATGGAAGAAAACTAGAATAAATTAAAAAATTTTAATTTTTTCGCTTAAGATAATCGAAAGAGATAATATCTCTTTTTTTACAGATTTAAGAAAACATTTTTTAAAGCGAGCGACCCAACTAATTTGTATCTTCAACCTACCTATTTATGTGGCCAGCTTAGGTACTTGCTAAGCGATTGCTACGACCTAGTTTATTCCGTTTTCAATGTTTGGGTTGTATGGGAGGTGGGTGTGTCCGTAAGCGGATGACATCCATTTTTCGAAGACATCTTTGTGTTGATATAAAACACATACCCACCAAATTTTGTTGTTGTAGGTTGATTATGAGCTTATATATCCAGTTTTCAATTTTTGCGTTGTATGGGAGGTAGGCGTGTCCGTCGGCGGATTCCAAAAATATTCAATAGTGCAGATCCTTGGGTTCATGTGATCATGTGTACCAAGTTTTATCCAATTATCTCAACTCCTGTGTTTATTATCTTATTATCAATTATCTTCTTATCCTGTGTTTACGGACAACATACAGACGGACGGACGGACGGACATGAATAGCTCGACTCACGAGGTGACGCTGATCAAGAATATATATACTTTTCTATACCGCACTCTCTTCGTTCTATGCGTTACAAACGTTTGCACAAAGTTAATATACCCTCACCTTTTAGGTTTAGGGCATAAAAACACAACACAACACAGAAACATAAATTTTTTTGAGGAGACCATTAAACCCTGTTTGTCATTCATTTTCGAGAGAGAATATTTTTTTGTTTGCAAAAAATAAGGGTATGTCAAATATCGGGATAACCTTATAAATAATTGAGTCATGGTTGAGCCGAAAAGAAAACAAGCAAAGTGAGTGTACGCTTATTTTTTCTTATTATGTAATTAATAAGATTTAATAACGTAAATTAATTTGATTTTTTTTAGAAAATAAATTCAAAATAGTAGTGAATGTCTATAAAAAACATATTTGTTGTTTTCTTTCGAAAACAAAAACTTTTAAGAGCAATATTTATTGTAACATGCTCAAAACCTTACTTCCTTTTTATTTATTAATTTTTTTTTTATTTGCTTTATTAAGAATGTATTTATCATAAATTTCTCATTTCTAAATTTTTTTCATTCTTGTTTCTTAAAAGATACTGAAAGGTTAAAAGGTTTGCAATATAAAACGGCTCGATGCAAAATCGTCCAATGGAAAAATCATCAAAAAAAGAAAAGCAAACTCACCAAAAACATCTTCATACAAAACCTCCAGACAAAATGGGCTTTTTAATGGGCGTTATTTGATTTTTGTTTTAAATAACCTTAATTTTTCTTTTTATAATTAACTATTTGTATGATTTTCAAAGAACATTTTTTTGAAAAATTCCATTTAAATGAGAGTGCGGAAAAACTCGCTCATGAACGATTAATAATTCAATCTTCTTTTGATAACTCAACTTGCGATTGCATTTTATCATGACAAATACTTAGGAAATCGAACGTTAACGAAAATATTTCCACTGTTCTCTTTCACGAGAGAATGCATGCAATGATTCTTTGCTCTCGCGTTCTACCTATGAAGGATTGCTTTGGCAAGCGCGCTCATGAAAAATGTATATTCATAAAATCACTGCATATTGACTCTCCCTAAAGTTTTTATAATACGATCGCAAAATGAGTTAAAGTGAGACGATTGAATTTTTAATCGTTCGTCAGCGTATTTTTCAAAGTTCATGGGTAAAGTGCAGGTAGAAGAAATTTTTGAATTTAGTGTATAGTGAAAAGTGCGAAAGAAGATACACGTGATCTAATGTTGAAATTGTATGGTTGTATTTCATAGAATTTAATTTAAACAAAAAATAAAAATATGCCGATATTCTTTAATTCCCTAGATTTTATATACGTATAAAGCATATAAAATTTATGTTTGCCTCTTCAGTCACGCTGAATTTTTTTTATTTTAAAGCTTGAAGTATGTTTTTTATTATATAATTTTATCTACCTGCGCTGAGTTTTAAATAGAACATAATTCCACTGTTTTGTTGCTTTTATAAAAAAAAAATACAAAGCTAGCAAATGTATAACGGAAAAACAACGACACAAGCATTTCTCTTTCAGTTGCGAACGTTCCTCTGTTTTTAAATTTTTCGTTTGAAATTCATTTACAAATTAAAAAACGAAGGAGGAAAATACGCTCACTATCGATCATTGATTAAATCTTCACAATATGAGTTTCTCATTGAATTTTTAAACAAGCGCTCACTACCAACGAACAATCACGAGTGAGCGAACATGACGATAACAGCGAAGTGTGTTTGTTCGTGATATTTACCAATATTGCTTTTGTTTGTGAGAGATCGCAACTGGTTTTGTTTGGGGCGTAATTTTTTCACTCATGAGAAATTGAAAGTTGGAAGTAATAAATCGCGATTAGTTATGAGAACAATCGTTTTTGACCGTTCATCGCACTTTGATTTAAATTTCATTGTTTGACTCCCGTTGCAGCGCTCGCGAAATTGAATTGACAACATAGAATTGAAATGCTATTCTCACAAAAGAATATCTTTGTACGAAATTTCAAATTTCAGAGAGCAAAAGCTATTTCAGAGTATTCAGAGAAAGTAAATCAAAGCATAAGAAAATATGTTTCGCAGTTTCCTGCAAAATTGCTTATTGGATGAATTGTTATTCCCAAACTAATTAGCTTTGAGTCCAGCGCATTCTACTGTCGATCCTTTATTTATTTAAATTTTCTTTATTTACTATATGCAGCAGTTTTCTGCAAATAGGCTCTTGGTTATGGATTTATTTTTGATCATGAATGTAACCATCTCCTCCAATTGCCTCTTAGTTTGAATGAAGGAATGAATTATAGGCAATTTCTATAAAAAACTTGAATTTTTCATTTACCTTTTTCTGCCTTCATATCACTTGAAAAATCGAGGCGCCTAAAATATCACTTCAATGTGACATACAGAGACAACTATACAAAACCATTAGAGTTACATAGAGTTTAGTGACTTTGGCACCTCACTTCGACAACTAGCAGAAAGGAGTAAAATTATACTCTATTATATATTTATACTCCATACGGACCATGTTCTTTTTGTAAACCCTTTAGAGAATGTAATTCAGGTTAAAATTTATTTATTTAGGCATAAAATTCTTTTGCCATTGTTTCTAAATATATATATAAAATTCATATTCATGAATACCTATATCACATTTAATTTTTTACTTCGAGATAGCTAAAGAAACGCGCAACTTTTCTGGTATTAAAAATTGTCCTTAAAAAGCAACTCGCCCACGAAATATTATTGTTCCTATGTATATAAAACACATTTATCTCAGTAACTTTACAAATAACCAAGTAATAAAATTTTATGGTTGAAAAGAGTTTGGTTATTTTTTTCAAAATTGACCTTAAAATGTTCCGTTAATTTTGCCAAAACCATCCCCATCTAATTCACTTTTGTACTTACCAGTGCATCCAAATGATCCTTGACGGAAACAAACAAACGTCCGTTTAAACTCAAGCCGGTTGGTATGCTGACATCATTATCCTTAAACTTCGAACGTTCGCCGTTCGATTTGACTTCAACCAAACACAAGTCGTCGGGGCCGCGATTTAATTGCAGCTTATCCGCTGCACATGCCTTAATTATTTCCGCCGTAGTATGCATGGGAAAGCGAAGAGTGCAATACGTATGGTCGGCACAATAGACGCGAAAGATAACTGCAAAGCAAAGAAGTTAAATTCATAGAATGTTTGAACGTACGATTGAATGAATGCATGAATGGCGCTAAAGTAAATAAAAGGGACTAGATGGCACTCAATTAATTAACCGCACACACGCATACACAGACAGAACTCCACTGTCCACACTGATTTGTATGCGCTCGTACAATGTGTGTGTGTAAATGAAAACCGGAAACGGAAGTGGCTCATTATAGCAGCAGCAACAGTGATAAAAGAATAATAAAAGCTTTCGTATAACTACAACATCAAGAACAATTCAGACAGCAGTTAAATTTGTTAATGTGTTTGCATACAAATGATGTGTATATGTGAATGACTGAATGAGTGAGTGTCATCTGTCTATGTGTGCATGTGCGCCAACAGTGTGCCACTTACTGTCGTCATCCGGTCGTATAACTGTTTTTGATGGTGTCGCATTTCCACTGAATAAACAGATTGGCTGTCCATTAGGCGGCAGTTTCCACTTTTGTCCCGCATTCGTATTGCGATCTTCCTGATAGCGTGCCATCTGGGTGAGCACGTTGTGTATTGTGCTTGTCTCCTCGTTAAGCTCTGGATCTGCTTCGACTTCGGCGGCCAAATCCTGTGTGTGCGTGCAGAAAGAAAGAAACAAAAAAAAAAAACAATTGAAATAAATGGCATTCCAAATTTGTTGCCTATCTTATAGCGCCAAATGAAGCGTAATAAATTTTGTTGTCATCGTATTGAAACGAATTGAATTAAGTTAATTTGGTACTTTTTTATGAGAAACAAATCCGAAAGGAGTTAAATCGAAACGCTTAAATTAGAGTACCAGGCGGTCACCTTAATGTAGGTTAAATAATTGAATTCTATTGATTTAATTAAAATTGAATAAAAGAAGACAAAAGCACTAAATGTCATAAACTCAAGCGAAACATCAATATCAAATTTCATTAAAAATCAAATAAATATTTTTATATTAAATTGAAGCACTTAAGAAATTTATGACTTACCTCTATAAAATCACAGACACTTGGTTCCTCGAATGCGGCATGTCGCACCGCCATCACCCATTTTTGCATAAATTGTATAACGCGCTTTTTAAAGTTTATTATGTACTCCCGATCCTCCGGCGTATGAGTGCCATCTACAGGATCACAATGAAAAGTGCAACGATGGTTAAGGAAAAAATTGTCAACATTTTTTGATTTATGTATAAACCTTTTTTTTCGAAACAAGATCAAAAAACTTTAGTTATAAGTTTTTATTCGAAAACAAATTGAAAAATTTTAAATTATTGCATTGAAAACATTCAACAATCGTATTTCTCGTATTTCTGCATTCATAAATATCAAATAAATTTAGTTTGCATACTTTCAGGCTGACCATTTAATTCGTATAATAAAAGCATTGTAATAGCAAGAATGAACAGTTTGAGCGATATTAGGTGCAGATATTAGGTTATTTTTTTTTAATACGGCAACATTTTCCGAATATAACGCTCTGGAAGTTATCATTATGTGAAAATATGTTTTAAGAGGTGATGTGCAAATTTACAAAAAAAAAAAAAATGTAGTTTGGAAACTTAACATCAAGATAAATTTGTCGTCAAGTACAATAAACTTGTTTTGTTTGTGTTATTATTTTTAAAAAATACCCGACATGAGATAGTCACCGGATCTAACGTCTCAAGTAAGGTGTTTATGATTGCGATAGTGCAGAAGACAGAGGTGTGCGTTGACCTTTACAAAACGTGCATAAAAGAAGACGTCCCACAAATGTGGAAGTGTCAAAGACTTGTGTTGCTCCCGAAGAACACTAGTTCCTCAGAGGTTAATCGGCTTATTGTCCGCTTTGTATGCTCAATACTGCCGGCAAAATCTTAGAACGGCTGATAAGCCATAGACTGAAGGCGTCTGTTAAAGATGTTGGTGACCTTTATAAACAGCAGTTCGCGTTCCGCAAGGCTCGTTTAACCACAGATGCAATTGGAAAAAATGGAGTTAGTCACAACACTCGATATAAAAAACTGCTAATTGGACCAAAATATTAGAGGCTCTAGTCCATTTTAGCGTCCCTTTCTATTTTTGTAGACTTATCCGAGACTACCTCGAAAATAGAATTCTGTACATCGAAATAAAAAGGCATGGGTTTTAAAAAGGCATAAAGTTACTGGTAGAGTGTCACAAGAATCAGTATTGGGTCCTATGGAACATAATGTATGACAGAGTCCTACGTCTACAGCTGCCAGGTAGGGCCCGCATTTTCAGGTTCGAAGATGATAATGCCCTCGTAGTCGTAGCAAAGCATTTGCACGTAGTAGAGGACAAGTGCAACGGGGCTCTGTCTGGCAGAGCACAAAACGGAGGCAGTTCTTATAAGCGGCTGGAAAGTCGTTGAGTCCGTCAAAGTATCGGTTGATAACCACACAATAGTATAGAAACTATTCGTTAAATGCCTGCGTGTATGATTTTGCATACGAACTACCAATATAAAGAGTTTGTGCAACGTGTTTATACACAACACTGTATAAAAGTGTCTATCTATGCTACTGACTATACAAAAATAATGTAATAAATTTATAAAAGTCGCCGAAGTTATTTTGACATCGATTGTTTTGACAATATTTTGTTTTGTTTTGTTGTGGTGCCGTGCCCGTGCGTGCTAAGTGTGTGGCATGCGAATCTTGAACACCCGGGTTCAAATTAACACCTGACACAGAAATTTTTATCAAAAGAAATAAAAATCTGCAGAGGCAGCCATTGGCAAACCTCAGAGAGTAAACCTTTCTTGAGAATGTGAAATTTGGGCGTTCGGAGTAGGCAAAAAACATGAAGGTCCAGTTTACGGATTATGTATAAATGTTAAATAACACATACAAAAGACTTGAGCTCGGCCAAAGTCCCAAATTTTTTGGACTTAATAATAGAACTGAAGAAATTTCAAAAATTCAATTAAATTTTCAAAACTTTGAATGTGTATTTAAAATCATTTTAAGCTGAGTTCAGCAAACTTCTTGTAATTATGAACACCTTAATTTGTATACTTTTGCTGGTTGCTTTCATCATTCCATTCCGAAAAATATGTGTTATTAATCAGCATCTTTATGAGTCCATTTTGTGATGTCTGTATGTCTTTTGAAGTTATCGTAATGAAATTCGATATTTAAATTAAGATCAAGTGCGAAAAAAAGGCAAATCGGATAAAATTCACGCCTACCTTCCATTAAAAGCAACTTTTTAAAATCGTTAAAATCTAATTAAATTTCAAAAAAATTACTTTAATGACTTGAAATTTTACATATAAGCTTAATGAACTCAAACATACACTCTGAATTTTAAATTTTAAAAATACGAATGAAACCCAAACCATATGACATCATTTAAAAAGAGAATCTTTTAAATATCCATAAAAACTCAATCTCATGACTTGAAATTTATAACATAAGCTTTTTTTTGGAATATGTGCGCTGAGTATTAAAAAACTGCATCTACCTCCCATACAAATCTTCAGAAATTCCTCAAAAATTAATGTATTAACTTGATATCGTGGACATACAAAAGTCTTCATATTTAAAACGTGATGTATAAAAATCCAATATATCAAAAAGTTGAACATTGTAACACTGTTTTTTATCCATTCTTTTTACTTTAGAATGACCTTGAAATACCTAACTAATATATTTACCTAATAAATATAGGCTAACTGGCCTTCATACATAATTTATTTTTCTGACAATGCTGCTAGCGTCTCTGCGTACACATGAGTTTTTTTCTTGTTATGCGAAAGCTCTGCTTGTTTTCATACCATATTTGGATGAAAACTTCATTCCCCACTATTGTCCAATTCCTTTTTGAAGTTATTTTACTCATTTTTTAAATAAAATAACAATATATAGTTAAAAAATAGATTGTATAATTTACGAAGTAGCTGTTCTTATCTGACAGTTCTTATAAAAATAGTTTCTTCACGCAGAAAAATGACATTTTCGACTATGATTATAGCAAGCATATTTCTGTTTACTGTAAATTTATCTTACAATTCTGACCATTCTTTGTTTGTTATTCATGTCGCTAATTTTGTGACAATCATTTTAATGTTTACTTCTTATTCCAGGAAAAATATTTTGATGGATGTGATAAGAAAATAGTTTTGTTAAAAACATAGCCGCAATATGTTTGCAACAAAAACAGTAAATTTTTTGCCATGATCATATCGTATTTGTCAGAAACATACAACATAATCGAATACAACATTATATGTTCATGCAATATTCGTGTTCGGTTTGCTTCTTTTGTTTGAATTTTGTTCGCTCACACGCCATCAGGCGATTGGCTTAATGGTTAGAGTGTTGGACTATGATGAGCGACGGCTCGCGTTCAAATCCCGTTGATGTCAAATTGGTCAATTGTAATGAAATGCAATTTTTTCTTAAATTATTTGCTTGTATAAACTTTAATATAAAGAAAATAAAATTAGAGCTCGGTTTGACTTGGGAATTGAACCTTGGATATCAAAATTCAAATCAAATTAACAAGCGCTTAACCAACTGAGCCACGAAATAAAAATTTTGCTCGTGCTCTAATTGTATACTTAGTTTACTATGAACTTAGTTGCCTCAAAACTTGTCACCGTAAACATAATATATTTATTGCATCAAATTATCATAGTTGCTAGTGAACACAATATATTAATCGTAACAAAGTAACTTGGTTACGCAAAGTATTTATGGTAATCGTAAAATAGGAACATGTTTCTATTAAAAATAATCTTGTTTGCTCTCATTAAGTTTCTAACATAATAGTTTCCTCTCCCATTATGTTTGTGGTAAATATATTTTTTTTCTGCGTGTTTCATCAAAAATACCACTGAATATAAACATTTATATTGTTTTATGCATACTCTTAGGCACTTTTTATATAAGTCATAAAAAACTCGGAACATATAATGCGTTAAGCTGAGTAAAATCGTACATTTTTTTACTGGTATCGCAAGAGTTTATTTCTCGTTAATAGCTAAACTCAGCTTTGTACTGGTAACTCAAACTTAACTCTCTGTGTAGACATAGCATTACTAAAAAAATTGCATATATGTATCGGGCGGGGTCGCAAGTGGTCGCATCTACATTTTACATAAATACAAAGTAGACTTTCTGCCATTTATGATAATACCATTTCGTCCTTGGCTGGACTTGGCGGGACAAAGAAGTTTATCTTTGAATTTAGAGTTTACTTTAAAATTAACTTAAATTGTAACTTGATTAAATGAATGTAAAAATTTATGAAATGTATTTTTTATTTTTTTTTGGAAATGTATAATAAACATACACATTAAGTGAATGTAACAAAATTAAATTTTAAAAAGTCAAAGTATTCAGAAAAATCTTTGTTAAATTTTAGATAAAAAAATACTTTTTTTTACAGCTTTAAAATGACCTGATTTTCATGAATTTTATAAAATACTAAACTTTTAAAACAGAATCTGTGAATTGGGAATTCATATTTAAACATTTTTCTCAAGATTAGCATGTTTATATTTTGAGAAATGTAAACTTTAAAAACAGGCTTTTTCTCAACCATAAACCACTTTTGGTCATTTGTTTGGTGAATGGCCCCTTGAAAAGTTGGATTCACTTTTTTTATCAAAAAATTCTCTTCAGTGACGAAGCTCATTTTTGGCTCAATGGGTGCGTCAACAAACAGAATTGTCTGAATTCTGAATTTTGTCTGAAGAGCAGCCAGAAGCAGTTTAAGATTTAACAATGCACCCAGAAAAATGTACTGTTTGATGCGGTTTTTGGACCTGGAAGAGAACATTACAGCTGCCAACAGTGCCGGATTAACACATAGCAGGGCCTGGGGCTAAAATCGACACGGAGCCTACTTAAGGACAGAGCATTTAGCTCGGATGTTTTAATAATAAAAACATTTAGGGTGCTCACAGTTCTGCATTATCTGCTCTGTTAACTTTGCCGTCTATTAACTTTAAAACATTTTAGCACGTGTTAACTCTGATTGTTTTTGTTTCACGTACAAACTTGAGATACCACTTGTTGTTAAAGTTATTTCACTTCTACACATGTCTTTCTTTTGTGTTAATGTGGTATCACTAATCAGCTGATTTAATTTTGTTGCAAAAAATGGAAGAAGAATGGAGAAGTAAGTACCAATATTTTTCCATAATTCTTCGTTCTTCGTATTTTTGCAATTTAGCTCCAAAACACAAAAAGAGGTGCTCACACTTTGATTGAAATATCTTTCTAAAGTTGCCAGGTGTTAACTTTAGAAGCAAACTGTGAATTCCCTAATTAATTTTTACGCATTTTTACATATGTCTTAAAGTGAAAAAAATAACTCTTGAATTTTTATTTAAACATTGTTTTCTCTCGATTTAACTGTGGCAATACACCCTATCAATTTGTCAAAATTAATCATTTACAACAAATCATTTTCAATACAAAGTTGAGTTATTGGCGACAAACATTCATGTCGGTTTGATCGGTGTACATTTTTTATTATTTTTAATACTAAAAATTACCTTTCAGCTTCAGCTGTTTTTTCTGGTTATTCTTCTCTCATAGTCTTGGTAAACAAATCGACTCAGGTTCTTAGCACTATTCTTAAACCCTGATTCTCATCGCAAATGTGTTACGAATTTGATAAGAGAAGACAACATACGTTAGCAGGTATCAAATCAATATCTACTTTTTGCAAATATTGCCTGGTTGTATTGAAGCGATTCAAAATTCAGTTCCAGAAAACTATCATGAAAGCGTTTTATTAATTTATTCAATAGTGCAGAAGCTTAATGCCGCATTTCGGATTTTTGGTTTTGATCTTCACATTAAATTTCCTAAGATCTATGTAAGATGGATATTGTAAGAACATGACAAGCCACAATGTTTCAAAAGTTCACATTTTATGTTCATTACGTTTCTTGACGCATTATCAACATCACCTTTAAATATTGCCACCATTACCAGATCAATTCTGGCCCTATACCTAAAAGAAATTTTAAGCACAACAACGATTTCTGGCAAATATACATTGTTTTAAAACTTTAAGGTCGATTACTTCGAAAAATTTTTTATATTGCGTGCCATGTTTTTACAATAAGCACTTCATATACAAGCGCCATCGGGGCCCCTGCCTGTTCGGGGCCGGGGGCTGCAGGTTTTTATATATATGTTTTTTTTTTAAGTCAGATTAATTTCAATCTATAATCTTTGTTTGATATAGCAGTAAAGGGCCATTATTGTGTCATATTTTTGAACTGATATATATTTTAACTTTAATCGAAAAAGTTGCCCTAAAGTCAGTTTATATGAAAAGTCAGTTTTTGAAAGGAAAAAAGGTTTGTTGTGTTGCCTTTTGTACAGAAAAAGAAGGCCTTCAAGAAATGCTCATAAGAGCAGCGAGGAGAGCATGTGTTTTGTCATCAACAGTAGCAGTATTTACAGGCCTTCCTATGAAGAGCGTTGGTTTAATTGCCTATTGGGAAGAGGAAGGAGTACACTGGTGTGAGCGTGCATTTTACAGTGTGCATTTAAACACACTGATGTGTGTGAAGTGAATAAACGATTAAATTAGAAAACGAATAAAATCATCAAATTTTTTGTGAAATAAATTTCGATCCGAAAGTGTGATTATTTTTTTGAACAAAATAACAATTTTATCGAAATCTGAAATTTTTGTGTTTTTTTAAACTTAAGTTTTCTGATGAATAAAGCTGCTGTTCGGCTATGCATTTAATGATATTGATAAATTTTGAGACTAATTTTCATCATCTTCTGCATTGTTTTATGAATTTGTGAAGAATTATAATTGTTTGTTTTTGTTCTAAGAATTCTTTAAAACAAATAAAAATATTTAACTGTATGTTTGTGTGCACATATTTAAAGGTTTTATTTTTGTTAGCCAAAAACTGCGCAAATAAAATTTCATGGTTTCACAGAAATTTTTGGCAAAATGTTTGGCCAATATCAATAAAAACAACTGCAACAACAAAAACAAAGATAACGTTACATAAAACGTTACACGACATGCTTCACACATGTTATTGTCGTCGTTGTTGTTGTTGTTGTCGGTGTTTTTGTCGCCATTGTTTTTGCCATTGAGCTTGTAAAGCATTACTTCCGTTAGTGTTTTTTTTATGCCTTTCATCCTGCCATAATGCGGTTGAACGATAAAAAGCAAACATTGCATTACATTGAAATTTAAAAAAGGAAAAAAAAAAAACTAAAATTACTTGACATTTTCACAGTTTGTGATTCGATTCGATTTTTTGCAACATTCCTTCGCCCTAATCTGATATTTGCTATCGCTGACGAGAGATTTTGTAATCGTAGCACGTTTGATTTTGGCATTCATGGAATTCGTTTGGCAGCTCTTTAAGTTGGTCAAGATATCACATTCCCATATTTTATTCCCATAGCATAGATGGCTTTGGACACTCAAAGTGGTTACTTGACTGCTGGTGCAAATATATTTGTTGTTAGGCGCCTGAGAGTAGTTTGGTTTTTGTCATGTGTTTAATACATGTGCTGGTTGCATAAGTGATACATTTGAATGAGCTCGAAAAGTGATTGAGAGCCAGAAAAGAGCTTTTTGTTTTTTTTTTTTTTTATTTTAAATCTATTTAAAATTTAAGGTGGAGTCTACTTAAATGAGTTCAATTTAAAATAACAAAACCAATTTTTTTATTTAAGCAACGAATTTGGCTAACAAAATGCTATACAGAGGCGAGTTGGAGCAAAAATAAAAGCAATTTCAATATTGTCTGGACTTCGAAATTGAATCATTTAAAAAATATTTCACTACAAAAAATTCCGTTTGTCTAAGAAGCTTTCAAACACATTTGTTTTTAAGCTCTACCTGCATTTCTTATGCTTTTTATGCCAATTTTTGCTTTTCATAAAAGCACATATCTGCAAACTATTTGAAACATCACAGCACTATGTGACTGTTTTATTAATATTTAAATTAAATTTCGTTGAATTTATGTTCACGTTGCAGTAAACTACGTGTACTTAAGTAATGCCAAAAAAGCAAACTGTTCACAACTGCTGAATACTAAACTTTTAAAGCTCAGAGCTAAGATGTAGCCAACTACAACAACAACAGCACAGTAAGGATCAGCACGTTGCTTGTATCGATAAAATTTTGTTTTGCAACTTAAAGTTGCATGAGCAGCATTTTTATGAGCTCAACTTAATGCAACACAAGCTCAAATGAAATTTGTTGAAATATGTGCAGCAAAGCTTTTTGCTGCTTACTATTATATCTATTCACTAGTGCATGATTGTGTGTATGTATGTTACGGATATTGCAAAATTTACTACAACATAATAAGAAATTTATTTTAGTTTAAAAAGGATATTAATTCGCCAGTTCATCTACCAGCTGCACCACCGGCATAAAAACAATGTGTGTCAGCAGAAAATCATCAAGAAATGGATCCATGCCGCTAACCTGACTGCCCAGGCGTGTTTCCAGCAGATGTTCCAACATTTTAGATGGTGTGCCCGACATGACGGTATATCTGTAATTTGAAAAAAAAATTAATATTTATATGCAGTAAATATTGTATTAAAAATTAAAAACAAAATTTTGATGACCTTCATAAAACCATAAATATGAGTCATAAGTTCACCACAAAAACAAAAAATAAATAAATTAAAAAATTGTATGCATTAAAAATTAAAATAATAAAATGTGTACAAAATGATGAAATGCAAATTGTTTAAAAAACGATGAATAAATAAAAACTGCAAAAATAACATTATTTTTGAAACTATTATTTTTTTTTGTGCCAAAGGTAATTGTGGCTTATGCGGGTTTGCTTTCAAATACAATTTTATTGCCACACAAAACAAACCACAAACTTTATTTTTTGAATATTTATCATAAATATTGATTAAAATCATCAGTTTTATCATTTATGATGTTTTGTTGTTGAAATCCACTGATAGTTAACTCATTTCTGTCCAGTGGCGTAACTCCATAGGTGCAAGACGGGGCAGAGCACCGGAGCCTTTGAGCGATAGAGGCCCTTCGCTGACACTACAAATAGCAAATGGTAACGAATCTGATATAATAAAAAATGCGATAACTTTCAAACCAAATACTGTGAGCTCAAATAGTAGCTCAAAATAGTTCCCAACAATTCATCAGTATTTACTAGCTAGTGAATTGGACACCATTAATCAATTGTGTCAAAAAATCATTACAAATTTTAAAGAAATTGAATGTAACATTACAGAAGTTTACACAGCTATGCTGTTGTTTCTCACAAACCCAGTGACTTCCGCAAGTGCAGACCGGACATTTAGTAAATTAAAAGTTATTAAAAAATTATTTAAGAAATAAGACAACCCATTTCAGGTTGTCAAATTTAGCATTGATTGCAATTGAGAACAAACAGGCGTCTGAATTAGATTAAAGCAAATTAATAAAAACTTTTGCTAGTGACACGGCAAGACAAAAATATAGTAAAATAACATTAATAAATAATGTTTCTAAACTTCTTTTATTTTGAAGATGTTTTTTTTTTTTATTTTTATGGTAGGGGCCCTTTTTCAATTTTGCACACGGGCCCTTGATCATCTAGTTACGCCACTGTTTCTGTCTAATGGGAATTTAAATAAACAGGAAAGTTTTTCCACGAAAAATATTCTAGCGCGGGATAGTTGAGAGATATGGCGGTTATTTTTTTAGTAGAGAGGCAGGATTGACCTAAACGAAACAAGTAAGAAAAGACTAAAATTGGTCTAGCCCGACTATGGTAGGGTATTCCATATTAAATATTTATGAAAATATTTATAACGTCTTATTTTTCTTCAAAATCCATGTATTTCTTCAAAGAATTATACAGGTTTAACCCTTTCAATGGCTTGCCTAGAATAATCGTGGACAATTTTTTTGAGCTTACATTCCCATCATTTAAGCAATAAATAGATTAAAAAACATCCCTCTGATTTTTACATGAGCTGCTTTGTTTTTGGCAGGCTGTCTAATATAATGGACAAAACCATGATAACGTTGTATTATAATATTTTAGTTCAACTAAACCAACCGGAGACAAATGCAAATGCGTTATTTATGCAAATGTTATTATAAAAAAAAACAAAAATTATACTTTGCACACCAATCACAATAATTACTTCTTCTTTGCAAAATTTATTTACACGCGATATAAAAAATTGAAGGCTTCTGTTGGGCATAAAATCGAAAATCTAACTAAGTTGAACGTTATTTACCTCCCTAAAATTATTTTTGTCATGTTGGCACAACTTCATTTCATAGTACCAACATATTTGATTTTAGAAAAGACGTTGGAAAATAAAAAAAAATTTTTCCGAAGTGTCCAATATAATGGACAAATCCATTGAAAGGGTTAACTACTGTGGGTTGTATGGGAAATAGGCGTGTCCGTGGCCAGATGATAAATATTTTGCTACACAAATTAATTTTGTTATAACGTAGGGACATAGAAAGTTTTATTCTTGTAGCTCATAATACATCAACCTCTGCATAGATTTTCTCTATTGTGGCTTGTGTTAGAGGTGGGCGTGTTCATGGGCGAATGACATGCAATTTTGGGACACACCTTAGTTTTGATAAAACATATTCACAAAACAAGTTCTATTCTTGTAGCTCAAATATAAACCTCTTTATATAGTTTTTACTAAGGTGGGTTGGTTGCATGGGAGGTGGGAATGTTCGTAGGCCACATGGGAGGTTTGGTATTAAGTACTTACAAACCAAATTTTATTCATGTCCTAGCAAAATGTTTGATATTTTTGAAATTTTATGTTTGTGCTTCTCTTCGGCCTTAACGAAAAGTGCTTTCAGGAGGAATTCTCAAAAATTTTCTTAAAGGCTATTTGAATAGCTTCCAAGAGTGCTTCCATGGCATGGCTTGTGCAAGGCAATGGTTAAATATATTTTTAGAAGCATTTTTGAAATATGTCTTTTGAATCAAGGAATGCCTTCTAAAAGTTTACCTGGAAAATACCTACTAGAATCCTTTCATTAGATGCCTTAAAGAAATCCTCCATTGAAAAATTGTAGAAGCACTTTTAGAGAAGATAAGAATAGCATTCCTTCCAGTGGCATGCATATGTTAAAAGAATGCCTTCTGGGTATGAAAGTAGAAGGGATGGAACTCACGACTTTCTCTTCTTTTGGAAGCAGGTGTACATTTTTCCAGGTGTAACAAGCGTTTGAACAAACTTAATAAACTCTGACCTTACAGGTTTAGGGTATGAAAAACAACCTTATGCACTAGGGCGTAACGATAGAAACCGATTCATTTTGATTAAAAAACAAACAAATTGGCCATTTCAGCCCTTGAAAGGACTTTGACCGAGCTTCTTATGATTTTGATTAGCAATAAAATAAGGATTAAGATGGATGGAAAAAAAATATTTGGAAAAAGTTTTTTTTTTAAGCCATACCGGCCCACCTCCATGACCTTTTGTATACGCAAAAATCGACATTTTTGCCAATTTTGAGGCAAAGCATCCATACTATTGAAGTGACATGAATATAATAGAAATTGTTTATAATTTAAATACAAACATTTTGGTATTAAGTATCTGAGACATCTGGTAACCAAGGTATATATATTTTTATAGGAAATATCGGAGGATTATCAAAAAATCTTATTTTATTTTTGCTTTTTGATTTTAAATAAAAAAACTATTCATGAAACGATATTAAAATATTCTATACCAATTTTCAGCAAGACCGGCCCACCTGCGAGGCCTCCTTTTATAAACCCAAAAATCAATATTTTTGCGAGTTTTGCGGTATATCCTGCAATGTATTTGAGTCACGTCATTATAATGCATGCAGAAATTGTAGATTATTTCAATACGAGCAATTTTATATACTATGCAGTAATCTGAGTCATCTGGTTCCCAAGATATATATTTTTATAGAAAATTTCGGAGGGTTCTCAAAAATTCTACTTTTTTATAGTTTTTGATTTTAAATAAACTTTTTACGATATTGAAATGCTCTGTATCAATTTTTTAGTACAGATCTTTTGATACTTAACACTTTACTTAACTCCTTTACTTCCCCTTAGCCCATACCGGCCCAACTGCCTCAATATTGCGGAATAACACTCTCACAAAATTTTTCACAATAACAACAATAACAATTCCACGTAAGTCTAATAAAAAATGTGTCCTTTACAGCGATTTTAAAAAACTTGTTTTTGAAAATAGCAAAAAGTTCATTTTTTTCTGGTCAATAAGAGAGTTATAATGAAAGATAATTTTTTTAAGACTTTTTTTATGTCAAAATATTGATATGATTAAGAAATTTAATATTATAGCAGATGTGGGTATGTGTTCTGAAAAAAATAAAAAGGTTATAAGCAAAATACATGTTTTTTTTACCAAAAAGGACCTTGAGGAAAATCAAAATTGCTTCGGCGGATTTTCTACGATTTGAAGGAAAACGTATGCAGAAATCATTTTAATGAGTTCTTCTAACTTTTGAGACCCCGACTCGTAATTTCGATCAGGTCTAATGTGCAGCAATGTCGATGTGCTTCTATAAAACCGCATTTATTGTGGTGTCAGTCAACCTTCCGCTTCTTTATTGAAGTGCTTTATAGTACATTAAATTTTTCGTTTGCTGACAAAGCCAAAGGAGGTTTGCTGACACATAAGCATGCCACATACAGTTGACCATTTGAGAAATATGGAAATTCAAGATTAATGCCACAAACATCCAGCGATTGTCCTCGTGACTTAATAATTGTCTAATTGTGCGAAAGAGCGACACACGGCAAATTGAATACGCTTATATCCGAATGGCAAATAGTTCGGAATAAATAGAATCAGCAGAATGAGAATGAGCCTTTGAATTTTACACTAAAATTCGTCACTTGAATCAACGGATGTTATTTAACTCGTCAGCGATTTGATTTTAAATGACCGAATTCAAATGATCGACATTCGTGTTTTTCGCAGACAAAATCGCTCGTTTGTAAGCAGTTGTGCACTCGTCCTAGAAATTGTTAGCATATGTATTCCGGAGTTAAATTTTCTAGTCGATGACTTGATTAAAGAGTGAGTTTTTTTCTTAAATATTTAAAGCTTCTTACTGAATTAAAGTAACAAATTGATACTTAATAAAATAAGCTTTCAAAAGCTTTGTGTTAGTCTTCGTAAGTTTAAAAAATTTAATTTAAGAATATAAATGAAAAACATAAATTGAAATGAAATGAATGGAATAATAAGCAATTGGAAACTACAAGCAACACACACAAACACACACGCACACCATTCATTCATACACGTTTAAATAAATAACAGTAACGAACATACTTAAATGCCGAATGCTGTCCACGTTGTTTAGCTACCCTTTCCAGCACTAACACATCCTTGCCGTGCTCCTGTAATCTTAGTGTATTAGCCTCAACATCACGTAGGATGCGATTAAAATGTTCCTTATCCACCCGCAATAGATGACAGTTATTTTCTTTTAGTACTATGGTAGCAGCTCTACAATAAAATTACACCGTAAGAAAATAATTAGTATGTGTCAAATGAAATGCGATTTCATAAGTATTATTTTTTTTTATTTTTAAAGGTTAGAGAGCAAATGTTTACAAAGCAATATTGCAGCCTTAGAATGAAAGTGACATAACTAACAAATTTCAATATGTGCAAGAAATCTTTAAAAAAGGACAGGGTTGAGTTAATTTACATGTGTTTTAATGGAAATATTTTTGCTGCTCATCCTCATAATCCTGCTTTTTTACACATAATCCATCTCATTTTCTACACACTTTGTTAGAGACTCTCACTTAGAGTGCACTTTTTAAGGTCAGTTTGAAGTAAAATCAGAAGTTTTAGGAATTTTGAGACAGGTAAGTGACCTGTTAGTCATACTTAGGTTGCAATATAATAATTTTGGTTTTTTATTCTATTCTATTAAATTTAAGTTTACTTAAGAAATATATAAAAGAAAAAAAAAAATTAATATACAAAAAACCACTTTAAAACCACAGTATTTAAAAAAAATTATTTAATGAAGCTTTAAAGCCAAAAAGTGCTAATTAGTAAAAAATAATAACATGCTCCCTTAAAATATAAGAAAAGGTTTTTCATCAACAACATGCAAAGAAAGCTCTAAAAAACTCAAAATAAACAAAAGAAAATATTTTAATAAATATTAACAATAATATTAATTAATATTTAAATACTAGTATTTATTATTTAATATATAAATAAATTTTAAATTAAAGAAAAATTATTAAAAAAACGTTGATGGTCTATATTTTGATAATCCACATCATCATCAAAAATAAAGTGGATACTTAAAAGAAATATGCAAAAAACATTTCAATTTTTTTTCTTATACACACAATTTAGCATAAACTAAGTGCGAAGTACACAAGTCAAAAGTTCAATTTAAACAAGCGTAAATAATGTTACTGTTAAAAATTTCTGGTAGAAAGATATACTAAAATTTAAAAAATTTAACGGTTTTATTTCTCAGGCTTGTTCACTAACAAAAAATCGCAACAAATTGTTAAACATTTTAACTTAAAAAGCGTTCAAGAACTCTTTTAAAAAACTTCCAACGAGAGAGCACATAGACGGAATAGAAAAAGTTAGAGCGAAGAAGTTCTTACAAATTTCTGCTAGTAAAATTTGTTCATGCCAGAACTTTCAGCTGCCGAAAAACAAAATTGTTTGCCAAAAAACAAACAAAAAAATTGATAAAATTTTTTCTCATTTCAAATAAGCTGTCAAGTCGTTCGAACAGCTGTTTGCTTGCAAGATTCAACAAGTTTGCTGTTCAAACACTTTTACTGCTATTTCTCTATTAGTGAAATTTTTTAAGCAATTCTACATTTTCTCTCTCCCTGCAACTTTTATCAAGTAAAGTACGTGAACAGACCTATTGATTTATATCAAAGCATTGACGTTTCTGTTGGAAACAATTATCCGTCAAACAGTATAAAACTGAAGAGAGCGCTCACAATCCGTCATTTTATATGTTTAATTTTCATTGGTCACATTCAGCGTTTTCGACTGTTGCCAACTGTTATGTAAATCTTTGATGCACATAAAAACGTAGCTAAAAATAGAAAAATTCTGATTTGTTCTAATTTTGCACAGTTATTTCAGACAAAATCTTTAATTTCATCAACTTGACAACTTTTCTGACGTTTCCGTAGCGAAAACATCACTGACCTAGGTATGGCTGGGTACCACAACAGTTATCACAACTGGATGTGGCCATCGCACATTGCATATTTTTAGAGCAGCAAGTTTATTCTCATGAGAAAATAAGCTGCTTTCAATGCTACCTGGGTAATTATACCATGACTGTAGAAAACGTATAAATTTGGGCAGGAGACAATTTTCTAGATTTTTCATAACTTTCAGATGTTGAAAAATCAGTGTGAAATTCGTAAAATATATTATTTTCTATTATATTACTAGTATAAAAGCTTGTGTCAACTAAATTTTCTGTGCATACTTTCAGGCTGAAAATTGTTTGCATAAAGTTTGAATAGCACGGGTATGACATAATACTGTTTATGAGATATGAGGTACGGAGCGTGACACTTGCGTTTTGTACTCATACTTTCAGGTACTCGGCGAAATTTTCTTTCAGGAATGATAGAAAAAATATTATTTTTATTTTTTTAGATTTCAAAAATATATATCCTGAAATTGAATGATATATTTAGTAGAAATATATAAATTATTCCTTATAGATTTCAATTTTAGGTTTGTATGGAAGGAGGGCGTGTTAGTGGGTGGATGACGCCCATTTTTCTAAAACACTTTAGTTTTGACATAAAATGAATAAATATTAAATTTTACTTTTGTAGCTTTGATAAAACCTTATTTATATAGTTTTCAATTTTGGGGTTATATGGGAGGTTGGCGTGTTCGTTGGTGGATGACACCCATTTTTCTAACACACCTTAGTTTTAATATAAAATGAATAAATACCTATTTTTGTGTATTTAGCTTCCACAGAAGTCTTTACATATAGTTTTCAATTTTGGGGTTGTATGGGAGGTGGGCGTGTTAGTACGTGGATAACGCCCATTTTTCTTACACACCTTAGTTTTGACATAGAATACACAAATACCGAATTTCAGTATTGTAGCTTAAATATTAGCCTCTTTATAGAGTTTTCTTTATTGAGGTTGTATGGGAGGTGGGCGTGGTTTTCATCCGATCTAGCCCATTCTCGAACTTGATCTTCGCTTTTTTAAAAAAAACTTAAATATGTAGTTTCATTACGATAGCTTGAAAATTACGGCTGTAATCGTGTCGACAGACAGACAGACGGACAGACGGACAGACGGACAGACAGACGGACATGGCTAAATCAACTCGGGTGGTGATGCTGATCAAGAATATATATACTTTTCTATACCTACCAACGCCTCCTTCTGGGCGTTACACACTTCGTGACAAAATTAATATACCCCTTACGCCGTACGCCGTACGTCTTTTATGGGGGGAGCCACAACCTTTTCAAATTCCCGTTACAGTTTTCGAGTATTTCTGAGTAGTAAGATATCACCAAATAGTAACTTCAAACTGAGTTTCTTTGTCGTATGACTTTTACTTCCAAAGCTACTCAATTTAAGAAATTTATCTTATATGGGTGGAACCACACCGTTTGTTTAATGCCTGTTCTAGTTTCCCAGTAGTAGGAGACCACCAAATGGTAACTCCATTCTGAGTTTAAATGCTATGTGACTATGTTTTACTTCCATAATTATTCTGTATGGAAAATTTGACTTTTATGGGTAGAGTCGACCCGGTTTCCAATGCCCGTGTCAGTTTTATGATTGAAAGAGCGATTAATCACTTCATACTGAGTTTCATTGTAATGCGACATTTAGTTCCAAGTCCATTCGATACAATAAAATTAAATTTTATGGGCGTTGCCACGCCTTCTTTTCCAAAGACCCCTCACAATTGTAATTCAAAGGACACGACTAAATAGTAAGTTTATACCGAATTTCATTGATGTGTGACTTATCGGTCGAAAGTGAAACCGAAAATGTTTGTTCTTAAAAAATGCCACGCCCCTCGTGGGTAGCAGGGTGAAAAATACTTGACCTCGACCTTTTTTCATATGAACCAAATATACAAAAAAAATTTCATAAAAATCGGTCGAACCGTTACACAAGAGCGCGAGCACAAACATCGTGACATGAGGTATTTATATACCGTTGGTTCAGAATGACGTAAGTGCAAGTTTTGGCAAATAAGGTTTATTCTGTAATTGGTTTTTGTATTGGTTAATTGATATCCCCAATATAACTGATAGATTAGAATCTGAGTTTGACACTTGTTTTGACTTTGACTTTCCCTTTAACTTTGACTTCGGCTTTGGCTTGCACTTGGACTTGGACTTGGACTTGGACTTGGACTTGGACTTGGACTTGGACTTGGACTTGGACTTGGACTTGGACTTGGACTTGGACTTGGACTTGGACTTGGACTTGGACTTGGACTTGGACTTGGACTTGGACTTGGACTTGGACTTGGACTTGGACTTGGACTTGGACTTGGACTTGGACTTGGACTTGGACTTGGACTTGGACTTGGACTTGGACTTGGACTTGGACTTGGACTTGGACTTGGTCTTGATTTTGATTTTGATTTTGATTTTGATTTTGATTTTGATTTTGATTTTGATTTTGATTTTGATTTTGAATTTGATTTTGATTTTGATTTTGATTTTGATTTTGATTTTGATTTTGATTTTGATTTTGATTTTGATTTTGATTTTGATTTTGATTTTGATTTTGATTTTGATTTTGATTTTGATTTCGATTTCGATTTCGATTTTGATTTTGATTTTGATTTTGATTTTGATTTTGATTTTGATTTTGATTTTGATTTTGATTTTGATTTCGATTTTGATTTTGATTTTGATTTTGATTTTGATTTTGATTTTGATTTTGATTTTGATTTTGATTTTGATTTTGATTTTGATTTTGATTTTGATTTTGATTTTGATTTTGATTTTGATTTTGATTTTGATTTTGATTTTGATTTTGATTTTGATTTTGATTTTGATTTTGATTTTGATTTTGATTTTGATTTTGATTTTGATTTTGATTTTGATTTTGATTTTGATTTTGATTTTGATTTTGATTTTGATTTTGATTTTGATTTTGATTTTGATTTTGATTTTGATTTTGATTTTGATTTTGATTTTGATTTTGATTTTGATTTTGATTTTGATTTTGATTTTGATTTTGATTTTGATTTTGATTTTGATTTTGATTTTGATTTTGATTTTGATTTTGATTTTGATTTTGATTTTGATTTTGATTTTGATTTTGATTTTGATTTTGATTTTGATTTTGATTTTGATTTTGATTTTGATTTTGATTTTGATTTTGATTTTGATTTTGATTTTGATTTTGATTTTGATTTTGATTTTGATTTTGATTTTGATTTTGATTTTGATTTTGATTTTGATTTTGATTTTGATTTTGATTTTGATTTTGATTTTGATTTTGATTTTGATTTTGATTTTGATTTTGATTTTGATTTTGATTTTGATTTTGATTTTTATTTTGATTTTGATTTTGATTTTGATTTTGATTTTGATTTTGATTTTGATTTTGATTTTGATTTTGATTTTGATTTTGATTTTGATTTTGATTTTGATTTTGATTTTGATTTTGATTTTGATTTTGATTTTGATTTTGATTTTGATTTTGATTTTGATTTTGATTTTGATTTTGATTTTGATTTTGATTTTGATTTTGATTTTGATTTTGATTTTGATTTTGATTTTGATTTTGATTTTGATTTTGATTTTGATTTTGATTTTGATTTTGATTTTGATTTTGATTTTGATTTTGATTTTGATTTTGATTTTGATTTTGATTTTGATTTTGATTTTGATTTTGATTTTGATTTTGATTTTGATACTGATGCTGATGCTCATGCTGATGCTCATGCTGATGCTGATGCTGATGGTGATTTTGATGTTTTTATTTCTATGAAAAAATATGCTTGATTTTCAAAAAAGCTTTAAAAGCTTTGTTTTCAAAATAAGCTTTGTTTTAGCTTTTATTATTGTGTGGAATGATCACTTATATTATTTTGTCAAAGCTAGGCTGAATTTTTTATGTTTGCATATCTGTTTAAAAAAAATGTTAACGAATTTATCATTTCTCATCAAAGAAGCTTTTCCTGTTAAAGCATTTTCTAAGATTAATTAAAATAAATTTTACTTAAAATATCACAGTTTTGCTGCTTTTAATAAAATTATGTATTAAATTGAATTTATTTTCAATAACCTTTCAAAAATTTTGCATGTTGAATATAAAAACCAACAACAACAACAACAGCAACTACAACACCAACAACACTTACACTGAAAATCGTTCAATGAAAAGAGTGCAAAATGATTTTGTTAATTGAATTTTAAGACCAGTTTGGCTCGAAGCTTTAAAGCTCCAACACATACAAAGAGTAACGAAATGTATTTTTCAGGATAAAAAAATAGCAACAAAAATGTTAAAAAGAATGGCCAATGGCAATAAAATTTTATGTTGTTCCATTTTGTGTGTACGTGTGTGTGTGTGAAAGAGTGCGTTGAAGCGGAAATGGTTTTGTCGCCGCCACTATTGCTTTTCAATTCCATTTGTCAATGAATATTTAAAGCAAAAAAACTTGCATCGATTAAGGCACGCAAAAAAAATGTGCGCCACTTTTTTGAGCGCTTTTAAAAAAAAAAAACAACCTACAAAAAGTTTTTGTTTTTGATATGGCATGAAATGCATGCTTTTTTCCATCAGTTAACTTAAACAAATAGCTCTTTTTTGTCCGCTTTTTTCATTACTATGCAAAGCTTTTCTTTTGACTACCTGTTTCAGGCTGAAACTTCTAAAGTTGTACAAAAATTTCGCTATGCATTTGCATTTGGCCTGAAACGTTTTTGCCGTTCATATTTTGTCATGCGTTTTGTTTTAGTTGAGCCTTTTTTTATTTGTTTTTTGGTGTTGACAGTTTTTTGAATGCCACTGTTTATTGAATTCATGCCATTTAGCAAGAAAAAAAATTTCTAGTTTTCTCTGGTAAAAATATTTTCAACTGTCAAAACTTGAATTTTTCATTAGCTATAATATGCAAGTTTTTAAATTTTTTCTCTGTTTTCTAGTTCAACTTTTTCAAAACAAACACTTAATTAAAAAAATCACTTAGAAAAACAGAAACTTTTACAATTTTCTTCAAGTTGTAATTTAATAAAAACACGCAATTTGCATTTACCTGCTTTAAGCTATTTTTTGGCCTTTCATTTTTACAACCCTATCAACGGTTTTGCGCTTTCTTGTTGCTTTAATCTTTTATGTTTTGGCTACAGCAGCGTTATAGTGGAATTTTGATAAATTGCGTAAACGTTGGTGCAGGAGGTGTGGAAGAAGTTGGGGCGGGGCTGTGGCTTGTTAGGATTGTAGCTTGTTAAGCTAGAAAGTTTTGGTAAGCGGAAAACCACAATCTTTGGTGTTGGCGTAGTTTTGTGTTTCTGTGTTGGTTTGTTCTGTTTTGTTTTATCGTTGTTGTTGTTGCTTTTGCTGTTATTGTGAGCACAAATTTTCATTAGCTCAGCCCTTTGGCTAACAAAATTTGAGGTGCATTTTGAGTTCACTTCCAGTTTGTATTCTCCGTTAGTTGTGGTTATCCTTTAGTTTGGTTTTAATTTCATTACAACTTATTTCCTGCTTGAGTGCTTCTACTAGATATGCGTTGACATCATTGTTGTCAGTGGCAACATTTTATGGTTACATGATATTTTGTTAAATGTTAAATGGTGATGACCACACGCAGAAATATTTTTATAGATTTAAATTAAAGTTATTTTTTATTGTAATGAAAACTGTTTGATAGTTTCTATGGAGCAAGTAGTTTGTTTAATGAAATTCCGGTGATAATGAATACAAAAATAGTTTATTACTTTTTGGCTTAAATTTTTCATAAAGTATGCATTTATTGATTTCCAGGCTTAATGCAAGTCGTGCTTGACATTTTGACTATAGGTTTCTTATGAAATATTAAAATATGCATCTGAATTTTTCAAATTTATTTTAATTTAATTGTAAGAAAATACCCTTTTAACAGAAAAAATTATTATTATGGAGAAGATAAATCTTTTTGCAACTCGGTTTTTCGTTTTATCATTCATAACTTCCATACCGTTTGAGATTTTAATATCAAATATTCAGCCTAAAATGGTTGTTCTATTTGCACTAATTATTTTTTGCATATATAAATGACCTTGGCCACATGACATACAAACTTGAAAAAATGAAAGCAACAATTTTTTTATTTTTAATTTTATCCCTTTTGACTAATAAAATTT
Source organism: Tetanocera ferruginea (assembly GCA_958299015.1). Lineage (NCBI taxonomy): Eukaryota > Metazoa > Arthropoda > Insecta > Diptera > Sciomyzidae > Tetanocera > Tetanocera ferruginea. The sequence goes on along the minus strand of OY282640.1, from coordinate 32,683,939 downwards.
TAAGCGTAATATTAAAGATTATGAAAATTTTACAAATTTTGTGTCAACATTTTTTTAAATCGGTGTTGAAACAAAAAAGTTACAACATTTTTTTCAATCGGCCTTAAACATAAAAGTTTTACTTATATATAACTGGAATATATATATGATATTTATAAATTTATGGTATAAAAATTAAACTATTTTGAAGTAAAATAGCTGTTTGAATGGAAATGCAAGTTTTATACTATAGAGTGGGATAAAACTTATAATAAATTTCGAATAAAACAAGTTTATAGTTCAGAAATGTTATAAAAAAGATAAAATTTACTCTCAAACTTTTTACTGTGTAGGTACTTAAATTCAACTTAAGTATTTAAAATGCGTAACTTAAGCTATACTTAAGTCGTCGAAAGCAAATAGCTGGTTATATTTTCCAAAACAATTTTAAAATTGTGAAAAACAATTTCTTAAAAACTTGAACTTAGCTGAGGCTAAACTTAAGTGCAACTTAAGTAAAGTTGGTGTAACTGGGCCTTAGTTTTAGAAGAAACAAATTTCTATATATATTATTTTTCACATTTTGAATAACAAAGATTTGTATACATTCCTTTTCCTGGCTGATATCGAATTTTTAAGCTCTGACTGAAAGCTTTTAGAACAGTTTCATTTAAGAACTCCTCAAAACAGGGACTTAATTACGGCAGTTGTATTCTTATAGAAACATTTGTTAATTTTGATTTTTATGTCATTTAATTAGATACAACAACAAATTTGGTAATGAAATAAATTTCGATACGCAAGCTATTTCGGCCACGAATTTGCAAATGCTGATATTTAGGATGTTCTTCTTGGAATTTATGCGTATACTTTAGGAAAAACTACTTTAAGACTTTTTGAAATAGAATAACGTTTTACAGCGCGGTTTGCATGGGCTCGGTCGTTTTTGCAAATTTTTTCAAGGACATGCAACGTTTTTGGGTAATACTTTACGGCATGTATACAGCCTTTAATACTCACCGTTCAAAGATAACGTATATGCTAAAATATCAAATATATCGTGAGCTTAACGAATATTTAATTTTGGATTTTGACACTATTTTATCAAAGGCAGAAAATAGGAAAAATTCAAGATGAAAAATTTATATTTTCATATAAGAAATTCAATCATTAGCTGCTTATGTTTAATCAGCCTGCTGTTTTCGTTGTTTTTGCTTGTGTTGTTGTTGTTTTGTGCAAACTGACTTATTTAAAGTTCAGCGTAAGAGGGAATTGGGCCCATTGGGTTTTTGTATGTACTACTTCTACAGTGTACTGAGTGCTGCATTTTAACGCAAGAGAGTTTTTTTAAAAATTTTGTTATGAAGATAGCATATAAATCAAATTACTATATGCTTTAAAATTAAACTTGTCAATAAACTTGAAACAACGTGTATAACACCAGAGCTTTGTAAAATTTTGTATTAGATTTTTTGGTCTCCCATTTAAATTTAAATAAAAATTTCCTTTTCTTAAATGAATATAAATATATTATTAAGACATTAAGAAAAATCATGTTTGTATAATTTATAAGTTTTATTTTCTATATTAATTTTTCCACCCAGTTCATTGGCGGTGTGACATAAATTATGTTCATTGACGGCAAGATAAACGCAATTCTACGTCTTCACTTATGATACTGACGAAATCAGCGCAGAGAGTGTCTTTTCCAGTTTTAGTTTTTAAATACCCACAAGTCAAAATTACTTTGAGAAATTTTTTTGCTTTGCTAATAATTTGTACTGCAAAACTACCAATATTTAATTTTTTTAAGTTGATTTTTCTGATGAAAATAAAAATAGTTGGGCGATCAATAATTAAGTATAGAAAACATTTAACCAATCTTATGCTTGTAATATTATTCCAGCCATATGTGAAGTAGGCGTGGCAGTAAGCTGATAACGCCCATTTTTGGGCAAACATTTTTTAAATTATTAGATAAACTAAGACAAGCAGTTATATTATTATAGCATATACTATACAACCAAAGTTATTTCAGTAATACTGCTTCGACTGTATGATAGCTAGGCGTGGCATTTACCTAACCACACCCATTTTTTTGACAATATGTATTTTTGGCTTTAAAACTTATTAGTAAAATTTATACCTCTAGCTTTAATATTAAAATAATTAAGTAGCAAACGATATGACAGCATTTTGACATTCACCTTGAAATTTGTTTGTTGCTGTAGTCGTCAATTTGTCGTTACTGATAAATATCAAATAAATTTTGTGTGCATACTTTCAGGCTGACAATTTGTTCGTGTAATAAAAGCACTGTAATAATAGGAATCAACAGTTTGAGCGCTGTTAGGTGCGTAGCGTGACACTTGCGTGTATTTATATAAAAATGTATTCAAATTGAATATTGAGAATAGTTAAATAAAATGTCAAAATGTCATATGATCTCGGTGAACACGTGTTCACGTGAAATCTGAAGCTCTACTTAATACTAGACTGTGCGAGTTGTTAGATTTTCGATAAACTCGGCTCCAGTCGAGTCCAATAGTTCAAGTCGAAACTTGTATTGAATAACTCGAGTTTTCGGGAAACGCCATTTTTTCGAGTAGCTTGAATAATTATCTGATGATTATCAGTGGAAATACCCATCAGAAATTTGGTTCAAAAGTATGGATATAACAGCATATAGTTTTCCACCGCAGGTAAATCTGGTGAAAGTAGCAGCTTTTTGATTAATTAATCAATGTGTGTTTGATTAATTGTTATGGTGTTCTGATATATTCAAACGTTGAAATGAGTTAGATAGTAGACAAAATATTTGATGTATTTAAATATTAAAGCTTGTCAGTAAATATGCAGCAAGTACTTTAATTTTTTTGATTAATTAAGGATTCGCTATTTTGATAATGTTTAGGAAGAGATTTTTTTTGATTTTGCCGAATTTCATGCTAAGAGTGAACATTAAAAATCAATACTTATGAGCATAATTTAAGTCAATATATTATTTTTTGTGGGTTTTGAGGAAATTTTACTGATTATATGAAATCATTTTGTAGGGGATGTACGCGTGGTGTTCAAATTGAGGCGTTACTGGTTCTTCGACCAGTGAAGATGAGGTTTATTTTAATGATTTATTTTATCTGTGAAGGAATAGAAGTAATATTTTTATTTTTTGATTACAAGAACCTTATTATTTTATAATGTTTTATAATGTATTTTTAAGAAGTTTTAATAACATTTTATATAAGAAAAGAAATTTCAAATCTGAAAAAAATATTTTACTGGTCGCCTACCTTAATTTTAAGCGTTTGATTTAAATAATTAATAAACAGAAAAACAATTTTATTGTTTAAAAAATAACTCTTAAGATTTCTAACACCATATTTTCGCTCATATCTCACAATGAACTCATTATCGCCGTTGCTTCAATTCTAGTTATGCTTTATTTTCATGATTTTAATTAACAACGTTCCGTTCTACCATTCTTGGAAACATTTTATACCAGTCAGTGTCGTCCAATACCTTAAGCTTTACAAACTGGTCGCCATAAGCAATTTGTTGCTGCTACTTAAAGCTTGAAGCTTTTTGTAATTTAAATTGCTTTCAATTAAAACTCAAGTTGTTGGGGGTTGGTTGGTTGCTGTTGTTATTGCTGTTGTTATTACTTTTGTACTCATATTCATGAACAAGCACACTGAGTAGTTGGTAATTAAAGAAAAATTCATTCGAAATTATTATGTAAATTAGTGTGAAAGCTTTTCGGCAGATATAGATAGCTATGCTGCATATAAATAATAAATATTATTTACTCAAAAGGTCAAAATGAGAAAATTGCAAAATACCTTAATTTTAAGCATATTTAAAAAGGACAATATAAAATATATAAGTACTAATGTATATAATAAAATATTTCTTCACATATATTGCTCACTTTAGTCTATGGCATTAAATTGTAATGGAGCTAACAACAAAAATAAAGCTTATTCAACATTATAGCCACCTTAAGATTACCTCTACCAGCTAATAATACACACACACACACAAACACACACAGCAAACATAAGCATAAATATACATATAAACAAACATACAGACAAGGCAACGAGATTGAAAACTATCTTGTATTAATTATAATTTTAATTACAGCTTAAATTGAAGTTACAAGCTTATAAGAGTTACAGCTAGAAAGCAAAGGCAGGCGGCTGAGTGGCATGGGAGCATGGAAGATGTGGAAGGTATTGTGTTAGGTTAGTGTGTGGTTGTTCATGCAGCTTAACTTTAGTCATTCAAGATGAGCTAAGAGCCAGCAGGTGGGAGGGACTGAGGGTAGGAATGCTACAGATTGTTGTTGCTGTTCACTCACCTGGGTGCGTCGTTTATCAAAGCAAGCTTGCCAAAATCATCGCCAGTCTTTAAGGTAGCCACGGTGCCTTTGCCGTGTATAACAACATCAACGGAACCCTTGAGTAGAATATACCAGGAACGTCCTTCATCACCTTGATTGAATACTGTGCGTGTGTGCGTATGTCAACAAAAGGAAACAGCACCCAGCAGCAGACAGTTAACATGAATAAAAAGCAGTGTTAGGAAAATGATTGTTATTTTAATAAATGTTGCAGGCTGTTGGGGGGAAATTAAAAATTTCCTCAACTAAAGCTTGGATATTATGCAGTTAATCTTAACTGTTTTGGGCATTGTTTTTTTTTTTGGTACAATTTTTGTTTTTGTTTATTTAAGAGATTTCTGCTACTGCGCTGCTAAATCTTTGCTAAAGTTTAAATTAAATTAAATTAAAAGCTTTTTTTTATAATTAGGTGCGAAAGCTGCTTATTTCAAATAACAAATGATGTGAAGCATAACAGAAAAGTTGAAATATATAAAATAGAAAAAAAAAAAAACAAAAGATAGCAAGAAAGGCACAAAAGGTCAAAATGTTGTTCAGCCTGTCAAATAGCCCGAATAACATTTTATGCAAATAGCTGCTGCTATTTGGTTGAAATTTTAAAAAGGATTAAAAAAGCTAAAAAGTTAAGCGGGTAATATTGCTTAATTTAAAGGTTCCTTCCTGCGTAGGCAAGAAAAGGCAAGGCTATATAACAAAATGAGGCAGACTGCTTTGAGGAAATTGATATAAAAAAAAAAAATACTAGCATACTAAAAAGTTGAAAAACTGTTAAGAAAATAATTAAAAGTTAATTTATAAGAGTAGCACAAACAAAAAAAAAAAAAAACAAAGTAGCCTTCAATAATGATGACAATGAATGGTTTTAGTGCCATCGTTAAATAATGAACGACAGCTGGTTTTGGCTATTAATAACTTAAGCCACACTCTGTTAAAAGTAAAGTGCTGAGTTTTAGGCATAAAAAACTAAATATTTTTAATTGAAAATTAAAGCTTTTAAGCTTTAATTCACAAGCTTTGTTGAAGTGGTAACTTGAGAGTGTTTAAAAATATAAAAGTTATCATTAGAGTGCTTTTGAGATTTCAGCATATTTTGCAAATTTTTTCATTTTGTCATTTCTTGCAGTCAAGTTTATGCCAAAAGTTTATTTAAGTTTTGCATTTTATTTTCAAACTTCATCCTTAACTTTGATTTTGTTTTTTTTTTATTTTTATTTATTTATGAAACTTCAGTCAAGCAGTTAAAAATTCTTTTTCCATAAAACGTGCTCGAAAAAGTTACTTCTTTTCACATTTATTTAACTTACATATGGTGCCAGCCTGTGCGTGTGACTCGAAGACTATGATTGAAGCCAGTTCACGTTTGATGCTCGTCGAAAGATGTGAAAGTGCAGCGATGTGTAAAAGTTCCTCAAAAACAAGTTCCAACTCCTCCGGTGTGCGTTCGTGTGATCTAAATAGAATTTAAGCAAATTTAACTATTGAGCAATTTGGTAAAATAAATAAAAAAAAAAAACATTTTTGTGTAGTTAAAAAAATAAAAACAATAAGCTGCTTAAGCTTATGAAGAAAAATTTTTCGAAAGCGTATAATATTGCTTATTTCTAAGAAGAGATATTGATCTCATATTTAGCCTATTTAAGAATGTAAGATATCTGAGAAAAAAGTAATTTTTCATCTAGTTGGCTTTAATATGTCAGCGGTAAAAAGTAAAATTATTCTACACTCAGAAAAATATCAACTGTAATATTAACAGTCGGCCACTGTTATTTCAAAACACTGTTCGATTGAATGATTTGCGTTTAAGTAAAAAATTTTCTTTGTTGAATGAACGTTTCAAAGTATTTTTGTGCTGTTAAAATCATCTGTTGAAATATTTTTGTGCTTATATTGAATTGCCAATTTTTTCTAAGCAATAGTTTTTGTATGTGTTTTGCTATATTTATATTATCGTTGCCAGTAGCTCAGTGGATGTGCACTCGACTGTCATGCGGGAGACGTGGGTTCGAACCCTAGCTGTGTAAGTATCAAAAATTGTAATTGAATAATTGAAATAATAATAATTCTGTTTCATTAATTGTTTGGTCAAAAATAACCTTAAAAAAATTGCAAATTTCATTTTTTATTTAAAAAAAATATTTTAGATAAAAAATAAAATTTTTATTGGCTTTGGCGGATTTGAACCGTGGACAGTCGAGTACAAGACGCACACGTTAGCACACTCGGCCATATATGAACTTTCTAACCAGTGATCAAATTTCAATAAATAAGTTTTTATACGGGTTTCGTGTTCCTAGACCAACAGTCAACCGACTGTTGATTTGAAAGTTTCCTTTGTTGGATGGTATTTAACAGTGAAATCTGTTATTTCAACCCATGATTTGTTTGATAAAACAGCATTTTTTCCCTGAGTGTATAACTAAATTTTAAAACTAATTCATTTTAATCTTGAATTCGCAATATTGACTTTTTTCGAATCGTTTTCGATGTCGAATTGCTAGTCCGCAATATTGTAATATAAATTTAATTTGTATATTGCTGCAATTTATCAACGCAACATCTTTTTTTTTAATTCATAACGCCTTCAGATTTTTTTCAAAAATATCGGAAAAAAAACAAAAATTATTTTTTTTGCCTCAGCTAGGAGTCGATCCCACGTCCTCAAGTGCTTGTTTTCATAATGAATCAAATTACGTAGCTATAAAAGAACAATTGCGACAGGCTTGTGTAACGTGAAAGACTGGCATCCAGAGGGTGGGTTCGGTTCCCGAAAATATGTTTTTTTGTGTCTTGAAAATAATAATAAACTTTTAATATTTTATCATAATAATCGCATTACGTAAGATATGAATATATTAAAAAAATTGAATTTAGAAAACAAATTGCTAAACTGATTTGAAAACAATTTGCTAAAGTTGAAATTCTCGTTTCGGCAGTGATTTGAGTATGATAAAAACATCAGAATGAAGTGTGCATTTTTCGCGCCCTTGGGTTCATTAGCAAAACGTTTTTGAACTTCGTTTTAGAAATAAATATTCGAGATTTAGGATTCACCTCGAATTCGAAGCAAATTCGTTGGTTTATTGGGAAATTTTTAATGTGTTTTATTAGTGTCGAAATTGGCATTTCATTATTATTAAAGTTTCAAAAATAATTAAATTTAATTTCAAAAAAATAATTATCTTATAATTCTATTAATACTTTAATAATAGTTGCCGATCCTTATATCAGTTGCCAATACCAAAAGTTAGTTTCGATTGGTCGTTTATATCTTAAATTTGTCTAATAATTTTATTTATTTGAATTTTGATTATGTTGTTTTCTCTGGTCGAGAGGTTTCAACTCAGTAGGAGCTTGAATAGTAACTTACAGCCTCTTATAAGCTTATAGTGTTAGGCTATAGCTTCTATTCGGTACTTAAGGTTAAAGCTTCCATCGCATATAAAGTGTGAAGTTAAAGCTTCTATTCAGTACATACGAGAGCCTTCAGCTGAAGCTTGAATAGATGGTTATAACTTCTATTAAGTATATAAAGCGAGACTACAGCTTTTATTAGGAACATACAAGAGGCTTTAGTTTCAACTTCAGATGGTGTTTGAATAGCAAGGTTACATGTTCTATAACGCTTTTAGTGTGAGGCTACAGCTTTTATTCACTAGCTTCAATTTTTGTTGGAGCATTAGTAGATATGTTATGCCAACGGTACTTTTAAAAAATTTTTGAAAATTGAAGCTTTTAGACAAAAAAATTGAAAAAAAAATATTTAAAAAACAACAGAAATAACATAGAGTGACCGCTAAAATGTTACAAGAACCATTTGTAGAAATTCTCAAATATGAACCTTTTGCGAGTTGAACGCACCTAGTGTCATGATTCAATAATTTATAAGGATATCCCGATACTTGACGTCTTCTCACGAAAATAGAGATAGATACCTTTATTTGAAAAGGAGAGCATATTTGAATCAATACGTTTTCTGCTATTTTTTCTGCTAATTATTTGTTTTGAAGCTACCATCAGATGATTTAAATAAGTTCTGTGGCTGCACAGCGTCCAGGCTTGAAATATAATAATAACAGTAAAATAGTAAGATATATTTTCGACTTGACCGAAGCTAAAATACCAGCATGGCCGATTCGTAATGGTACAGAATCTTAAATTGTTATAATCTTATCTTATTTTGATGACGTCATATCAAATTGTTTTCCTGTAAAGTAAAGACAAGCCTCTTTATAAAGTTTTCAATTTGGGGTTGTATGGGAGGTGGGCGTGTTCTTGAGTGGTTGAATTCCAGTCCAATTTTTCTAACACGCCTCAGTTTTGATATAATATACACAAATGCCGAATATCAGGTCTGTAGCTTAAATATTAGCCTATTTATAGAGTTTTCGCTATTTTGGGTTGCATGGGAGGTGGGCGTGTTAGTGGTTGGATGACGCCCATTTTTCTAACACACCTGAGTTTTGTCATAGATTACACAAATACCGAATTTAAGTTTTGTAGCTTAAACATTTGCTTCTTTATGAAGGGGTTGTATGGGAGGTAGGCGTCTTTTTCATCCGATTTAGCACATTCTCAAACTTAATCATAGTTTTTAAGAAAGAAGCTTAAATATCGAATTTCAGCGCGATAGCTTTAAAATTACGGCTGCAATCGTGTCCACAGACTGACGGACAGACAGACTGACAGACGGACATAGCTTAATCAACTCAGGTGGTGATGCTGAGCAATAATATATACACTTTTCTATACCTACCACGCCCCCTTATGGGCGTTACACACGTCGTGACAAAATTAATATATGTACCCCTTACGTAGGTACGCGTGGGGTTATACAAAAGTTTACGAATTTCTTATACCCTTACGCGAAGAATTCCTTTCTTTTCAAATATATAATCTATTATATAAAAATAATTTATATCAAAAAGTAATGTAAAAGTTACAGGTAGTTTTATACCAATACAGAGGGAAAAATCTATGAACTCACTACATAAATTTATAAGCTCATGACATAATTTTCTGCACACCTAAATTTCGCGATTTTTTTTGTATTGAAAACATGTTAAAATCTGTATTGATAACATAATGCTTTTAAGCAGTGCTATAGTCAATGAATAATTGTATGTACAACAAACAAAAACAAAAAAACAAATTGGCCTTTTCAGCCCTTGAAAGGACTTTGACCGAGTTTTTTATGATCAATTGTGTTGTGTGTGTTTTTAAATGTTTGCACACAATTGACCGAGGACTGGACCTACATGTTTTAAGCCGACTCCGAAAGGCTAAAGTTAATGTTCTCAATAAGCTTTACATTGCATTATTTGCTCTCTGAGGTATGTCAGTGTCTGCAGAGAGGTGGTGACCGAGCAAAAAAATTTATTTTTTTTGAAAAAAAACTTTATTTAAAACTTTATGTACTCAGCAAATAATTATGTTTCGTGAATACATGTGTTGGGTATATTCACACTGTACTCTTCACACATGTTGTAACAATTTTGTGTTATAAGTACAGTTCAGATATACTTAGTACATATATTTTTGATCCGTTACATAAAACTATGTACAACATATTTGTGATGAGAACATCATTTTATGATGAAGAGGACCGCAAATAATTATTTTGTAAATTTTTTTTTCGTAAAAAATGTAAAAAGTTATAAGTTTTTACATTTTTCTCATAAAGGAATAAAAATATTTTCATATTAAAGACAAAAATGTACTTATTTTCACTTATAAAGGGTGTTTTTTTTTAGGGGTATAGAACTTTAAGTTGACAACACTGTTTAGCTGGTGGCCATTTTGTTAGCTGTCAAGTGATTTGTGATTACTTTGGTTTATAATTTCAACATGAATAGACTGACGTCTGAACAACGTTTCCAAATTGTGCAAATTTATTTTGAAAATAATGATTCTGTTCGAAATTTTATAAGAGAATTTTCTTTAGCGATGAAGCTCATATGAATGGCTACGGCAATAAACAAAACTGACATATTTGGTGTGAAGATTATCCTCAAGTGTATGTTGAGACCTCGTTAAATGCAGAAAAACTGACTGTTTAGTGTGCTTTATGGTCTGGTGGAATCATTAGTCCGTACTTCTCTAAAAACGATGCTGGCCAGAACGCTACAGTCAATGGCGACCGCTAAATCGTCATGATTACTAACTTTTCCACTCTTCAATTGAACAACTATGATGTGCAGGAGCTGTGGTTTCAACAAGATGGCGCACCATGTCACACAACTCGTGTCACAATTGATTTACTGAGGGAAACGTTTGGTATAATTTCATAATTTCACGTTCGGAACCCTGGAATTGGCCTTCAAAATCGTGCGATTTAACGCCGCTAGACTATTTTCTTTGGGGATATGTGAAATCGCTAGCTAGAAACGATCGACGACTTCGAGAACAACATTCGCCGGGTTATTGCCGATATATGGCCACAAATGTTGGAAAAAGTGATTCAAAATTGAACTTCCAGATTAAAAAAGTCACAATCAGCCGTGGCTTTTGAATAAAGTCAATTTTGTCCATTTCAAAATTTTTTATCTCTAAAAACCACCCTTAAATATTTGTTTTGTGAAATAATGACCTTCAGAATAAATCTTAGAGATAGGAAATTCTTTCCCAAAACGGGGCGACCTGAATTGATCGTACACCTAAGGTGTAATGTAATTTTTTGAATTGAACGTGGAATCAGAAAAGAAATGTCTTTAAGAGACAACATTTTTTTTCTAACAAACACAAAAAAAATTTTTTAAAATTGGCTGGAAAGTTAGTTTTTTTTGTTGAATCACTTTTTACCTTTGAAAATAGTTTTTTGCGAAATTTTAATTTTTTTGCTTTTATGAGCTAACATTTTGAACATTCCGGGAACATGGTATGAAAATTTCGAACGATGAAATTTTAACACATGATGTGGAAAATTTCATGTGGAAGGTGGGCGTGACAGAAAATATTTTTTTTTATTTTTCACATATATTTTAGACTTTTGACGAAAAAGTTTTTATATAGATTCAATAGAAAGCAAAATATGACATTTTGAATATTTGTGTTATATGGAAGGTGGGCGTGAATGTCGGCGGATTGCAAAATATTTTTGTTTGTGTTCTAATATAGCCTATTTTTACTTATATTCCAAATTTTATTAGTCTGCAAAGAGGTCTTCTATTTATTGAGAATTTTTGTAAGGAGCTCAACCACTCCACCAGAGAGGATGTTTTAGTCAGAAAATGTCAGCATTAAATTTATTAATTTCTTTGCAATTTGAAAATACAAATTAAATTATTTCATAACATTCAAATTATATGAAAATAGCTGTAAAACACGATTATAATAGAAAAATTTAACTTTATTGCTATTTTCTAATATTTATCTACCTTAATTAATTGTTTGGAGAGCTGCAAGTTAAATTGTCAGAATTGTTTATTTTCGATTATGAACACACTGAGCTAAAATAAATTTTATCTTATGGCTAGCTATTGTAGTGTTACTCATTTTGCCAGACTAAGCACAGGGTCCGGCTGAATATTTACTACTTTTCTTAGACAAGCGTTTGAGTCAAAGAATACATTTTTAATAGAATAATAAAATTGTTATTTAATTGCTAATCGTTTTAAACTAAGAAGAATATACAGGTGCAAACAACTGATAGTTTCATTCAATTTTCTTAACACTTTCTTCATATCCTGTGTTTGCGGACGCTAAGTCGACTCACGAGGTAACGCTGATCAAGAATACTTTTTTTTTTATACAAAACTTACTTATTTGTATGCTTTACAAACGTTTGCAAAAACTTAATAGACCTGTTCAGGTTAAGGATATAGTAATAAAATTTATGTGTATAAAAAACTCACGGTTTTCTCAATATCATGCGCAGCGTTGCATCTGGGCCACGTTGAAAGAGGTTACCTAAAGCTTCGCGTACATGTTCATTAGCCGCATTTATATCGTCTGTTGTGGGAGAACCGCCAGCGGTACCGTCTTCATCAATACGAAATCGATATAAGAAACATTTATCCTTAAAAGGTTGCTCCTTGTTTACTAAAGTTGTAAAGTACATAGAATAAAAAAAAACAAAAAACATACATAAATAAAGCAAAAGCAATTAGCTTGATTAAAGTTAAGAAATTGTTAGGAACTTAAGTCTTTTTTAATTATTGCTATATGTGTTAAAAATTGTGCTTTTATAGCTCCAAATAATTAAAATACAAAGCTACAAGGCAGTTTAAGCACTAAAAAAGTTTAAACATTAAATGAAAAAAACAAACAAAAAAAAAGTGAAACTATAAAATGCATACAACAAGTGGTGAAACGACACTTACCATGTGTCAAAACGCCCTCCTCCAGAAGGGCTTGGTACATGCCAGCCGCCTGGGCACGTGTGTGTACAATGGGCGACAAGTTGACCAGCCAATCGACCAATTCGGTGCCTGGAGCGCACTTGCGTATCAATTTACCTGAAACCTGTAATCAAGAAAGGATAAAGGAAAATCGAAAAAAAGACACGATGAGAAAGGATTGCTTTTGAATGAGAAAAAAAAAAACTAAAAATACAGGCAAATGAATTGCTAGCAGTTGGCAATTGTTTCGCACGTACTAATTAAGTTTGGTCTCTTCAAAGCAACACATAAAAAATTCAAATACATGTATATATGTATAAACATGGTTTCCAAAACCACACTTACTTTTCTATCCTTGAGACAGCTTGAATTATCAGCAACCAGCAGTGTACGTAGAGCCCGACCCATGCGGTTCATAGCAGGACTCGGCGACTGTAATATAAGCAAAAAAAAAAAAAGAAAGAAGAATTTAGATAACAGCAAGAAATTGTAAAAACAACTGCTACTTTTGAATTGCGTTTTTATTTGCTGCTTCTTCAACTATTGTGCGAATTGCTGCAGTTGTTGAAATATTTTTACAACTGTTTAAATGAAGTGTAACAATCATTGTCAGAATTGCTCTAAATTTTAAACACACAGATACATTCACACACATACATACATACATATAGTTGAAATGTCTGTTTGTTAACTCATTGTCGTTGTTGTTGTTGTAATTAAGTCATTGAAGTTTAAGCGAACAGACAGCAAAAGAAAACTGAATTAGCTATCTAGAATTATTTTTTATTTTTACTCCCTCAGTTGTAAAGATGAATTGTTAGAGAGAAATCGTGTTAATGTTGATGTTGGTCACTTTGTTGAAAGCTAAGAATTTGTATGCTTGGCGTCAATGGGTGTTTGTGTGTGTGTTTCAAGGGAAGCAAGAAGGATTCGAAGCATTCTTCGAATTGACAACCAAAGTGGAATACATATTTATCTAAGAGTCGTCGTATTGAAATGTAAGGATTTGAATTGAAAGCTACTTAACTATTAGAAATTCTATAAATATATATTTTAAGCTTTATGAGCTCTTCAAGTGGATTATTTGCTGAAGTGTCAACTAAGTAGATTAAATATTTTTAAAATTTTTAAGAATTAAATTAGTTTAAGTCTATTAAAGCTGTTGTTAACGGATGTTTAGACTCTAGAGAACACTTGCATTCCTATATCTGAAAATATGTCAGCGGAATAAAATTACATTTTCAGATTTCCTTAAAATCTGCATAAAAAATGTCCTTAAAAGAGTCAGTAAAACTCTGGAATTTTCCATGACTATTTACCCTATATATCATGAATAAACATAAGTTAAACAATCTTCAACGTAAAGATGATCCTTTCTTGCGAAGATTTACGGCAATTACAAGGGGTTTATACAGGAACGAAGATTCAATACGAAGATTCAGATATAGTGAATTCGAATCGTGCGTTGAAGCCTTGTCTCTGTTCTTGAGAAAAGATTACTTAAACCTCGGTAGGTAAAATGGAAATGCGCTTGCTTGACTGCCACCCAGAAGTTTCAGGTTCAAATCCCGGCCAAGCCAAGTTATAAGGTTTTCTCATTCTCAATTTCTTCTCTCATTACTAATCAATTGAAATTTGAAATACATCAATGTTTACGACCTTAAAGTTTAATTTGGTGGTAAGGAAGTTTGTGTAGAGGATCACTTTGCAACTTAATTTGACTGAGAAAAAGGCATACTTAATACTTGCCTCAGTTTCAAAATTACATATTTCTATAGCTATCTACCGCATTAAGAACATCGTAAAAATCCTTTCCTCTTCTTTCCAACTAATATGTATATTACGTTGATTCACGTTGTTTTAATTTTCGAATCAAGGCAGTCTTGATCTTGAGTATGTATGCTTAAAAGCTTACAAAAAAGAATTGTCATACCCATGATAAGATTTCAATCATATAATTATTATCATAATTTAACCATCATAATATAACCATCAAACTATTGGGTGTATACATAGGAAACCGAACGTTTTTGGATATACATATTTTTGGTAAAATATTTTGGACGTTTTTCTGTCAATGCTTGCTTCAAACGAATTAATTGTTGTCGGTAAAGCAGTCCCGCAATGATTTACTTGATTTTGGTTTTGAACTTGTAGTGGATTGGTCTCTTCCGATCCCACCAAATACTGAGCATTACCTTAGAGCCGTTTATATGTTTATATGTACCTTTTACTCGAAATTCGTAAATTTTGATCACCGATAACCGGATATTTTTTTTTTTATACCCTAAACTTAAAAGGTCAGGGTAAATTTACTTTGTGCAAACGTTTGTAACGCATAGAACGAAGCGAGTCCGGTATAGAAAAGTATATATATTCTTGATCAGCGTCACCACGTGAGTCGAGCTATCCATGTCCGTCCGTCCGTCCGTCCGTCTGTCCGTCCGTCTGTCCGTCCGTCTGTGTGTTGTCCGTATACACAGGATAAGAAGAAGGAGTTGAGATAATTGGATGAAACTTGGTACACATGGTCAAATGAACCCTAGGATCTGCACTGTTGAATATTTTTGGAGTCCGCCCACGGACACGCCTACCTCCCATACAACGCAAAAATGTAAAACTGCATAACTCAGCTCATAATTAGCCTACAATAATCAAATTTGGTATGTATGTGTTTTATATTAACACAAAGATGTCTTTGAAAAATGGACGTCATCCGCTCACGGACACGCCCACCTCCCATACAACCCAAAAATTGAAAACGCAACAAATAAGCCTGTGTTTAACCTTAAGAGCTAAAATTTAGCACATATGTTTTTTGTAACAAAACAAAGATGGTTTTGAAAAGTGGACATCATCCGCCCACGGACACGCCTACCTCCCATACAACGCGAAAATTGAAAACTGCATAACTCAGCTCTTAATTAGCCTACAACAATAAAATTTGATATGTTTGTGTTTTATACAAACACAAATATGGTTTTGAAAAATGGACGTCATCCGCTCACGGACTCGCACACCTCCCATACAACCCAAAAATTGAAAACGCAATAAATAAGCCTGTGTTTAACCTTAAGAGCTAAAATTTAGCACATATGTTTTTTGTAACAAAACAAAGATGGTTTTGAAAAGTGGACATCATCCGCCCACGGACACGCCTACCTCCCATACAACGCAAAAATGTAAAACTGCATAAATAAGCTCATAATTAGCCTACAACAGTCAAATTTGGTATGTATGTGTTTTATATTAACACAAAAATGTCTTTGAAAAATGGACGTCATCCGCTTAAGGACACGCCCACCTCCTATACAACCCAAAAATTGAAAACGCAATAAATAAGCCTCTGTTTAACCTACAGAGCTAAAATTTGGCACATATGTTTTTTGTAACAAAACAAAGATGGTTTTAAAAAGTGGATATCATCCGCCCACGGACACGCCTACCTCCCATACAACGCGAAAATTGAAAACTGCATAACTCAGCTCTTAATTAGCCTACAACAATAAAATTTGATATGTATGTGTTTTATACAAACACAAATATGGTTTTGAAAAATGGACGTCATCCGCTCACGGACTCGCACACCTCCCATACAACCCAAAAATTGAAAACGCAATAAATAAGCCTCTGTTTAACCTACAGAGCTAAAATTTGGCACGTATGTTTTTTATGACAAGACAAAGATGTTTTTGAAAAATGGACGTCATTTTTGGTATGGACGAAATTTGGTATGCATGTATTTTACACCAAAACTAAGTAATCCGTCCATGAACACGCCCACCTCCCATAGGGAAAGCACAATAAAGGCATTAACTGTGAGCTACAGGAATAAAACTTGGTATGTGTAAATTTTTCATCAACATTTAAATGCATATAAAATATAGGCTTCATCCGCCCTTGGGGATGCCCATTTAAAATAAAAATTTTTTGTTTTTGAAGTGTGGGTTTAGTGTATTTCATAGTCGGCCTAGACCGACTTTAGACTTTCTTTACTTGTTTTTTTTTTTAATTCCGATTCACTGGAGTTCAAATTTTGAGCTATCCAAACGGAGTCAAAATATAATTTATTAACAAAATCGGATAATTTGAACATTTTGATTTTGAGAAGTTGTCAAAACGGAAAGAAATATTCTTTTATACATAATTTTTGAAGGCCGATACGATAAAAAACTTATACACCGTTTGGTAAATTAAAATAAAGCTCCGTTCGGATTAAATTTTTAAACTCCGCTCATTGGGATTTTGTTCACACCGAATGGTGTTGAAGTGCAAATTTCTAAGTGCGAGGAAATATCAATTGTCCTAAATTGAATAGTTTGAACAACAGTTTGAACAACTAGTATGTTTATGACCGTTATCCGATTAGTTCGAGATTTAAATACTCAATTAGAGCGGGCGCAAAATTTTCATTTCGTGATTCAGTTGGTTAAGTGCTTGTTGATTTAATTTGACTTAACCATGTTCAGTCCTTGGCCAAACCGTGCTTTATTTTAATTTTTTGGTTATTTATTATTTATTTAGGTAAAAAAGTGCATTCATTAAAAGTTGAATATTCTGCCACTACCATGATTCGAACCGCTGACCAACGCACAAAAGTCTATCGCACTAAGATCATGGCATTTTTCTTACACGAAGAACGCAATGGGTGATAAAATCCCTATGTAGAAAACAGAGGCAATTGCTTAATTGATCCAGTGTTAGCTCATATTTAACCTATCACAGGACAGCCAAATTAACACATGATATTCGATAAGGTTAGGAAATTTGATTGTTCGACATGTAAAGTTTGGTTTGCTCTTTTATAGAGCTTGTGACTAGAAGTTTTATAGTTAACAAAAACATAGTTGATATAACAGCTGTTTTAAGATGTGTCAGTAGTTACTTTCAGTAGTTTTAATGTCGTTCATTGGAGTAATGAACTTACTGCTATTTTCGTCGCTATAAAACTTAAAAAGCGGAATAGTTGAAATAATTTGTTTTTTTAAGTTCAGTTATTTTTCCCGCAATGTTTTAAAATAAATTGCTTTTTTACTTTTTTACTCAATTAAAGTTAACAAGTTAACGCTAAATTTAATCTTAGAGCCTTTTTCCCACTAAAAAAGGAGATAACTTTTTCATTACCTCTGTTTTTTTTTCATAGTTCAAGTGTTCATAACTGCTGCTGCTTTGTCGTTTGCTTAATCTTACTTTTTCCTCTTATTCGTCTTCTTTAATTGTTACTCATTTAGTCTACTGAAGGGGTTAAGAAAACCCTTCTTCCTTCCCCTCCAACATACATACAGCTTAATGACTTCTTTCATAATGTTAATTTAATAACCGACAATTTCAGCGTTTCTCAAGTCCCTACAGGCTATCGGAGTCCTCGCTGCAGGAGAAGCTCTTTTTACTACTTCTTCTCTAATTGGAACGAATTAAAACTTTGTCCTTCACGCTGTGTGGATTTGTGTAACATTTAAGTAAACCGATGGCAGACACACACTCATAGCTAGATAGACAAACTGTTGTTAGTTGGTGGTCGGGCTGTTGGTCGCAGCGCTTGTTTCTCTTGAGTATGTTTTTGATGTGCTTATTGTGCTTGGCGTCTTCTACATTATGGATAATAAGTTGGATTCATGCGTCAAAATAAATGTTAGCAAAGCGTATAAAATAAGTAAACAAGCAATAAATAATAAAAGTCGTTTTACTATTTCAAGCAACTGATGATAACCCAGAAAACTAAAACTAAAAACTATTGGTGAGTGTAGAGACGTAGGATGGGTAATGTTGAATGAGGTTAGTGGTTTTTGATATTAAATAACTTTTTTTTTTGTGTTAGTACTTCGCAATTATGCAAAATTTCATTGATTACCACAAATTTTGCTTCATAAACATTGCATACTTTTCGGCTTAACGTAAAGTAAATAAAATGCAAAAGCATTTTAAATGAATTGCTTTTTATGCTGAAATTTATTACCTCTGTGATGGGTAGTGCTGGATTCGGATGATCCGGACTTAGCGGTCGTTTTGTTGGTGATGTTGCTGCAGGCGATACACCAGGTCCAAAACCTGCAATTGTACAAAAGTGCAAATAACATGGTTTTAATGTTTGTTGAACATGAAAAATGTATAAAAAATTTAATTGATTTTATTTCACTCTTAGTTTTTTCAAATTTCCCCAAGGCATAATGAAATGGTTGGTTTTTTTTTTTGTTCTTTTTTTTATCGATTGCTTGCATTGTGTGCTTTGCACAATTCCTTGGGGCACAATTAATAATGCAAACATCATCATGGCACAAAAACTGTGTCAGAAAAATGTTCTCAAAGCAGAGTTGAACTCTCTTTTCTCCCCTTATTGTGCAGAGAAATATTAATTCAAGTTATGCGATGTTACGGTTAAAAGAATTAAATTAAAAACTCAAAATTTGTTTTAAAATATTATATTTTAGCTAATTAATGATATGTAGAGACATGCAAAAATGTTACTTTTAAAGATATGTAGAATATAAAAAACCCTTTTGAATGAAATAGGCTATTAGCCAAGGGAGCACCCTCCCCCATAGGTAATTAAAATTGATATTTTTCATTAAAAAATTTTTTAATTTATTCAAAGATGATACATTTCAATATTTTTAAAAGAAAATTCTAAATTATTCGAAATAATTAATTTTCTTGCTTAAGATCATAACATAACATCTTTGTTGAAATGCATGTTAATTTTAAAAATATCTTCATTAACTTAACTATCTTATCAACGTCTATCTTATTATGAAACATAAAAAATATAAACAATGCATATATTCACAAAAACAAAAAAAATCATAAATTTATGTTCGCTAATCGTGTGTACTTGTACATAAGCTCCAAGTAATTATACATGGCTTGAGAGAATTCATACACAAGCCCATGTAAAATACCAGAATAAGTTATGTAAACGTATAAAAAGGTTCACAAGTCTCCTGAACACTGATCAAATCTAACTGAAGTTTACTTTAGGTCATACGTAAGGTCATGAGTGAGCAAACTTTTTATATGTGACTAGTGGAGCCGGCCAATTTCTTCTCACCCCCAATTAAGCGACTTCAGATTAACTCCAGAATGATAATAAAACACAGATAGTTCCAATTTAATTATGATTTAATTATGATTTAATTATGATACGAAAAACAGGGAAATTCGGGATTTATGCCACATTGAGAAAAAAACACATACCTTGCTCCGGTAAAAAATTTCTCTATATTTGATAATAGCAATTTTCTCTTTTTCAAATAAAATTTTCTTCAATTAGAATAAATTTTCACATTTTCGAAGAAATATTTCTTTATTTCTAGAAAATGGAAATATTTCAATGTCTAATAATGATAAGTATTTTTCTCGCACAAAAAATTTCTCATTTATAGAGAAATTTTATTGAAAATGAAAAACTTTTCTTATATTTTGATAAAAAATTCACTATGAGAAGTATTTTCTTCAATAAAAACAAATATTTTCTCAAAAAATAAAGTATTTGTCTCTAAAAAGGATATATTTTTCTATTTCATGGAAGCTTTTTATCGTTTTTAGAGAATTTTTAGTATCGCAATTAGAGAATAGCATTCTCTGGAGCAAAGTCTATACCATTTTTCTCTAAATATGATGCCTTTTTTATCATATTCCGAGATACTTTTTTCTGAGTGCACAGACTTCCAACACGGAATGAAATTTGAGCAGAAAACAATTCCAAACCAATTAATTTTGGGAGTGATTCTGAGCTAAGCCATAATGTTCTTGATATCAAGCCCAAAATGGATTGTTTATCAAAAAGTTAACTCGCCCATTTGTGCATAATTTACATGATGTTTGGATCATTTATTAAAAAATTAATATGCTCACTTGAGCTCAATTTATGTCATTTTGGTATTGTTTATAAAAACAAAAAACAAGCTCATTTGTATCCAATGCATGCCAGTTATGGATTGATAGTACAAAAAAAAAAGTAAATATGCCCAATCTAAGGAGTTTTGGAATTGTCCAAATTAGATACATTACATCCAATTCGGACAGGAAAATATAATTTATTTATTTGTTCTCTGCACTTTTATGCACTTTTATACTAACAGGAACAACAACAAATTGAGAATTACTTCGTTCGGTTGCTCATACTTTTTATGTGCATAAACAACAACAACAACAAAATTAGTTTTTAACAAACAAGCCCAAGATTATATGTATTTAGTAAAAATTGACGTGTTTATCAAAAAAAATTTCAAGCCCAATTTCTGGCATAAGCTGCGCCAGAAATGCAGAAATATTTTCTGCATGAATAGCTTGTTTTGAGTTGGTTTTGAGCTCTATAGAGCTGATTTCAGTTACGAACGCTTTGAGCTTGATTTCAGCCCATTTTTTTTTCTCCGTGAAAGATGGCCTTGTAATTTATTGATTGTCAACCCAAAAGCTTGAACTGGAATAGAAGATGGGAATAAGATTTCCTCTCCTTTGAATTTGCTCTTCATGATCGTTACTTGAATCACATTGTTCAGATGTTTCTTGGCGGACAACCGCGTACCGTTGCACAATTTCGGATGATTCAGATACCGCAACATGATTATGATTGATCCTATCTTCAGCTGTAAATTATGCGGTGGAGTTCCTGGCACATCAAGCTTCATCCTCGTCGGTGAGGTTTTCAACAGACTTGTACGAATGCAGTTCTACAGTGATTTGACTTTGAATAATGAAATTCAAGCTATCGACGTCCTTATTCTTCACTGCTAGTATTGCCCGTTCACTAAGCCAATCGAGATTTTTATAATTTTGTGCAATTCCGGGGAACTCTTTGGTGATACGTTGCTCTTTCGACGCTCTAAACTCTCAAAAATATACCGGGAACATTATCAATCAAGTGGAAACATCAACAGGTCTCGAGAATTCAGCAGACGATGGGTCGTTCTGCAACGCGACTATCATATTCGTGCTCAATTACAAAGACAACGATTTTAGACATGCATAAAGTTCATCGGCAGCAGTAGATTTCGGGATGACGGGAACCGTTTGACGAAAATCTTCGGACAGAAATATCTTAGCTCCACCAAATCGTATCGAATCACCCGTAAATCTTTCAATGTTCGGACAACTGCCTCCAAAGCTCGTTTGTGCGCCATCGTGCATTCATGCTACATAATGATTTTGCATTCTCGCATCAATTTCGCTGTCACCGAATTCTTGGTCATTGTGCACGTTGGCTGGTTAACCGTGAGAAGATTCATCGGCAGCTTCAAAGCGGAATGTGCATTTCAATCTCCTTCCAATTATGTGACTGCAATACCAGGGAATGCATCAGCTAACGCAATTTAAGATCTTGACCGACTAGTTGCCAGACTCACCGACACGACGAATGTCTAGCCTGTCCCAGAGGGAACATCGAGAAAGTAAATGCCTGCCGCTCCATCGTCAACAACCTTCATCAGCGAAATGTACACATTCTTCTGCTTTACATTCAACAGCGGCACATTTGTTCGGACTTTTTCGGCCACCTCATCTCGATCATAGTTTTACTCCCGTTGCAATTCGCGACTGAATGTATCATGCATCGAACGATTTGGCGATGGCATTCCAAATGTCGACAGCATACTGCCAAAATGAGCACGGACATATCTTCGATAAGAATTAACACTTTGTTACGTATCTCGTCGTTAATTTCAATATCGAAATTCGATGTTGTCGTGCAAATTCAATGCAAAATGTCGACAGCCATCTCATTCTTGTATTTGTGAAAATTCCGAAATTTTCAGAGAATTTCTATTTTTCCATTCAAAAAGCCATTCCGGAACAATTGTACACAAAATTCCATACAAAAAATCAATTTTCGAAATCAATTTCCAATTTCCCGCTCAGCCAAGCCCTTCTCAATTCATTAATTGCTATACATTTTTCACACCATTTTTATATATAAAGATTATTCACAAATATTGGAACCGTCAGTTTTTAAAATATTTCGTTGTCACAGACATAAAAACTCAGTTTATCTTCATCTTGACTCTACTGCAGACATGCAGCTGAAGGTTAGAGAAATTATTCAGGATTTTTTTTCAAAAAACTCTAGGAACGTATCGAAAAATTGTGTTGTGGATGTAATAAAAAAGAGCCAAGGATTATTTCAACCCAGCTATTTTTTGTGTGAAGACCGACCCGTGCTAGTGTACATAGTATGTATGTATCTTGATCATTAAATGTATAAAGTAGTTCACGCTTGCATTGTAAGTGTTTATAAGTAGGGGAAGAGTGGCATGAAAGAGCCACCACGATTTACGCGGTAGTTTTCATACGAATGCTTCTTAAATTATAATTTTTAAGAAGCAATACTCGCCAAATGGCACCCACAAACATTTGACAGTTCACTGATAATAAACGGCGTTGGTGCATCGTATTTAAGATTTCTTCATCATTAAGTAAGTTTTTCAGAACATTTTATTTGTTTTTTGACGTCTACACCTTTAAAACTAACAGTAGTATTATTATAATATAATTTTATGGATATATTAGGCCTACCCATAACATATTTATTTTGCCGGTAAAATCTTGATTTCATACTAATTTTTGAGGTTATGTTTCTTTGGACAATATGTTTTGAAAGAGCTGGGTTGTGGTTTCAGTGTAAAATTTATAGCGGTTGGGCACATAAATACTGTGACGTAAAAGGAAGTTTAAATTATTTTTGTCAAAAATGTTTTAAAGTGTTTTAAACCTTTTATTTTGTTTTTGGAATAGGTATTATTAATTATTATAGATTTTCTTCAAAGCGATCAAATTTTTTTTGCTGAAAATATTTTCAAGTTTTTGAACTATTTTTTTGTTTTTAGTTTTGAATTTATTTATTTATTTAATTTATTTTTGTAAAAACAATAATTTTTATAATAACAATAAAATGTTCAATAAAATATTCGTTATTTTTCGTGTTAAGTCTTCCAATAAGAAGTTGGCTCTTTCAAAACTTTGGTTGGCTCTTTCAATGCCTATGTGTTATAAAAGAGCCGAATTTCATATTTTTGGCTACAAGTCCAAGAATATTGTTGATTTTGGAAAATAAGTCATGGCATTACGTACAAAAATGAATGAAAAAGTACTTTTGATACAAGTTTTATAATTTTATTAATTATTTTTATATTTTTTTTAACTTTTTTTAAAACTGGCTCTTTCATGCCACTCTTCCCCTACATACGTTTCATGCATTTTTCACTCTTATCTTATGAACATTTCTTGCTGCACTTGTATTTGTACATAGATTATATGAATTTCGGTCATTAAACTCATAAAGTAGTTCATCACGTTTTCCTTGTAAGTACATGAGGTTCATGAATTTTTACTTTTCTCATGAACTGTTTTTATTCTTCTCGTATTTGTACATGAATTTTATAAATTTTATTCACAAAAATTTTGAATGATTCATGTTTTTCTTTTTTTCAAGGCTTTTACAATATTTATAACAAAATTTATATTTTTTTTAACACTTAAAGATAGCATAGTCGCTGGGATCACATGTACTGTTAGTGTGATTGTTTTAAGGAGTGCTTGTTAAGGGCTAAGGCATTTGTTTGTTTAGATTGTTAACAAATTTTTGTGTTGAACATTTTCTGAAAACTTGAAAAACAACATGCTCTTGAAAGATCGAAATATATGACTATATTCCTATAATCTTCAAAAGTATCTCTTATTTTTTGCCCATAAAAAGTTATGTTTACATAAAATCTTAATATACAAAAGACAAGCATCGTTATCCGTGCCCTCAATTGCTCAAACTGTTCATAATTTTTATTGTTATACTTTTCAAAACCTTTTCAGCCTGAATCAAAAACTGTTTCCCTCATATTGTTCATTATTGTAATACTAGCAGGCCACAGTCGTCCGAGGCTACGCCACACATTTCTCGGACATTTTCTCTTTATCAATAATACCTTTGTATATTTAAAAAATTTTAATAATTAGAAAAGTTAAAATATTTGCATATTATTTGTATTTGAAAGCAAATTATATTAAATAGTATAATGATAATAAAGTGAAGATATTTTAATTTAAGTTATTTAATACTTCAGTATTAACAACGTTTTTTGATTCATTGGCATTATCAGAAATAAGAAAAATCTGCTTTTCTGCTGTACCGACTGGTTAACCATAATCTACTTCTACGTTTTTCAAAGTTTTTTATTAAATATTTATTATACTCCACCCGCAAAGCGTAGCGGGCACAATAATTTTGTCACAAAATTTTTTTCACCACCATGAGTCGATTAAGCCATGTCCGTCTGTCTATCTGTTCATTCGTTTGTCCACACGATTACAGCCGTCTCTTTATTGCAAATCTCTTTAAAGTCCATAATGAAATAATTTTCATGATTTGAGATTTGTCGTACAGTGGTGCTCCAGTTTAACGAAAGATATAATGTCCAGGGTCGTTCGGTAAATCGAAAAGTTCATTAAATCGGAATACTTTTTTCGAGTTTTTTATCATATAACAAAGCTAATAAATTTGTCAACTTGAAACAAATATCCTTACATTTTTTGTTTTAATTATGCACTCCAATAAAGTTGAATTTTTGAACTTGTTTTAGGTATTATTAAATGTTTAGAAAGCTGCTGATTAAAATCTGTTCACACTCCAAATGAAAAATCCAAGATTATGTCAATACATTCCTATAATGTTTTTTAAAAAGGAAACCCTTCAATATGTATATTAGCCCGAAGGGACTATTTGAGAATAAGATAAGTAAATACATATTAATGTTATTACAAATTCAAAAACAAATGAAGCGAGCTCAGAGAAGCAAATGTTGTTAAATAGAATACCTACAATTTTAAATGTTCGCAATATAGAGTCAACAACATTAAATAAGGGTTCGTTATATTGGAAGTTCAAAACCTTCATAATTTATACAAAAATTAATGTGTTCAATTGAAAGATAATACATAAGTCTTGTTTTCTTGTTAAATAAAACGTACTCTGAGTTTGAAATATGAAAAATTAAAAAAAAAATATAAGACTTCGGGCAAGTCGAAGATAATTTTTTAATGGTTTTATTTTTTATTTGTCTTTTATTCATCATTAAAGTGATGAATTAAAGTATATTCCTATGTATATATTCCTCACTTTATATTCCATAAAGTTTTTTAAAAAAGCTTTTGTACTTCAAATATTCATCTTAAAAAGTGTTCAAACATGCTAGTTTAGTAGACATTTCATCCAATATCCCAGCAAAATTTTTTGTTAGGTTTTGTTTTTTAATCGATTCTAAAATGCATTATATAAATGCTAATGCAAGAACTTAAATTTAATCCGTAATAAATTCACGGCAATGCATTCACATCAACTTGAAAGTTGTTATTCAAGTATTAATTTCGTGAAATCAATTATAAACCAACCGTTTTAAGCGCTTAATCTTTTCAAGGCTTTCGATTACCTCTAATGACTGGCTATATAAAAATAATGGGTTTAGTAAGCGAGAGGGTAAGCGATGAATGAAATTTTCTGGATTACTTTTTCGATTATATGTAAGCGAAGATTTTGCTGGGATGTTCTCGAGCAATACATTTCTCCAGAGCTTTTTAGAAAAACGTGCTCGTGTCATTAATGTCAGGAATAAAAATATACTTTATAATTTTGTGATTACTAAGTTCTAAGACTATACATCGACAAACAAACCTTATTTGCAGCTCATAACCTGCTAGAACACAATTTTTAATAGTAATATGTTTTTCGGTGTCCTGTTACATAAAACAATTTAAAAGCTCAATTTATTACTTACTTCAAAATTTCTAAAAAAAAAATGAAATTGATAATGAATTTTAATCAATTTCATTTTTTTTTTACATTTTGTATTTAAATTAAATAAATGGCGTTTTATAACAATTTTATGGCGTTCTGATGTATTTTCAATTTATTTTGAAAATGTCTATTTAAAACTCTAAGATGGTTTCCTAATTCCTTTAATTTACTAAAATACATATTATTTACATATTATTCTGTTCAAATCAACTAACAAACACTGTCAAAAATACAGTTTTTAAGAAAAAACTATTCTAAAAACAAGTAAAGAAAGTCTAAAGTCGGTCTAGGCCGACTATGAAATACCCTAAACCCACTTTTCAAAAACAAACAAATTTTTGGGTAGTATGGGAGGTGGGCGTTTCCGTGAGCTGATGTCGTCCATTTTTTGAAGACATCTTTGTGTTTGTATAAAACACATATATAACAAATTTTATTGTTGTAGGCTTATTATGAGCTGAGTTATGCAGTTTTCAATTTTCGCGTTGTATGGGAGGTAGGCGTGTCCGTGGGCGGATGATGTCCATTTTTCAAAACCGTCTTTGTTTTGTCGTAGAAAACATATGTGTCAAATTTTAGCTCTGTTAGTTAAACAGAGGCTTATTTATTGCGTTTTCAATTTTTGGGTTGTATGGGAGGTGGGCGTGTCCGTAACCCGATGACGTCCATTTTTCAAAGACATCTTTGTGTTAATATAAAACACATACATACCAAATTTTATTGTTGTAAGCTAATTATGAGCTGAGTCATGCAGTTTTCAATTTT
This sequence comes from Tetanocera ferruginea, assembly GCA_958299015.1. Lineage (NCBI taxonomy): Eukaryota > Metazoa > Arthropoda > Insecta > Diptera > Sciomyzidae > Tetanocera > Tetanocera ferruginea. The sequence continues at coordinate 32,656,680 of OY282640.1, read as the reverse complement.
CGCGTTGTATGGGAGGTAGGCGTGTCCGTGGGCGGATTCCAAAAGTATTCAATAGTGCAGATCCTTGGGTCCATGTGACCACGTGTACCAAGTTTCATCCAATTATCTCAACTCCATCTTCTTATCCTGTGTATACGGACAACACACAGACGGACGGACGGACGGACGGACATGGATAGCTCGACTCACGTGGTGACGCTGATCAAGAATATATATACTTTTCTATACCGGACTCGCTTCGTTCTATGCGTTACAAACGTTTGCACAAAGTTAATATACCCTGACCTTTCAGGTTTAGGGTATAATTATTCTAATTTTCATGACTCTTGACCTTGTTCTCCCAGAGCAAGTTTGCTTTGGGAATTATGTAGATAATGACTATGAAACAAATTTCTGATATCAATTTGTTATCACTGTGATATTGTGATATTTATGGTCGAGAATAAGGCAGTCAAATGTTACAGACCTCAGTCTTGTCTATTAAAGTCGAAGCTAAAATGTATAAAGAGTACTATAAAGAAATTTATAAAAATTAGAAAAAAAGTTTTTTAATTTAATTTTAATATTTTTTCTAATTTTCACTTAATTTTTATATAGAAGACGTGGATTGATTTCGAAAAAACATTTAAATTGATAGTTATTCAGGGTCACTGAGGGAAAATTTGTTAACGTTTTACTTCCCGGTCCTATTTTTTCCTCAATTATGCAAAATTATTCAAAATAGATCTTTGGGGATTTACTCACTATTGCTAGTCAAAATTTTGCGTAAACAAAACATTTTTGAAAAATTCCTTGATTGCGGAAAATTTTTCAGTTTTGTATAAGTTACCAAATTAATTTTCAAATGATATCATATATATTAATATCGATGAGATTAATTTTGTATATTGTTACCTACTTTTATAAATAATACAATGAATTTGAATATATCTGTTTACTCATTTGCACTTAAACAAAATAATCATAACAGCAAATTATTATTTAAAAAAATTATATTAATTTCGTAGTACTTTTTAAGCATTGCTTTTATGAGGTTAAGTATAACCTTCTTAAAGGGTGCACAATTTAGTTTCCGGCCCGGGTGCCAGCAACCCTAGCTACGCCACTGCCTCACTCCGATTGCAGTCGTGAAAGCAAATAATTGCATGCTAAATTTACAAACAATTTTCTCTTTGAGTCGCTGCTCTTGCTCTCCTAGCGCGGAGCATCGCTCTAACATTTTCTGTTAAACTTGTCAAACTTGTTTTACGTCGAGGCATTTATTTGTAGTTAAGGGAAATACGAACACTTCATTTTTCAAACTTTTAATTTATCTTTAATCTATACAAAATATGCTATCACACTTGTGAATGCCGCATTTTGAAATATTAAAAAATTGGAAAACTACAATAATAATATGTGTAAAGAAAATTTCTTTAAGAAATTGCATGCGGCGAAACAAATATGCACACATTGGTTTGCAGCTCATCATTCTACAGCAATAACAGCACAGCAAGGTTAATTTAACTTGTATTCCCATCACGTCAAAGAGCGCCAACTGCTTTTGGTTACTCCATGGTTGAATAACAAGGTTGCCTCAAAACTGACTGTGCTCTCTTTCGCTTATCCGAAAGTGTCAAAATCAAATGGCTGGTGAAAAACAACAGCAACAACAACAACAGCTCAAGCAGTTCGCTTTGACATTTACGGCAGTCACGCTCTCCGTCTTGCTACTACCTTATTCAGTGTACCCTGGGTTACTCTTCGAATGAGTTGGAGAGCGAGATCAATAAACTTTAAAGAGAAGGGTTGATAGCAACATGTAGTTTAAACTCTCGTAACACAGACGCGTGAAAAGCAAGCGACCAAGCAATGCTTAGCATCGGTGGTAATTTCCTAAAAAACGTAACAACTTAATTAAATATATTTATTGTTAAATTTTCCTAAATAAACCCCACCTATGGCATTCTGTACCACAAATATGATATTTTAAAATTTTTTTCATAAAAATCGGTCCAGTAGTTTTGGAGTCATTGGTGCACTTAATATTTCCACTTCAATTTTATATAATAGTATAGATGCTAAGCCATTTATGTTCTGTTTAGCCTGAACTAGTATCAGTTCTAAAATTATGCAGTGGAAATGTTAGTACATAAAGACTAGCGTCACTTTCCACAACTACTATACATCAAACTATACATAATTTTATCTTGCTATTACAGTACTTCTAAGTTACTATCCAACAACTGAACCAGAACCTGTTCAGCCTGAAGAATATATGTATAAGCTAAACAGCAAACTGTGTATAATTATAACTGCTATTACAGTGCTTCTTGAGTCTGTTCTGACTTAAGTATGCACTGAAAATTTATTAACATAAATATTTATCAGAAACTTTTAACCCTAAGCATGCACTGAAAACTGAATTGGTACTTATCAGTAGCCACATTGGTTTTCACAATAGCACATTTTTTATCTACTGGAATTTTTTGTTTTTTTAAAATCTGTTCAGCCTGAAAGTATGCTTAGAAAATTTATCTGATATTTATCAGTGACGAAATTGGTTCTAGCCCGTTATTTATAAGACGGGTTTTATGCTTGTGCCTATAATTTTCTGAACAGAAAGGCCCTTCGAGTGTTAAACGTAGTGCCTTGCGTTTATTGAAGCTCGTGTTTTTTTCTTCAAGCGTTGTGTGCTTCTGTGCATTTCCATTATCAGCTCCAGTTCATTCCCACTGCGACGCGGTGTGTTTCAAGGTCAGTTTTGTGTGTCAGTTAGTTGCTTGATTAGTAGATAATCTCACTAAGCTGTGTTTAAATGAGTTTCTTCACCTCAAAGTGATTTTGAAACGAGGTCGCTCGAAATAAATTTTTGTTCTTTTAATTAAAGTAATAAATTAAAGCACAGTTTTAACTTCCGCACATTAAAGCATAATATAATTAGAAATTTTGCTCGCGGAATGCGAAGAATAACTACCCAAACATTTCCTTGATTTTCATTATGTAAATTGAAATGACGTCTGAAATGCGAAATTTGCCAACAACGTTTACAATAAATATTCCAATTAATTTGCTTTGAGCGCGAATTCAATTATTGCAGCCCATTTGTGAAAAGTAATGAAATGTTGCTCAGTCCATTGAATTCAATCATTCAATTTAAGTTCTTTAAAAGCCATAAGACTACACGTGAATTAAAATGAATATTCAAAAATATTACAAAATTTATTTTAAGTTCTGCTGTCCTTAAAATAAGCATAACATTTTCGAAGTATTAATTAAACCTTCATATAAAATCTAAAATTTACTTTTAGGCATTGAAATGTTTGTAGTTTTATGCAAATTAAATTAAATTTTAAATAAATTTACTACAAAAAAAAAAAAAAACAACCAATGTTGGTTGGCATTCCTCAACCAACTGACTCTGGAAAATTTTTAATTTGAATATCAGAGTTTTATATAAATATAACGACAAGTACTCCGAGCTATTCGAACTTTTGCATATTATAGAGAAATTTTAGCTCAATTAAAACTTTATCTAATAATTCAACTTTGCATTAATTATCTGTTTGGCAAACTGAATTGTTACTCTTATGAAATTTATCCATCCATTCAACGGATTAGTTGAATTTCATGTAATTCACGCTTCTTATTTCAGGAAGCTTTAATCAAATATTCCAAAATGCTTCACTTAATTTATGCAAACATTTTCAAACTTCGAACCATGTCTGTGCATCCATGTGTTAATGTTTATAATAGATGCCAAAATTAATATTTATCATATCATTATTTGATAATCTATGACCAAAACAAAACAATGCAGTATAATTTAAAATTAATGATGCTATAATTGTTATGAATAAATTTTGAGGCGTTAAAGCTCAACAATGCATAATAATTGTTGGATAAACAAAGAAAAGCAATAAAGCACTTAACAAAAACAACAAATATATAGTGCATTATAAAATATATTTAACGAATTTCTGCCTCTTGGGTATTTAAATAACCAAGAAAGTGTTGACACGAAAAAAATTCTGACACCGTAGTAAAGAGAAAGGAACAATGGAACAGTCTTCTTTTTCTTGGTATTCTCTTAGTTTTCTACAGGGGAAAATCGGTATTAGCTAAAAATATGGAAATCGAAAATTAAGCGCATCATTCCTAGATAGCTTCAAGTGTCCTCTTGAAAGTCCTCTATGCAATTATAAAAATGGTCTTATAATAAAAACTTTTTAACAAAAAAAAAAAACCTTCTTCAAAATCACTACAAAGTAAAAAATAATTTTAAATTACTTTTACTATTTATTTCTTGGTCAAATTTGATAATTTATTTATATTCATTATTATATTGGAAATCTTATGATATCAATTATTCTGAATTTTTTTTATTTTTATCATAAATATATAATTTTTTATGATTATAAAAGCTTCTAGTCAGCGCTTATCATTGACATAAAATCATGATATTTTTGCCATCCCTACTCTATATAAGACTTTTGTATTTGTGAATATCCTGCTTAGGTGACGTTGTATTAATTTGTAATCTTAATTTTTCTTAAATCTTAATTAAAATGCTATATGTGTGTTGCAGCTGCACAAAAAATCTGATTACAATAGCGCCGACTTCGAAGCTTTTATTATCATAAAAAATTAATATATTTATGATAAAAATAAAAAAAATTCAGAATAATTAATATCATAAGATTTCCAATATAATAATGAATATAAATAAATTATCAAATTTGACCAAGAAATAAATAGTAAAAGTAATTTAAAATTATTTTTTACTTTGTAGTGATTTTGAAGAAAGTTTTTTTTTTGTTAAAAAATTTTTATTTCTGTCTTTTTAGAGAAAATGATATATTGTAAAAAAGTGTATAAATTAATTAAACACCAATTATTTATGCTCATTATATGGAAAATGCTTTTCTGTCGTTTCTTATTCTGTTCTTTGTCAGTATCTTTAACAGTACCTACTCTTGTATTTTTATCAGTACTCCAATGTCAATAGTGACTGAATAGTGTGTTTATAATAGTGACATGCCTCTTTGTCGAGAATATCACACTCTTTGTCATAGTGCTTTCAATAGTTCTACCCATTCTAACAATGAATTTTAACACCCTTAAGTCAATATTATACAGTTTTTTTACACACTGCCACACCCCTATGTCGAATGACGCCCACTTTATTGACAATAACTTGTTATAAGTGTGCCTACCTCTGTACTAAATATCAGTACTCTAGTGTCAATATTATTGGAGATACAGTGTGTTTAAAATATTGCCACACCCCTTTATCAAATAACGACCACTTTATTGAAATTCATTTTTTATAATTGTGCCTACCTCTGCAGTAAACTTTAGAACTCTAGTGTCAATGTTATTCGAGATACAGTGTGTTTCATATATTGCCACACCCCTTTATCAAACAACGCCCACTTTATTGAAATTAATTGTTTTATAACTGTGCCTACCCCTGTAGTTAACTTTAGTAGTCTAGTGTCAATATTATTCGAGATACAGAGTTTTTCTAATATTGCCACACCTTTTTTCGAATAAAGCCCACTAAATTGACCGTTATTTTTTATAATTATACCTACCCTTGCATTTTTGCTGTGCATTTTATTGACTCTAGTACTCTAGTGTCAATATTTACTGAGATACAGTGTTTTTCTTATAGTGACACGCACCTTTATCGAATACCGCCCACATTACTGGCAGTTATTTGTTATATTTGTACCTACATTTGTACTAAATTTTAGTATCGTAGTGTCAATAGTAATCGAGATACAGTGTTTTTTTTTAATATTGCCACTCCCCTTATCGAATAACGCCTATTTTTTTTTTTTACAAAAATTTGTAGTAATTTTTCCTAGCGTTGTAATAAATTTCTGTACCCTAGTATCAATACTTTTCGAGACACAGTAATTCTCTTATATTGCCACACCCCTTTGTCGAATAGCGCCCACATTTTTGATAGGAATTTTTAATAATTGTGTCTACCTCTGTACTTAATTTCAGTACTCTAGTGTCAATTTTCTTCGAGATACAGAGTTTTTACAATATTGCCACACCCTTTTTTAGAATTACGCCCACTTAAGTAATCGTCATTTTTAATATTTGTGCTTGCCTTTGTAATTGTACTGTGAATTTTATTACCCTAGTGTCAATATTTACTGAGATACAGTGTTTTTCTTATAAAGACACGCCTCTTTGCCGAATACCGCCCACTTTCATAGACGGGCACCTCCGCGTTGATAGTCTCTATATGTTGACAAAAAATTACGGCAATCGGGCAAGTACTTTAGGAGTAATCGATGTACATACATTCACAAAAAAAAAAAAAAAAAAAAAAAAAACAGAGAAACCAACCAACTTGAGAACCTCCTTCTTTTTGAAGTCGGTTAAAAATGACCGGATGGACAAGAGTCCATGACGTGTACACTTAACCGGATCGAAAAACAAGTTGACGATATATAAACTCTTATTATTTTGAAATAAGAGTTTATGTCTAAAAAAAAATATATATAATTTTAATTTTTTTTTTACAGTGTACGCCTCATTAGCAAGAATGTTTTTAAGCCCTGGTCGAAAAAAATTGAATGGGAATCCTCACAACTTTTCATGATGGTTCTGATTAAATTTTTTCGAACAGGACTTAAAAGATTTCTGCTTTAAAAAAGAGTAAAGTACACTGTACAAAATAATTTTTTTTCCTTTTTCGAACTCTTTTCTTTGGGACATCTTTGATTTTACAACCCGTTCTGTTCTTAGTTGTCTTCTTAGTATGACCTGGTGTTTTAAATATCAGTTATTTGTATGTAGAATTACAAAAATTTAAAAAAATTCATAACTTTTTTATAAATCAACATATTGCCATGATTGGAAGGTCAAAACTACACAAAATTTAATGTTCGTTTAGAGGCCATTAATCAATTTAATTATTTTTTATTAAAAAAAAAAGGAAAACATAAATAATTTGGGGCACCCTGTTGCCTTAATAAATAATTAAAAATTGAGATGTTGTTACAATCCTCACAACTGCATACTTTTTATGGGGGTTCCCACTAAATTTTTTTCAACTAGGGCTTAAAAACATTCTTGCTAACGCGGAATACCTACACCGTAAAAAAACAAAAAAATGATTTCGTTAAATTTTCTCAACCTAAAACTTATTTCATACACTGACACGTCTACTTTTTTTTCGAATCCGGTCTAGTCTAGCATGAACCAAAAAATTATGAATCGCATTTATGACTTTTGGTTCAGTAATCATTTATAAATGAGTCAATTAACAATTGCAATCAATAATGAGCCATGTTGTCACATGAGTCACATTAACTATTCATGATATCAATGTACAAAAGTCATAAGAACATGAATATTTCATAGCTAAATTTCACTAAATGCATGAATACTTGCATTGTATAAGTGCATGAGTTTCGTGCATTTTTGACTTTTATCTTATGAACTATTCGTGCTGCCCTTGTATTTGTACAAGGATTTTATGAATTTTAGACACTTAACTAATAAATTAATTCACTTTTAACTTATGAATGGAACTGATATTCATGCTGTTTCTCACTAATCTCATGTATGTTTCTTGTATCTCATGAGTTTACTGGGCCAAAATTTAAGAAGATCATATAAAAATTCATAGTTAAATTAAACATTCAATTGGGGTCAATTTAATTTTAATATCAAATAAATTTTGTTATAAAAAAAAAAAAATGAAAAAATGTCCTCTGTCGTGAATAAATAGTGAATAAAAGATTAAAAACATGAAGTTTTTTTAAAAAAAACATACATAAATTTATTGAAAAAAAAAAATTAAAAACATTTTGTATGAAATTTTGAAAAGTGTTCCCGAGGGGCCATAAAGGTTGATAAAAAAAACCAATTCTATTATAATTTTCTTATTTTACGGCCCATATTTCAAAATTTCATAAAAATCATCTCCGATCCGATGGCTTTAATGGGTTTTGATGAATTATTTCAAAAATATGTTAGATATTTTAAAAAACTATACTATGCTTGGTTATTTCAATAGAATCATAGGATTTTTGCACATTTGTAATATGTAAATGTTTTTACCTTTTATTGGCATTTCCAAATCTTTTAGATGATGTCATTTTTTTGGCACTAAGTAAAATTTTCTTATGATTTTGAAAGTCTTCCAAAAATTTCCAAAAAATTATCCATCAGTACAAAACTTATGGGGGACGAACTGATTACCTGATAAATAAGTCTTGAAAAAATTCCAATAAATGATCTTTTTTAAAATTTATGCAAACTGACTTTTAATGAGGTTTTTTCCATTTGTGAGTGACAACCAAACATGGTGATGGTGGGTTCAAAATGATGCCTTTTAGCAGAATTTGTTGATGGCTAATTATCGTTTAATAAATAAACTTTTTGAGTTTTTTTCAAATTTATTATACTATTTTTTCTCTTTATAGGTAGAAGAGTATGAAAACAGATTTCCAAATTTAAAATTGGCGGATCCAATATGGCGGAAGATTTTTTCTTCGGAATTACTGAACGAAATTACGAATCTGGACTCAACTTTAAAAAATGTAAAATGACATATCCATCCCTTCATCCCATTCTTCACGAAAATTGAACTCTTCAAGATTGGAAACGAATAATGTTAGACGATAATAAGAAGCCCGTCAGGCAGCAGTATTGCTGGCGCCGACTTGTAGATGCCATTCAAAGCAAACATGTTAAGCAAACGCTGAAGCATGGGCGATGTTTCCTCATAACGTTGGGTTGCCTCACTTGGTGGCATGTTACACCAATGCAAAAATTGATTGGATAGTGAAGAAAGAGGACTTCTTGAATATCTTAGAGACCCATCTTCCCGATTTTGTTGAGATGATTGCCTTGAAAAATTTCTTGAAATATTTCAACTGGATCGTCATCCAAAACACACGTCGAAATTTTAAAGTCATCGCTAACGGAACAAAATTGAAAATTGATGCAGATACCAGCGCAATGTCCGAAATCGTTAAATGCTTTTATGAAAAACGGCAAACAAAACACAAATTCGAAGGTTTGAACATAAAAAATATTTGCAATTTAATGTTCTTCAATGTGCAGAAATAAAGAATAAAAGCGTTTACAACGGCAGCCTCGGTTATCGAGTAGTAAGAGATCCAGAGATTGAATATTCGCCTGGTCTCTAAAAAGGACTTGTTGGTTTTTCATCAGAGAAACCGATCCCAAATTAAATAAACGACAAAATAAGATTTCTAATCATTTTGAATTTCTGAATGATAAATAATAATTATTTACAATGTAAATAACAATAAAAATGATTTAAGGGAACAATAAAAATTATAAATAATAATTAAATACCATTTTAAATAATGTAAAAATAATGTAAATTATTAAAAGAACAATAAAAATGAAGAATATATGATTTTATTACAACAACCTTTAGTTCTCATTTTTTTTTATGGCAATAAAATAAGTCCAAATGCATAAATTGATAATCACACAATTTGGGTGATTTCGTTCCATTGAACACAACTTTTTCATTTCTCAATAGATTTTCTTCAACAATAGCTTATTTTTTTTGGAAAAATAAAGGCTTTTAATAAAAAATATCAAAAGCAACAAAATATTTTGATTTCTTAACGAAATTTGCAACTATTTTGTCTTTTTTTGGAAATTTTTCTGAAAAATAAAAAAATCCCCGAAATTTGAATTTATTCCGCCAAAACTAAACGCTCTACCAACAAATGATGTGTGCATTGTTTGTAAAAAATTTTATTAGCTTTTATTTGATATATCATTTGTTTGATTACTGTTGTTGGCTCTGGAGATATATGCAATTAAGTGGAACCAACTTTTTTTTTTCGTTGAAAACCCTACAGTGGGCAATATCTCGAAAACGGAGTGACAGAAAAAAAAAAAACATTTTTTTTTCGGAATTAGCGACCGATTTTACATGAGAAAAGGAAAGTGGCATTCAAAGTACATATTGGCTATAAACCAGTGTTATTTCTTCTGGTCTATCCGTAAGCTTCAATTTTGACATGCCTTTTTCAGCATTTCGGACGGTATCTCACCGATGGCAGCTGTATTGTTGTCACAATTGGCTGAAATTGTGGCTGGCTTGCCCCTGTACACAAGAGACTTCACGTAGCCCCACAAAAAATAGTCTAGTGGGGTAAAATCCCATGAGTTTCGCGGCCATTGGACTAATTGTTTAGCAAACTTACCTCTCGATAGGTTCGTGGTATCTCGTGCTGTGTGACATGTGGCACACTTTCTTCTTGAATGCTGGTCATAATCTTTATTCAGATCTTTTTTCTAATCTTTACTTAAATCCTTATCTTAATGACTGCCCCAATTCTTGTCTAAATTCTGTTTCTTTTAATGGTCAAGAATTTTCCTTGTTTAAATAATTTTCCTAATCTTTGTGTTAATCCTTGTTCCAATCCTTACCCTAATCTTTCTCTAACTTCTTGTCCAAATTCTTGTCTTTATGCATGTCCTTTACACAAGTTTCTATCTTTGTCCAAATTAAATAAGAAAACCTTTTTTTTTGTAAATGAAAAATGTTCCTTTGTATCAGTCTCTACTGTGGTATTTTAACATTTACCTTACCGCCATGCAATAAATTCATGCAACGCTAATGCATAAACGTTACATTATTGGTTCAGAGGCCTTTTGATGTCAAAATATATTTTTATACCCTAAACCTGAAAGGTCAGGATATATTAACTTTGTGCAAACGTTTGTAACGCATAGAACGAAGCGAGTCCGGTATAGAAAAGTATATATATTCTTGATCAGCGTCACCACGTGAGTCGAGCTATCTATGTCCGTCCGTCCGTCCGTCCGTCCGTCCGTCCGTCCGTCTGTGTGTTGTCCGTATACACAGGATAAGAAGAAGGAGTTGAGATAATTGGATGAAACTTGGCACACATGGTCACATATACCCAAGGATCTGCACTATTGAATATTTTTGGAATCCGCCCACGGACACGCCTACCTCCCATACAACGCAAAAATTTAAAACTGCATAATTTAGCTCATAATTAGCCTACAACAATAAAATTTGGTATGTGTGTGTTTTATACCAACACAAAGATGTCTTCGAAAAATGGACGTCATCCGCTTACGGACACGCCCACCTCCCATACAACCCAAAAATTGAAAATGCAATAAATAAGCCTCTGTTTAACCTACAGAGCTAAAATTTGGCACGTATGTTTTTTATAACAAAAAAAAGATGGTTTTGAAAAATGGACATCATCCGCCCACGGACACGCCTACTTCCCATACAACGCGAAAATTGAAAACTGCATAGCTCACCTCATAATTAGCCTACAACAATAAAATTTGATATGTATGTGTTTCATACCAACACAAATATGTCTTCGGAAAATGGACGTCATCTGATCACGGACACGCCTACCTCCCATACAACCCAAAAATTGAAAACGCAATAAATAAGCATGTGTTTAACCTACAGAGCTAAAATTTGGCACGTATGTTTTTTATGACAAGACAAAGATGGTTTGGAAAAATGGACTTCATCCGCCCACGGACACGCCCATTTACAATAAATTTTTTTTTTTTTTTTGAAAAGTGGGTTTAGGGTATTTCATAGTCGGCCTAGACCGACTTTAGACTTTCTTTACTTGTTATTTTTTATCATGACCAAAGAAGTCACTCTAACAGTTCTTTTATAAAATTTATTTTGAGAGCTTAAAATTCATCGAGTAATAATAACGCTGTTGCATGTTCGTTCAGTTTTCGTTGCATTAGTAAAAACAACCACAGTCACGTAACATCATAATTATAATTTTTTTCTTTTTGTTTTAAGACAAGCCTTAATTGTCGTAATATATAAAATTTATCATAGGAGCTAAATTGAGCGTATTATTAATCTATGCAACGATTTTTAAATTTTGTTGCATAAGCTTCTATTATTGCGATCTGATTTATTGTGCTAAAGCCATGCGCCCATTGCTTATTTTCGTTGCATAACATATACCGTAGCTCGTATACTCTGTTAGGAAAAATGTAATGCAACGTTGTTGCATTTTATATACTAAAACTGTCTCTGGACGTACAGCTTTTTTTGCATTTTTTTGTTGAGAGAGCAAAGAAGTAGTTTTTACTGTCGTTAACTTTGGCAGGCATGCTCTAGGAGAGCAATAATTCGTGTAACACTTGGGCGGCGTTTATAGTGAACGCTGATTAAGACAGGCAGGCAAACAGGCAGGCTGAAATCTGTACGAACAAACGAGATACAAAAAGCTATCTATCTCGCTTGTTCACACACTCTGTCTGCTTGTCTGTCTGATTCGGCGTTCACTATGAACGCGGCGTTAAGCAGATTTGTGACTGAGGTCGCTTTCTTTACGTCATGATGACGTTATTACTTTTTGCATTATTTTTGTCATAAAAAAAAGAACTAAATTTTACACTCTCAACGTAATTTTTATCGTAACACCTCAGTATAGGTTAAACTAATACTCAGCGAGTAATAATAATTCTATGAAACTTCAGGTAATTTTACTTCAAAATTTTTTTGGAAAACATGAGGTAGGACGTAATGTTGCAAAAGTAGTTTTTAGTCATTTTTGTAAGTAGATTAGCTTGAGCTACCAAAAGAAAAAACCTTCAGGGAATTTTAATGTTATCAATGCCGCAATGTTGATATGGTTATTTTCTTCTTTCAAGCGCGCATAAAAAAAAATGTGTCATTAAAAAAAATATATGATTAAAACAAGAAAAAAAATCAGAAAAATAACTTGAAAACTGAGAGTGAAACAAATTCACATAAAATCGAATGTCATCAAAGAGTAAACAACTTACCATTCTTTAATTTGCAGCTTGTAATAATGTCATTCATCAACTCCTTGTTTTTCTGCAAAGAGAGGTAGAGACAGAGAGAGAGAAAAAAATTCAAATTAAACACTAATTAAAAGCTTATGAAAAGCGTGCTAAAAACAACAATATAAATAGTGTTAAACAGAAAAACAAACAAATACTCAGCAGCGCAGACAAACAAGCTGCTCACACACACACACACACACACACACACACAACCCAACCAACACCCACTAGTCTAGTATGCGATTTATAAAAAAAAAAAAAATGAATAAAACAGTTATAAAATGTTCGATGGTTATTTACACTCGAACGAGCAACCAAGGCTGTTGCTGCTCGTGTTGTTGTTGGCATTTTTGATGTTGTCGCCATTGTTGAAGTCGAGCGCCAACGCTGATGGGCGCCAACGGATGCGGCGCCAGTGCATTTTGTATCATTAAGATACTCCTGCGAACAGCTGCGCTGCTTGTAATTAAGCAGCAAACAGACGTCCACGTCATCACTGGCAATGATTTGTGACCAGCGTTTTTTGTTGTTGTAGTTGTTATAGCTGTTGATATTGACTTTCTTGTTGCATTGCTTGAAAGTGTCGTTATTGTTGTTGTTGATGTTGCTGTTGTTATTGTTGTCGAGGCCATTGGCCATATTTGTAAATAATTTTTTTTTTATTATAAATCACTTAATTTTTTTAGGAGTTGTTACACTTTGTATTTCACTTTTACACTCTCTTCAACTGAGTGAGTGCCACTCACAACTCACTAACTGGTTCAAATTTTTATAAAAGCTTTTTGCAAAAACAAAATATAAAAAACAAAAACAATAAAAAACCAATAAATATGACAATTCCGCTACAGCTGATATTCGTTTGTACTTTTAACGGAAACGCGCTCGAATGACGAATATTGTTGGGTAGCGAAGACCTTTAATAAAATAACACAATAAAATAAGTAAGGTAGCTGCTTTAAGTGAACGCCAGCAACAACAAAGTGAAATAACAAAACAAAAAAAAATACTTATCATTACGTTTGCCTTATGTCTTTTTTGCTTTTATTATGTACTTTATTTTGGTTCTCTTATCAGTGCAGCCGCCAGTTATTGTAGGGTATTTTTTTTTTAATACCCCGTCTAAAAGCCAAACTGCTGGGTAGTAAAACAAATGTGGGTGGGAGAGGCGCGTCAAAATTTTGCAAGTAAAAAAACTTATACCAACTATGTTCTAGTTTTGCTTTTAAATAATTTTGACATCTCCTCTACCAGCGGGCCATACATAAGCGTTTTAGTCATTACATTTTAGTTTTTTAAGAACGCATTACACTCAGCAAGAGCTCAACAGTTTGACAACTTTGTGTGAAGTTCTCATTAACACTTTTAAGTGTCACTTCATAAAAATTTCAAAGGCCAACCTCAACAGCAAGCAGCTTTGTTTAAATGTTTATAAGTTTGAAGCTGTTGCAAAATAATTTTGTTGCTCGCTTAAAAATGTCATGTATTTACTTTCAGCTGGCAACGCTTTTGTACAGTGATATGATAACAGCTCTCAGCGTCATGTAAGCGAAGGCTTATCGGCAAGCGTGTGGGTTGCAATGTTTAATAAGCACAAAAATATGAATGAACCACTGATGCACTGAACAAAATTTCTTTGTAAAAGTGAATTTAATTTAAAATTAGCTTTCTGCTTAGGCTGAAATGGCCAATTTGTTTTTTTTTTTTTGTAAAGAAAAGGTATACGATTATCTAGAATATTTGGCTTCCGGTTAGTCGCTTCTGATCATCTACCTTGGTAACGCTTCTCTAACTTTGAAATGTCCTGATCGAACCTTTATCCATGCTCATCACTAACGGCCTCTAAATTCTCTGGGAAAAGTTCAGAAATGAGTCTTGAACATTAATTTTAGGCGACATATTGCAACCCAAAGCTTTATACATATGTCAATAGAAGCTCGTCAATAAATATTTTATAGTTTTCACTCTTATGGCTATCCAAAAAATTTGAAACTGAGACCTGTAGCGAGTCGCTTTTTCGCTATTCAGAGTATTTTCATCAAAATTAATAATTCAGAGTACATTCATAATAATAATTCTTATTCATTCAACCCTCAACGCATGCCACTCTGATTCAATCCACTCAAGCCAAAGAGAGCGTGTGGAATATCAATACTCTTTAGTCATGACTCTATGTGAAAGAGAATTAAGTTGGCTTCGGCTATGAGTATTATGAATTCTCTTCCTCAATACACGCAATGACTCGTCGATACTCATAAAATATACAAAAATTCTTCGGAAAGTTAAATCAAGGAAGCTTATTAGTTTGACATATTCACTAAACCTCTGCACGAATGCACTCGTTTTTTCTACAGCAGTAGATCCAACAGTGCAAAGTTTAGAGCTTAACAGAAATTTTTTAGTCAAGACGAGTACGGCTCAAACATAACCATGTTCGCTGTTTGCTTTAAATTTTAGAAATTGGGAACAAAATTTGATTTTTAGTACCTGAGGTTTAAAATTTAGTACAAAATAACTATAATAACGGACGAGATAGCTCGACTCAAGAGGTTGAGCAAGAATATATACCTAGTCGTGTCATAAGTTCTGTTGCAAACTTAATATGATGTAAAAATTTAAGAAACGAGTTTTTAAATTATTTTTTTTTTATTTTTTAATTTAAAGATTATCTTTTTTAGAACACAAAAAATTATTAAAAACTATTGCCTTTCGACTTCCGGTTAATCTCTTCACCATGGAGGGTGTAGAGCTCCAATCGATTAAAAAAAAATTCATTTTAATTAAAAACATCATAAAAAGTTTCGAAGTGTTTTAAGTAAAAATACAGTCAGTCGCACGGAAGTCCCACTTCGATCTTTTGAGATGTTATCGTTTGATATAACAAAGTGAGAGCGTTCGAGTTTTCGATAAGCAATCTCATGTACTTGATAATAAATTTTAACAAAGGTTACAATAATCATAATTGGTGATGGCGTTTTAGTTCTTCGGATTAGCCAATTCAGCTCTTGTTATTCTACGGAATTCTAGAGTAACTAAAATAAAAAAAAAAAAAAACTATTGCCTTTTGTTGTGATGCAGGTTCTAAGATGGTCTGGCCATTGGGCTATAACGGCATGTATGGTTTTCATTGGTATTGATGACGCTGCTGCAATTAGCGCTTGCTTGAGACTATCCAAATTTCGGTGGCGAATTTTGCAAACCGTACTCTTGAGCTCCGAGCATTATTTGCAATCAAGAGAACTTAAGTTTGGGCTGCTTGATGGCCAATCTTCAGCAGATATAAAAGCTGGAATATTCTGGCGCAGCCACTCTTGCGTTGTTTTAGCTTTATAAGCTGGTGCAGAGTCTACTTAAAAGAACCAGTATTTTTGATTGGAGAGTTCAATTTTTAAAGTTTTAACAACGCATTCCAAGACATCTTGTTGATACACTTTCGCTCTAGTTTTTACACCTTCTTCACAAAAATGCAGGGACCATGACGTATGCAGGATGATGACCTCTCTGAATCCTAGATACTGTATATTTTGATTCCTGAGATGTTCTAGCATAGACTTGTCATTTTGTTTATTAAAAACTTCCATCACCGTAAAAGTTTTTTTATCAGTAAAAATGATAATTGATGATTATTGTTAGCATGCCACTGCAACGGCTTCTTGCTTCTTTCCATGACTACACAGTAAAAAGTTTGAGGGTAAATTTTATCTCTTTTATAACTTTTCTATAGTATAAACTCATTTTATTCCAAATTTATTATAAATTTTATCCCACTCAATATTATAAAAATTGCATTTCCATTCAAACAGCTATTTTACTCCAAAATAGTATAATTTTTATACCATAATTTTATAAATATCATAAACATATACCAGTTATGCACACGAGAACCTCACGGAGCAACTCGGCTTTCACGTACAAGTCGAATTTTTGAAGCCACCGAACCATAAGCGCAAACAAAGGGGGGTTTCGGGGTTTAAACCCCCCCCAAAAATTATTATAGTACCAAGCAAAATAGAATTAAATCAAAGTGGTTCATATGAAAAGCAAACACACATCTTATCAAATGAGTAAAAAGCCCAAATGTATATTTCAAATCGATTCTGCTTGATATACAATCTACTAAATTTTCATGTTTGTTTCCTTCAGACTGATTCTGACCTCTTGAGGGGTTCTTGACAATACTTCGATTTGAGTTGTCTCTTCAAGTTCTAGCTTGGAACCTACTAAAATGACTTCAAATATTTGAATCAGTCTTGTACTAACTGCAATCGCGATCGGATGTGTTTGCAAAACAAGTGTATATTTTGTTTTTTTAAACAAGTAAAAATAAGAACAATAACAAAGCTCAAGCTAGTATTAACGGTAGTCACCAGTGACAAACAAAGTCATAAAACTAAGCAAAATATAAAAATAACAACAACAACATTATGAGTGCAGCAGGTGACGACGATGATGCTGATACTGATACGAATGAGAATGAAAATAACAAAATGTTTAATTGGCAAACAACAAATCTTTCTAAGAAACGAACTCTTCCTCCTTTTATTGGAAACAGTTCAAAACGCCGAACTACTTCAGACATTACTGCTAGTACATCGAATGGAAACAGATTTGCCGCTCTCGACAATGATAATGAATCAGCAGAGAATAACAACAGTCAAATAGGCGGTATAAAACCGCCACCAATATTTATTCCTAATGTTAATAATATTAATAATATGATAACCAACTTTTGTACTATAATTTCTAAAAAAGATTTTTCTTATAAGTCCCTACGAAACAGTGAAGTTAAGCTTATGGTTCATAATGTAGATTCATATAGAAAGTTAGTGAAATATTTAGAAATTCGTAAAACTAGTTTCCATACTTATCAAATAAGACAAGAACGTGCATATAGAGTTATAGTTAGGGGTATTCATCACTCCACCCCAGTAGAAGATATAAAATCCGAACTTGTATCACAAGGCCACAGTGTTAGAAATATTTGCAACATTAGAAGTGGTATCAATAAGGAACCTCTTTCTATGGTTTTTGTTGATCTCGAACCGAGTGCAAACAATAAAAAAATTTACGACATTCGTTACATAAATAATGCTGTTGTTACAGTCGAACCTCCACGAAAAACTAGTGATCTTGTGCAGTGCTATCGTTGTCAAGAATTTGGACATACGCAAGCCTACTGTAAGAAGTCTTTTAGGTGTGTTAAATGTGCCCTTGATCACCCTACTGCAGAATGCAAAATGAACACTAACTCTCTACCTCGATGTGTACATTGTTTGCAAAACCACACAGCAAACTATAAAGCCTGTCAAATATATAAAGAGCTAATGCAAAAGAAGACAAACAACCTTAAACCATTGGTCCAACATAGAAACCCGTTTCTGTTGACAAATTCAGAACCACTTCAGCAAAATAACCCAACAAATTCTACTGGCTTCTCATACGCTGATGTATTAAAAGGAGTGTCCAATGAAGGTGAAAATAATGTTTTTAAAAAAATAGAAATTATGCTAAATAAACAAATAGAATTAACTAATACTTTACTCAATATGATGACTGTTATTGTGAACAAGTTATGCAACTAATAGATTTAAGAATAGCTATGTGGAATGCCAATGGGATTTCCAATCACACCCAGGAGACTGAAATATTTTTGAAAATTAATTTTATAGACATACTCTTGATATCTGAAACCCATTTTACATCAAGAACATATTTCAAAATTCATGGATATGACTTAATTTCTGCTAACCATCCAGACAACAGAGCGCATGCTGGCTCTGCAGTTCTAATAAAATCTTCCATGAAATATGACACGCTTCCAGAAGTTACTTATCCACACTTACAGGCTGCTGGAGTGAAAGTAAAAACTGAATACGGTGATGTTTCTATTTACGCTATATATTGTCCACCAAGACACAACATATCGTGTAGAGACTATGAAGATTTTTTCAATGGATTGGGTGCTCGATTTATAGTTGGCGGGGATTTCAATGCTAAGCATCCATGGTGGGGCTCAAGACTAGTTAATCCTAAAGGCCGAGAGCTATATAAATGTATTCAAAAGAAACATTACGAAACTTTGTCAACCGGTAGACCAACTTATTGGCCCACTGATTCCTCTAAAATTCCAGATTTACTGGATTTTATTGTTTTTTCTGGCATTCCTTGCAGCAGCCTTGACATCACGGATACGGACGATCTGAGCTCGGACCACACAGCTTTGATAATAAATTATCACGCCCAACTACGGAAGGACACAAAAACTACACAAATTATCACCAAAAATACTGATATGCGCTCCTTTGAATATTGGATGGACAAGAATATTAATCTGAATGTCTCAATAACGAGTAACCAAGACTTGGATGATGCCGTAGAAATGTTTACAAATTTAATTCATGAAGCCGCGTTTTTATCTACTCCAGATGTTAATAATTCTGGAAATGTAAGAATTCCTAATAGAATTTTTGTAACAACTGAAATTAGGAATCTCATTCGTAATAAAAGAAGGTTGAGACGAGTGTGGATGCTAAGCAGAAACCCTATTGATAAACGTAATTTTAATCAAGCAGCTAACTATCTCAAAAATCGATTACATGAACTAAAAAATGAAAAAACAGCTTATTATTTGAGAAATTTAGATGTCACAAAAAGCGATGAACATTGCCTATGGAATGCAACAAAGTATTTAAAGCGCCCTGTTAAAAGAAAAATACCCTTAAAAGATGCTAACAATAAATGGTGCAGATCATCTAAAAGCAAGGCAGTTGCATTTGCGACTCATTTAGAGCAGCAATTTTCGCCATTTTCTTCAACCAGTCCTGACAGTGATTCTGATGTGTACCGATTTTTAGATGCTCCGTGTCAAATGGATTTGCCAATAAAACATATTACGCCTCATGAAGTTCAAGCTGAAATAGCGAAACTTGGCAAAAGAAAATCTCCTGGGTTCGACAAAATTGATACCAAAGTAGCTAAGAGTTTGTCCAAAAAAAGCATTTTATTTTTGACGCTGATATTTAACTCTATATTGAGATTATGTCATTACCCGACACAATGGAAATGCGCCGAGATAATAATGATTCCTAAGCCAAATAAGCCTGAAAATGTACTAACGTCATACAGACCAATAAGTTTACTGCCAGCATTCTCAAAAATATTCGAAAGAATATTTTTAGGAAGAATGAAACCAGTTCTGGAAATGTACAACATTATTCCCGAATATCAATTCGGATTCCGTAACCAACATGGTACACCCGAGCAATGCCATCGTATTATAAACATTGTAACTGATACCCTGGAAAACAAAAAATTTTGCTCGGCAGTGTTTCTAGACGTGAAACAAGCATTTGATAAAGTTTGGCACCAAGGCTTACTATTTAAAATAAAATCTTTACTACCGTCTAATTTCTATTTAGTGCTGAAATCGTACTTGACCGATAGATGCTTTTATGTAAAAGTTGATCAAGACTGTTCCCACATTTGTTACATTCAGGCAGGAGTACCACAAGGAAGCGTTCTTGGCCCAACGTTATACACAATATTTACCTCAGATATGTCAACTACTGAAAATGTTACAATTGCTGCATATGCAGATGACACAGCGTTACTAGCTTCGATGCACGCACCATGTGATGCTTCTAACCTTATCCAAACTGAATTAGACAAGTTACAAAACTGGTTAGAAAAATGGAAAATAAAAATTAACACTGGAAAATCGGCGCACATAACATTCTCAATGAGAAGAGGGGATTGTCATGATGTGAAATTATACGGAACTCAAATTCCAAAAACCAACAAAGTAAAATACTTAGGACTTCATTTAGATAGAAGGTTAACGTGGAAATACCACATTAAAGCAAAAAAACAACAGTTAAATATTAAATCAAAAAAAATGTATTGGCTTCTTGGCCCAAAATCACAACTAAATTTAACTAATAAACTAATTCTATACAAAACAATCCTAAAACCAGTGTGGACTTATGGAATACAACTCTGGGGGACAGCATCGAACTCCAATATAGAAATTTTGCAACGATTTCAATCAAAAACATTAAGGCTTATAACTAATGCACCCTGGTTTGTTACAAATAATGCGTTACATAGAGATCTCAATATTCCTACTGTTAAAGAAGAAATAAAAACTTTTAGCAATAGATATCTTAAAAGGCTTAGTAATCATCCCAATCCCTTGGCGATTAGTCTGCTAGATGAAAGTGAAGATGTAAGAAGACTGAAGAGAATGCATATCTTAGATTTGCCATTTAGACTATAAAGAAATATGTAAACTATATAATGTGTATGAATTATTAGTATTAACCAATCATTGTTATTAACTTGATTATATTAACTTGTATTATTTTGTACGTAGGTTTATTGTGTACATTGGTGCACAGTAAAATATGTTAAGTTTTGTTTTTATATTCTATATAATTTGCTTAGTGTTTGTAACAGATTGCAAATAAAAATATACAAAAAAAAAAAAAAAAAAAAAAAAATATTTGAATGAAAATGAATTCAAAAGTAATACAAAATAAGAAAGCCTGAATATGAAGAAGAGCGGTCGAGTCCCTCGCCACCGGGGTGAACAAGGAAATTTCCTCTAAAATTGTTATTTTTCGTTCTTTTTTTATAATTATTTTTTATACATAAACTAACCGAAACTCTGCAGGAATTAAGTATATAATGAAATCATGTGATTCAATAAAAAATAATTCCGATTGATTTCTGCAACTGAGCAAAAATTTAAAATTCATAATTTTTCATAGCATTTTCTCGAATCTGTTTCATAAATATTTCCCTAAATTGTCAACTATTATTCGATTTTAAGAAAAATGGGCTTATGAGAAAAAAAGATGTTGGTTTGATTTTGCTTCTGTTCATCCCTTTATCAGAGATATAATAAAGTTATACCAATGAATAGAAATTAGGAAATACTGACTTAAATCGACATAATATCTTTTTTAACGAAAGTCTTTACGACACTCTTCCAAAAAGACATCATTCAATAAAATCGAATAATATTTGTGCAATTTTAAAGGATTTTCATGAAACTGATTTTGAAAATCCAATGGAAGATTATGATTAAAAAAATATTTTTCACATATTTCATACAGAAAGAGTTAGTATGTTAATGTTAAATATGACGATATCAAAAGTAGATTTTAAAGGAAATTTCATCGGTTGTTTTGATGGCGAGAGACTCAAACAATTTTTTTATAGTTCGTCTCTTAGTTTTTCATCCCAAGGAGTCAGAAATTTTGTGTATTATATTTTCGGAAATGAGCTCCATTAGTACTCATCAAAGGACGAATTTTAAGGCTAGCTATTGGTTATTTTTTACATCGAAGTAAAGTGTCCAGTCATTGTGGGGAGAAAAAAATGCATTTTTCCCGAGAAAAATTGAAAATATTGTAGCTCAAGCCTTAAAACCTTCGTTTAACTGCCTTTTACCTTCGTTTAACCTTCTTAGAACAAGAAAAAATCCGTAAACGGCTGTAAAACTGGCGATTTCAAAACATTTTGGCCGATTCTAAAGACCCTAAACCACGCAGAAGCAAGTTCATTTTAAAATGACCGCTACCACTGCTGTACAGCTTCTGTACGGCCAAAATGTCCTGACAGTGCCTGTTGTACATCCGTTTTACAACTTGTTTCTTTTTTTCGTTGCTCGGCCGTTGTACAGTTGAACTAAAAAATTTGAACTTTTACTCGGCGAGAGATCAAATTTTGAGGAAGAAACTCGATTTTTATATACATTTTTATACCCTAAACCTGAAAGGTGAGGGTATATTAACTTTGTGCAAACATTTGTAACGCATAGAACGAAGCTAGTCCGGTATAAAAAAGTGTATATATTCTTGATCAGCGTCGAGTCAACGTGAGTCGAGCTATCCATGTTCGTCCGTCCGTCCGTCCGTCTGTCCGTCTGTGTGTTGTCCGTATACACAGGATAAGAAGAAGGATTTGAGATAATTGGATGAAACTTGGTACACATGGTCATATGAACCCAAGGCACTATTGAATGTTTTTGCAATCCGCCCACAGACACGCCTACCTCCCATACAACGCAAAAATTGAAAACTGCATTACTCAGCTCATAATTAACCTTTAACAATAAACTTTGGTAGATATGTGTTTTGTATCAACACAAAGATGTTTTCGAAAAATGGGTGTCATCCGCTCAAGAACACGCCCACCTCCCATACAACCCAAAAATTGAAAACGCAATAAATAAGCCTCTGTTTAACCTACAGAGATAAAATTTGGCACGTATGTTTTTTATGACAAAACAAAGATGGTTTTGGAAAATGGACGTCATCCGCTCACGGACACGCCTACCTCCCATACAACCCAAAAAGTTTAAAACTCAATAAATAAGATTATGTTTGTCATAGAGAGATCAAATTTGGTATGTATGTATTTTATACCAAATCTAAGGTGTGTTCAAAAATTGGGAGTAGTCCGTCCATTAATACGCACACCTCCCATAGCGAAAGCACAATAAAGGCATTAACTGTGAGCTACAGGAAAAAAACTTGGTAGGTATGTGTAAATTGTTCATCAACATTTAAATGCATATAAAATATAGGCTTTATCCACCCACGGACACACCCATTTTCAATAATATTATTTTTTTTTTTTTAAGATTAGGTTTAGGGTATTTCATAGTCGGCCTAGACCGACTTTAGACTTTCTTTACTTGTTTATATTAATAAAATACTATTCATAAAAACTGAACTTAAACTTTAAATATGACTGTTTTTTTAGGGGTTGGGTCGGTTTGAAAATTAATTTTGTTATTTCCTTATGATATTGTACAATATGTCCAGAATATTCTCCCTAAAGCTTGAGTCCAAACTTATTTTTGCAAATTAGCTGTCATGATTTCCCTAAAATTTATAACCAATCTTGTTAAAATTCGAAACCCTTCTACAAGATACATTATCTAGTGCTTCAAATATTCAGTTCTTATTTAAACAAAAGTGAGTTATCATATTCTTTGGTTGAGCCTTCGAATCCCACCTAGCTTATTAACTTAACCCATTAACACCCAAGAGTTGAAACCAATTGCTGGGATTTGAAGCCTTTGTAAAATTGATTTTATATATAAGTCCAAAATTTGATAGAACCCCAAAAAAAAAAAAATACTGGTTGCGCCCCTGTACCGAACTTCATAGATGTTAGCAGACAATCAGTTTCTGTTTCTTCTTCAGTCAGTAATCATGTTATGCGCAAAAATGTATGTGTCATATACTTTTTATACAACATTGCTATAAAAAAAATCAAATGTGGTTTTCAAAGATTTTATACTGTTTCTTATAAAAATGTATACCAACGTGGTGTAAAAACATTTTATACACTTTTCGGATAAAATCTATCCCAATTTTGTATAAATTTGGTTTATAAGATTTTATGGTATTAATTTTATAACATTTTTGGTATGGATTTATATTTAAAAAAAATATTATAAAATGCATGCTCATATTTTTTACTGTGTAGTGTTTTTTCAAAAAGCTTTTATATAGAGATCATCACGGATAAGTCCGAACATGGATCTGGTAGACATGTTCATCTCTCATTTTCTGCTTCGTAAGGGAATTCGCTCTTGCCCTGTCCTCTACTTGAATATCTGACTCGCACTATTTCCACACTTGTGTAACACAATCGCAGCGAAACGATATTCTTTTTCGTCCCACTCCATATTCACGCGGTGAAATTCTTAACGAAACTGACATAAATTTAACTTGAAATGAAATATTTTAACAACAAAAATTATAACGGGACTTTCTTATCTCAAATTTCAATTTGAAAGTCTTGTAACAGAACTTATGGCATGACTAAGTATACTTTTCGAGGTTCACTCGGTTCACTCGGTTCACTCGGTTCATTCGATTCATCATATAAAATTGACAACCGTATTGTCGATTGTGTACTTCCATGTTTAAGAAATTTAAAAACTTAACCGAAATAAGTTTAAAGTTTAAATTCTTAGTCCATGCGAGACTTAAACTTAGTTTTAGTATTTAACGTGGTTTATATTTTAATACAATTTCGGTGTCGTCATATATACAGCACAGATTTGATTAAAATTTAGTCCAAGATTTTTAATCGTGTAGAAAAATTTTATGAGAAATATTTTTTTTGTGATATAGGAGCAAAAAACATCCATCCACTGAAGAGCTAGAGGGTTGAAATGTCTCTCGTAGTCTTTTAAATTAATCTTCCAAACACATCTAATAGCTAAAATGTAAGGTTGATACAGTTTCTTTATACGATTTACCATTAGAACTTGCAAAAAGAGGGGGGAAAATGAAAGCCCTAAATGAGTGAATTAATTAAACGAAAAAATTAAAAGCACATAAACGTTCACAATTGAAAAAAGCAACGCTCTGCTGGCGTCGGTTTTTTTATCACTGATTTTGTCAGTTTCGTATTTTTTCTGACACAACAACAAAAAACCACAAACGTTCACTTCTGAGCGTTCATTGAAAATATGTGTTTGAAGCAAAAACTCATGAACGTTCGTTCTAAAAAAACAAGTACTGTTTTCAGCAGAAGGCTGTTTGTTTGTCTTGTGCATGCTTCAGTTTTTGTTGTTGTTGGTTGTAAATGTTTTAGAGTTTGCGTTATGGAGAAGAAATGAGAACAATAAGAAATGCATTTAAAGCAGAGTGCGGACAAATTGATTAAAATACGATCTTCTCATTCGATTTTGCTTTGAATTATTCGAAATCAAATTCAAATTCATTCGAATTATCAAATAAAAAATTTAAAAGCAGACGAACGATTACAAATTGGGATTTTTTGAAAAATTTAGTAACGTTATGAATTAAATTCCATTCAATTTTTAACTAATTCCAAATTTTACCAGAAATTTGCGGCGAATTTGATTTTCTTCAAATTTTCTGATAAAATCAAAATAAAAAAATCTTTATTTGATAAGTTCACAAGTAAAAGTATAACGAGTAATATTAAAAGTTTATAACTTAATAAAAACTTTATTCATAAACTTACATTTTCCAAATAACTAGGTATATAGCGCTGATTTATAAATAAGTTTTTTTCTTATTTTCATAGATACAAAAAAAAAAAAAAAAAAACAAACAAAATTGGCCATTTAAGCCTTTAAAAGGAGTTTGACGGCATTTCTTATGATCAATTGTGCTGTGTGTGTTATTAAATGTTTGTACACAATTGACCAAGGACTGTTTCCACTTGTTTTATGCCGACTCTGAACGGCTGAAGTTCATGTTCTCAAAAAGTTTTACTTGGCATTATATACTCACTGAGGTTTGCATTTGTCTGCAGAGAGGTGGTGACCGATCAGAAAAATTTTTTATTGAAAAACTTTTTGCCGCAACTGGGAATCGAACTTGGGCTCCGAGCATGCTAGACTACACACTTAACCTGCATGGTAAAAACATAGGTTAAGGTTTTAGTTAGCTCTACGAAAGTATTTTTCTTGCTCTACGTATGTGTACAATTTCAGAGGTCTATAAATAAATTAATTATATTTTTCTGCGGGGAATTTTAAGGACTTTTACTACAGCTGGGGAAATTAAAAAATGAGTTGGCAATCCTGCTACGTTCAGCAAAAAGTAAGCAATGAGCACTTTTTTCTACTTTGACTTGCTCTGGATATTTTTTTTAAAGCTGCTCTAAGTTAAGCTTTCTGCTCTTTTCTATGTTTTAATTTTTTGTGGTGTAAGTTAGAGCGTGCAAATAAATAGTTTGAAAACTGAAAAAGGTTTAAATAAGTTCTTTTGCTTACAAATATTAATGAAAACAAGTCAAATTTTTTCAGACTGATTCCATCATTTGTGGATGGTTGTAGGCATCAACTATTGAATTTCCAGTTTATACTTTGAACTTATCGAACTGTTTTGTGATACATTGGTTTCTTTAATTATAAAATGTTTTTTATTTAAAATTTTTAACTCCATTTATTTATTACTACTAACCAGTGGCGTAACTAGATGATCAAGGGCCCGTGTGCAAAATTAAAAAAAGGCCCCTACCAGAAAAACTAAAAACTAGTAAGGTATATCTTCGACTTGGCCGAAGTTAAAATACCCCCACGGCCGATTCTTATGGGTAGAAGAATCTTAAATTGGAGAGCTTTTTGTAAGAGATTTTGAAAGATTTTATTATTTTTATGTGTCTAAAATACATACATATCAAATTGTTTTCTTGCAGCTTAAATATAAGCCTTTTTATAAAGTTTTAAATTTTGAGGTTGTATGGGAGGTGGGCGTCTTAGATTGTGTATGACGCCCATTTTTCTAACATACCTCAGTTTTTACATAGAATACACAAATACCGAGTTTCTGTCTTGTAACTTTAATATTAGCCTCTTTATAGATTTTTAAATTTTGGGGTTGTATGGGAGGTGGGCGTGTTAATGGGTGGATGACGCCCAATTTTATAACACACCTCAGTTTTGACATTAAATACACAAATACCGAGTTTCCATCTTGTAACTTTAATATTAGCCTCTTTATAGATTTTTCAATTTTGGGGTTGTATGGGAGGTGGGCGTGTTAATAGGTGGATGACGCTCAGTTTTCTAACACACCTCAGTTTTGACATTGAATACACAAATACCGAGTTTCCGTCTATTAACTTTAATATTAGCCTCTTTATAGATTTTTCAATTTTGGGGTTGTATGGGAAGTGGGCGTGTTAGTAGGTGGATGACGCCCATTTTTCTAACACATCTCAGTTTTGACATAGAACACACATATACCAAATTTCAGTATTGTAGCTTTAATATTAGCTTCTTTGTAGAGTTTTCAATTTTGGGGTTGTATGGGAGGTAGGCGTGGTTTTCATCCGATTTAGCCCATTCTCGAACTTGACCTTAGTTTTTTTAAAAAAAGCTTAAATATCGAATTTCATTATGATAGCTTCAAAATTACGGCTGTAATCGTGTCGACAGACAGACGGACAGACGGACAGACGGACAGACGGACAGACGGACAGACAGACGGACATGGCTAAATCAACTCAGGTGGTGATGCTGAGCAAGAATATATATACTTTTCCATACCTACCACGCCTCCTTTTGGGTGTTACACACATCGTGACAAAATTAATATACCCCTTACGCAGTACGCGTGGGGGTATAAAAAAAACATCTTCAAAACAAAAGAAGTGCAGAAACATTATTGTTCTTATTTTATTTAACTATACTTTTTGTCTTGCTTTATCATTAGTTTCTATTAATTTGCTTAAATTCAGTTGCCTGTTTGTCTCAATTGGAATCAATGCTTAATTCGACAACCTGGATTGGCTTGTCTTATTTCTTAAATAATTTTTTTAATTCAAATCCTGATAAGCCATAGGAAAAAAAATTTTAATTAGAAATCATCGATCCATAAAATCCTCTTTGATAAAAATCCTAGAGAAATTGCATTAAAAAAATCACGTTTTCAATCAAAAGCAGGCATGTCAACTATACATTTTCAATCAAAAGCAGATAAGTCCAATCAAGTTTTCATTTGTGTAGTTTTCATTCAAATTTTAAAAATTTTTTTGTATCAAAACGTAGGAACGAGAAATAAATTTAACATTTTTGCGTTTTTAAGTATGCTTTCTGTAAAAAATAAGAAGTTAAAAGCAAAAAACATTTTTTTTACTAAAAAGGACCTTCAGGTGAATTAAAATTGCTTCGGCGAATTTCCTCCGATTCGAAAAAAAAGTATGCAGAAATCATTTTAATGAGTTCCTCTAACTTTTGAGATCCAGGACGGCGGAATCTAAATATTGATTCATTTCTAACTTTTAAAACCCGACAAGTCCAAATTTGAAATTGAAAATAAGATATTTTTTGCACTATGAGACTATTTTTTTTTGCATAATATATCTATTCCTGTGGAGCAAAATTTTGCATAATTAGTTTGTTTATAAAAAATGTCTGTCAAAATTAAGACTTTTTTGCGATTTCCCAACAATTTCCAACAAGTATGAAAAACAACAGCATCTCAGTAATCATTTCATGAAATTTATGAACAAATTAGAGTTTTTTTTTGACTCTTCTGCACGATTAAAACAATCTGATCAAAAAAAGACTTTTTTTAGGGAGAAAATGGTGCACCACGAAGAATCCGAATTCGCAAAATCCGAAAGAGTCTTTTTGAACTGAGTTTTTAAATAAGCTATTATTTCAGAGTATTTTGTTTGAAATTCGAATTTCTAATTTTATCAGATTTGTTACCATTTGCTATTTGTAGTGTCAGCGAAGGGCCCCGGTGCTCTGCACCGTATTGCACCTATGGAGTTACGCCACTGCTACTAACAATACTTGCCTTACTGTTGACGAACTAAAGCTTTAAACACAATGTTTGCTAACAAAAAGGCCAAATATTAAGCTTTTAAAACGATGCAATAAAGTGAGGTTGACTTTCTGTATGGCTGCTAAACTTTAAGCAATGCAGCCAAATAATTTCAGCGTAATTACTTGAAGCTTGACATACTTTGAAGCTTTCAACAAGCTGTAGTAAAATTTTGTGCAAAGCACAACTTTAATGCAGCTGCAATTTAACGGAAGAGTTTAACGTGAAACTTTTCGAAACAAAGTTTATTTTATCTGACAAAAACACGCATACAAAGTCAAAGTTAAACACATACACACACACATGCAGACGACGTCAAGGCGCCGAAGAGTGCAACTTAAAAGCGCAGTGTTGTGCGCATTAAGCTGTACAGCAGTTGGAGTTGTTAAACTTTCAAGCTACTCATCAGAACTCGACAAAAAGTGCTTCAGTGCAGAACTGCGGCGTTATGAAGTTTTTATAGTTTTGTGTTTTATTGCAAAATTAATATTGTTTAAGCAAAATTTAGGAATATAAATAATGCGCTGAGCTTAAAATAAGAATTAAGATGGAAACAAAATTTTGCCTCAATAACATTTTATCGTCTAAAAACAGTTATTTTTAATTAAATTTTTACCGTGTTAAAAATATAAATATTTACCAAAACCTGTGACGTAAATTAGAAATAAATAAAATTTAAAATGCGACTAACGATAGAACATTTATAATAAAGACGAATAAAGGTTGATTACGACATAAGTTTAACATTTAAGCTCCCAAAAGCTATGCCGCAATTTGTACAAACAAGCTTGATAAGCCAGATAAAGCTTTTAATGATTCGTAGAAAATAAAGGACATGAAACTACTTATGTTCTTTACCACAAAAGGATGAAAACTAAAAACTTAAAACTTTGTTGGCAAAATAATTGACATCATATGGAATTGGTTGAATTGCAGTTTATAAACAAAGCTTTAAGCTTGAATTGATAAGTCTTATTTATTGGCTCGAAATAACAATGTAAGCCGCAAGAACAATGAAGAAAATTACAATAACAATCAAACGATTAAAACTATTCATGTAGTATGTAGCAGCTACTTGAACAAAGAGTAGAATAACGATAGAAACAACAAAAACAAAAACGATAGCTAGTGTAACAAGAACAAAATCAATTTAATTGCAAAATTAATTGCAAACAAATAGAAGAAGGTCACATAAGCAAACAAAAACACAGGCATGACTACGCATACACATCAACACATATACATTCAAACATATACACACGTATAAGGATAGCATACCTTGTGCTGTACTAGTTAAACATTCAATTTAATCCACTTAAAACACACCGACCTTGAGTTCTACGGCAGCTTTCAAATACAAACATGAAAATGTTAAGCAAGCCACAGAGTACTCACTGGCGGAAGCACGAATGCCGAGAAACCGCTTTTGAGTTGATATTTTTTAAATATTTTTTAACAAACAGGGACATAAGCCAAGAAAAAAAGAAAATTTTAAATATAATAAAAAGAAAATGTCAAGAAAGTTGCCACAGGACACATCATGTAGCTACTGCTACTGTTACTGACGACAGCCAACAAAAATAAAAAGTTATCTACAAACACACACACACAACAAAGCAAACAAATTAAGCAAATTCTTGTATATAAAGAAAACTTTGACATTTTTTTTTTGTTTTTATTAAGCTCTGTAAAGGATTTGCTTGAATATATATTTGTTTTTTGGCTTTACGCCTGTGCTTTTGCTTTAATGTGGCCTTGTAAGTTGGTAGTATGATATGTGTGTGTATGTTCATGTGTGTATATGTGTAGATGTGTGTGTGTGTGTGAAATTTGCTGGCGCGTGTATTCGTTTGCTTCATAGCTTGAATAGTTTTAAAAAGTGAGCCAACAAAAATCATTGCGTATTATTTGAAAAAAATGTACATAAGCACTGTATTTAAGGGGTCTCATGGCACTAACAAAAAGCTAAGCAGTTACCATATTTTAAATAAAAAGCCAGTTAAATTAATCCAATGTTGGGAATGTTATTGAATACCTACATTTAGATTGCAATGTTAGTAATTTAAAAAAACTAACCCTTTAAATAATTGTATGACATAAAATAACAGGTTTAAACGTTTTAATCAGACAATATCCGAAGAACTTTTGGAAGTCAATTTTGCCAAAAAATTCCTACAGTCGAGCTTAGAGAAATGGCTCTATAAAACTTTATTCGATTTAACTTTAATTTGTTTAATTAATTTTGTAGAATTTGCGATTTGGTGGACAAGAACTAGAAAGGGGTATTGAATTCTAATGACTTTTAGAACACAAAACATAAAAAAATTTGGTCTCGTGATTTTTTTTTTTTTATAAAATTATTGTAAAACCGTTTCCAGTTAAGTGAATATGGGCATTTCCAAACTGGCGTTATGTACGTTTTATACGAAAAAATTAAAAAAAAAAATGAAGAAGTCTAAGTTTAAACATTTTTTTTTTATATTTGCGTAGTAATAAAGTAGCACTATACTAAGTAAAAAAATTATAACAATCGACTCTAAGTATTAAAAGATGTAAGCAAAAATATGCACTGGCGTGACGTTACAAAAAACAGAAATGGTTTTTGACTTAGATTAGAAAATTTGCAAAACTCTGCGAATTGGGCAAGACTTTTTTTACAAAACTTTATTTGAAACACTGAGAAAAAAACACATACCTTGCTCCGGTAAAAAATTTCTCTATTTTTGATAATAGCAATTTTCTCTTTTTCAAATAAAATTTTCTTCAACTAGAATAAATTTTCACATTTTCGAAGAAATATTTCTTTACTTCTAGGAAATGGAAATATTTCAATGTCTCTAATAATGATAAGTAATTTTCTCGTACAAAAAATTTCTCATTTATAGAGAAATTTTATTGAAAATGAAAAACTTTTCTTATATTTTGATAAAAAATTCACTATGAGAAGTATTTTCTTCAATAAAAACAAATATTTTCTCAAAAAAAAAAGTATTTTTCTCTAAAAATGATATATTTTTCTATTTCAATGGTAGCTTTTTATCATTTTTAGAGAATTTTTAGTATCGCAATTAGAGAATAGCATTCTCTGGAGCAAAGTCTATACCCGTTTTCTCTAAATATGATTCCATTTTTATCATATTCCGAGACACTTTTTTCTGAGTGAAGAATTTAAAATAATATGAGTTTATTTTGGTGGTTATCAAATTAAAAAATCTTTTATCGGTTTTTTTTATTAGGCTTAGTCATCTGGCGTGACGTTACTGGCGTTACTTACTTACTTAGATGGCGCTTACAACCGTTGGTCGGTTTTGGCCTCGTCTAAGAATTTGCGCCAGCCTCTTTTGTCGTGCGCTTGCTGGCGCCAGTTGGAAACTCCAAGCGTTGTTAGGTTATCCAATGCCTGGTATTTCCAACGGAGATACGGTCTTCCTCGTCTGCGTTGGTCACCGCTGGGTACCGAATCCAATATCTTTTTCGCTGGAGCTTAGTCGTTCATTCTCTCGACATGACCTAGCCAGCGAAGCCGCTCTATTTTAATACGCTTGATTATATCGATGTCGGCATATAGCTCATACAGCTCGTGGTTCCATCGTATTCGGTACTCGCCATTGAAGGATTTTTCTCTCGAACGCTCCCAAAGTCCTTTCATCAGAGCTGCTCAACGTCCAGGTTTGTGATGCGTATAGCAGGACGGGCATGATTATTGACTTATAGAGTGTCAGTTTTGTTCGTCGAGAGAGAGCTCTGCTTCTTAATTGCCTACTGAGCCCAAAGTAACACCTGTTGGCAAGAGTTATCCTTCGTTTAATCTCAATACTGATATCGTTAGAGGAGTTAATGCTGGATCCCAGGTAAACAAAGTCCTTCACTACTTCAAAGAAGGTGTTACCAACAGTGACGTGGTTTCCAAGACACTGGGACTGTTTGTTTGTTGACACAAGATAATTCGTTTTATCTGCGTTCACTGCAAGACCCATTCGACTCGACTCTTTTTCTAGCCTGGAGAATGCTGCACTGACTTCGCGCGTATTTTGCCCAATGATGTCAATATCATCAGCATACGCCAGCAGCATAACACTCTTATAGAAAATTGTGCCGCTGCGTCTCAGGTCAGCAGCTCGGATGATCTTTTCCATGACTATATTAAAAAAGTCGCACGATAAGGAATCAACTTGTTTGAAAGCTCGCTTGGTATCGAAAAGAAAGGAGAGGTCCTTCCCAATTTTCACTGTACTGTTGGTGTTGTTCAATGTCATCCTGCAAAGACGTATTAGCTTCGCAGGAATACCAAATTCAGACATAATGGAGTAGAGGTGACTCCTTATTGGACTGTCGAAGGCGGCTTTGAAATCGACAAAAATATGGAGTGTGTCGATTTGTTTTTCGAGGGTCTTTTCCAAGATTTGTCGGAGCGTGAACATCTGGTCGATGGTGGACTTTCCAGGTCTAAAACCACACTGATAAGGTCCAATCAGTTGGTTAACGATGGGTTTCAGTCTTTCACACAATACGTTCGACAGGACCTTATATGCGATATTAAGAAGGCTAATCCCACGGTAGTTGGCGCAAATGGTGGGATCGCCTTTCTTGTGGATTGGACAGAGCACACTGAGGTTCCAATCATCTGAAATGCATTCTTCCGACCATATTCTACATAGAAGTCTGTGAATGCGTTTAAACAGAGCTTCGCCACCGGTCTTAAGCAGCTCAGCCGGTAGGCCATCGGATTCCGAGCATTCTTAGCTGCGCACAGACGTGTGTGGATCTTGGCTGCGACAAGATAATGATCTGAGTCTATGTTAGCACCACGGATCGTGCGTACGTCTAGTACACTGGAAGAGTGCCTTCCGTCAATCAAAACGTGATCAATTTGGTTGCATGTTTTTTGATCAGGGGACAGCCAAGTGGCCTTATGAATATTGAGATGCTTGAATCTAGTGCTACTTACGACCATGTTTCGTGCTGCGGCGAAGTAAATCAACCTCATTCCGTTATCGGATGTATTGTCGTGGAGGCTGAACTTTCCAACTGTTGGACCAAATATGTTTTCCTTACCCACCTTGGCGTTGAAGTCACCAAGCACGATTTTTAAGTCATAACGGGGGAGCGCTCGTATGCGTCTTCAAGGCGCTCGTAAAAACTTTCTTTGGTCTCGTCATCTTTTTTCTTCTGTCGGAGCGTGCGCACATATTATGTGCTTATGTTAAAAAATTTTGCCTTGAAGCGGATTATGGCAAGTCGTTCGTTCACAGGAGTGAATCGCAGGACATGATGCCTTATTCTCTTGCCAACTACAAATCCGCATCCAAACTCGTGCTTCTCCGCATGGCCGCTGTAGTAGATATCACAGGATGCTTGCCGTAAGCAACCCTGTCCCTTCCATCGCATTTCTTGGATTGCAGTGATATCAGCATTATATATTTTCAAGATATCAATCAGTTGGATAGAGGCACCATCTCAATTTAGGGTTCGGACATTCCAGGTGCATATCCGTAAATCATTATCAGTTTTTCGTTTGCGGTAGTCGTCATCAGACTTGGAGATCATTCTTTTATTAATTCTTAAAATTTTCATTGAAATTATTTTATTACATGGTGGGCTTCAAACCCAACGCACAACCTTTGCTTGATGACCAAAGGAAGCCCGCCGCTCAGATTCGCGACCAAAGTATATCGGGTGATAGTTTTTTGATGATTCGCATATCCGATTGTGCTGAAATTTGGACACCACGTACGTTTCATAGAGAGAAAGCTTAAAGGGGGTGTAAAAAAGTGGGCAGATATATGTGGGCTTGGCACTATATAATAACTCCTAAATACCTGGACATATTTCAATGAAATTTGATATGAAGGTTCAACTGCGCCCAAGATATAACATAGGCTATAAAAATTTCAAAGATTTCCGCAAAAGAACGCTTTAAGTATTGCATTTTTACGACTCAATAACTCTCAAATGACTTGACCGATTTAAATTTGGAACGTAAAATAACTTGACCCTGCAACGGAATTGAGGCTACTTAAATTTCAAAAACTTCCGTAAGAGGGGGCTTTATTCAATCAACTAATGTCAACTAATCAACTAATGTCTGGCTCATTCACGTCAAAACGAATGAACCGATTGCGATGAAATAGATCCAACGATTCTAAAAATTCTTTCAACAAAAATCAAGGAATCAAGACAAACGAAGTCAAGAACCAAAGACTAAAAATAAGTTTAACGAATACGAGCAGAAGCTATATAAATATGAACAAAAATCAACCGAACAGTATCGACCAAAACCGAAGTTGAACAAAGGCAATCCAAAAAACGAATCCCAAAAAGATTTTTTAAAATTCAAATTTTGTTTTTGAGATAGAAATCCATATTAAATGCATGCTTAGAAAAGCTTCTCGCATTCTCGAAATGCCTTTTTCAAACTGCGTGACCATTGGCCTCAGAACCCAGATGTCACATCTAGACGTAGAAGATGTACTTTTTTTTACTAATATGACCGGCAGTTACTGCTTTACAGAAATTAGACTACACACTTTTGACGGAGGGAAGGGGAAAAACCCCAAAAACGATAATTTTCAAAATTAAAAAATTTAATTGATAATTTAAAAAATGTTAAAATGAGTGCAGTTTTAAAAATCATACTTTTCCTGTGCTCAAGGCACAACCCAGAGAAACACCGGGTAACATCCGATAGTATATTATATTTTTTTTAACTCCTACCCCATCGGCCATGAGAAGTTGGAAAAAAAATTTCACTAATATACCTGCAACCAAATTCAATAACAAAAACAAAATCAGGCAAACTTCGAGCAATTTGGCGTGACGTTACTCACTTTTCAAATTTAATATAAAATCAACGGTTTTTCTTCTTAACGATTTTTTTATAAAATTTACTTAATTTTATTAAAATTTATTAAAATGCAAAATTTTACGCACTTTTGAACGTCAGCGTACAAAAAATAGCACTAAATGCTTTTTTGTCTGGCGTGACGTTACCTCAGAATATCACTAAAAGCAAATCAAAATTTTACCGTTAATTGATATTTGTTTGCTCTTTTGCATTTATTTTGCGGAGTTAATTTTATAAGAGTTGAGAAGTTGCACAATTACTCTTAGAAATGGAAATTGTAAAGAGAAAATGCTCATAGAAATAAACAAAACTGAGTAAAATTTTAACTTTAACTTATTAGGTCGATATCTTGCCAACGCAACATGGGAAAAATTTAAACTCTTTAAGTGAATTAATTTTGAATATTTTTCTTTAATAATACACTCAAGGAAAAAATGCTGTTTTATCAAACAAATCATGGGTTGAAATAACAGATTTCACTGTTAAATACCATCCAACAAATGAAACTTTCAAATCAACAGTCGGTTGACGGTTGGTCTATGGAACACGAAACCCGTATAAAAACTTATTTATTGAAATTTTGTCACTGGTTTGAAAGTTCATGTATGGCCGAGTGTGCTAATGTGTTCGTCTAGTACTCGAGTGTCCACGGTTCAAATCCGGCAAGGCCAATAAAAATTTTATTTTTTATCTAAAATATTTTTTTTTAAATAAAAAATGAAATTTGCAATTTTTTTTCTTGCAAGATTGTTAGCATTTTATTTTGAAGGTTATTTTTGACCAAACAATTAATGAAACAGAATTATTATTATTTTAATTATTAAATTACAATTTTTGATACTTACACAGCTAGGGTTCGAACCCACGTCTCCCGCATGACAGTCTAGTGCACATCCACTGAGCTACTGGCAACGATAATATAAATATAGCAAAACACATTTAAAAACTATTGCTTAGAAAAAATTGACAATTCAATATAAACACAAAACTATTTCAACAGATGATTTTAACAACACAAAAATACTTTGAAACGTTCATTCAACAAAGAAAATTGTTTATTTAAACGCAAATCATTCAATCGAACAGTGTTTTGAAATAACAGCGGCCGACTGTTAATATTACAGTTGATATTTTTCTGAGTGTACAAGTAAAACAAAAAAATTTTGGTTCACTTTTAATTTTTTGGTCACGGTAGATTTTTCTGCGGAAATGCCCATATAGCCAAATTTAATATATTTTCTGTTGAATACCAGTGAAAAATATTTTGGAAAAAATGGCGATAACCATTCATTTTTAAACTTTTAAATGGGACGGGTGTATATAAGATTGTCCCTGGTGTGACGAGTGGAAATTATGTGGGAATTATATATAAGAACTTAATGAATCAAATAACCATCACAAATTTTTCACACCAAAATCAAAAAAAAAAAATTTGTTTTTTTTTATATGTATATAAAAAAAAATTTTTTTTTTGCAAACAATTTTTTCGCCTGAATTTTTGATCAAATTAAAAACTATACAAATGATTTCGATTTTTAATATATTAAAAAAAAATATTTTTTTTTGCAAAAATTTTTTCTCATGAATTTTTGATCAAATTAATCAAACACAAAAGATTTCGCTATACCTGAATTTACAAAACTAGTTTTAATTAAAGTTTTTAATCATATACATGCAAAAATTTCACTAATAGAAAAAAATTTTGAAAATCGTTTCGGGTGTGACCAACTTCTTGTAACGGAAATGAAAAATAAAAAGAAATTATTTAATAAAAAAAGTTTACAAATTTATGTGAAACATCAATATCTTTACTTAAGGAAATTTTCATTTTTATCATAAGCCCATGTTGCTTCTAAGGAAAACTATACTATTTTTTTGGAACAAGTGTGACACTGAAAAAACACTCAGTTGAAATATTTTTTCTTTGTTAACGCGGTAACCAATCCTTGTTATAAACTGTTCTTGGATAACATTGTTAATTGCTGATAATTTTGCTGATAAATTAGAAAATTCAGACACATACATTCCTGAAAACAAAACATGAGGTTTTGAACCTTGAATGAACATAAATTTTTTTTGTCATAAAATGGAATATGATAAACAACGAGTTTAACTCAAGTTTATTCGGTAAAAGAAATGTGACATGGTTCTTATAACATTTTCTCACTTCAGCGCTGCATAGAAGAATTTGTGGTTTTTCAGTATTTTGACACAATTATGTTTAAGAAAAAACTTGAAAGCTCAACAGCACGTTAAATCGCGAACTCATAAATTATAAAATTAATTCGCTGTCTCCAAACAGTGACAAAGTAGTCAAGTTTTTATTGTCTTTCTAAAAAGTCTAATATTTGCAATTAAATGTTGCTCATACGCCATGCTGTTGCAAACTCAAGGCATGAAAGAAAACTTTGTTAAGTGTTTGTGTGTGTGTGTGTGTGTGTGTGTGTGTGTGTGTTTAAGTAGCTAAGTGGAAAGCAGTTTATGAAATGATGAGAAGGATTTTGTCGAGAAAATCTTGTTTTTCTAGCATTGAAAGCTCTTAAGTGTTGTTCAAAAGTTTGACAACTTATTTAAGTGACTTAACAGCTATACGTAAATAATAATTATGGCATAATTTTAGTTATGATTATGGTACTCAATAGACTTTATTAACTTTATAAATTGTTTGCGTGGAAAACATTGCCTATTAAACTGATTAACAAAGTTTGCGTGTGGTAGGTAGTTAATGCGATGAAAGTAAACTGTTCGGAATGCGCCTTAATAAATAATTGAATTGTTGTACGTTGCTTTGGTAAATAGTTATTAACAAAAAATTAGGCTTCATAATGAAAATGTAAGCGGTGTAGATGTCAGTAGAAACGCTGCACGTGTGTAGATTTGACTTCACTTGAGGTTATTTAGACAGTTACGGTGTGCTTTTGAAAGGCCATGCATAAATAATAGTTGCTCATACGCCCCGAAAAATTTAAATTATATAGCATACTTTTGCATAAAAGGCATATTAAATAAATCTCATTCAATTAAATGCTGTTGGCTGTTATACAATTTAAAGCTCAATATTCATCTTCAAATTGCGCTAAAGCACATCATCACATTTTACTCTAGCAATTCACAAAATAGTTTGTCTTGCTTAATAAACATAATTGCGCGCCATCATCAGCAGCGTGCAGCGTCCTCATAACACAAAGTTTTCAATACCGTTGGCAATTATTATCAAGCTCAAGATATATAAAATAATTAAGTTACTTTATTAAATGTGCGCCCGTCGTATTCTTCAGCCACAAATTGAAAATTGTATAGCCGCCACAATTTCAGCTCGTACTCGACTCATGCGCTACAATAATTGCAGTCAGAATGCAGAAATTACCGTTAAAGGTTTTCAAATTGATTACCTAGCTGCTGCCGCATTGTGGGAGAAATACACACTGAAGTCATTGTAAGACGATGAAGAAGAAGATGATGATGAAGTTGCAGCAATAGCTGCTACTGCTGCCTGAGTGGTAAAGAGTACTCGTTAGCGTGTTTGGCAAATAGAGTTGCCAATTAAGACTGGAAATTAGTTGTGAATTGTTGCTTTATGTGGGCGTTCTTCACCTTGATGTTCGTGTAATTGAAATACTTGCTTATTTGCACGAACTACTCTACTACTCTGACAGAACTGGCAACAGTTGCAACAATATAAGTTCTTGTAATACAGAAGTTTGCTGATAAGTAAATATTGCAAGGGTGGCATTTTATAGATAGCGGATGGAAAACGATTGATATGCAAGAAAAAGCAATAAAACGAAAACTGCGTTATTTCGTATTCACTATTGCTGACATTGATGTTATTATAAGTCATCATGAAGAAATTATTTAAGTACAATTTTTTTAATTTTATTTTATCAAGCACTCGTGAAGCATTTATTTTGATTTTCCTTGTTTTTAATTTAATTTTCCATAAATTTGAATTTTATGAATTCAATAATTTATTCAGAGTTTTTTTGCATAAAAGTTTACTATCGTAGGTTTAATTGTTTTCTAGTTACCGTCCAAAATGTATTCCAGTTATTCACTACCACATGTACAATCACGCTTAAATTTTGATTTTAAAAAGTAACTTGTTAGAAGGCCTGTGCGAGTTGCTTGAAGCTCAAGTCGAATTGAGTAGAGCACTCAACTCGAATGCGATTCAAATAATTCGGCAACTGTATAACTCAAAATTACAAGTAACTCGAGGAATTCTCGATTAACTCGAGTTTTTTTTTGCATGTTCTCAACTCAGTGTTGCCAGAGAGATGAATTGAAATTTACCACTATTTGAAAAAATTACCACTTTCGCAGAAAATTTACCATTTTCTGAAAACCAATTACAAACTTATGAACAGCCATCGTAATTCACTTCACTACTACCACAAAAAAAAAAAAACAT
This sequence comes from Tetanocera ferruginea, assembly GCA_958299015.1. Classification (NCBI taxonomy): domain Eukaryota; kingdom Metazoa; phylum Arthropoda; class Insecta; order Diptera; family Sciomyzidae; genus Tetanocera; species Tetanocera ferruginea. Next base: position 32,616,254 of record OY282640.1, on the reverse strand, counting down.
TTCTTTGCTAACAACTGTTTTCTTCCTTTTACCAGCAACATATTCAATCTACGATATTAAACCATTTCAAATTCTAAAACCAAGTTTAAGCCTCTCAAGGATTTAAAATAAAAGCCACGTCAAATACTTAAACTAACTAAGTTTTAGTCTCATATGGGCTTAAAATTTAAGCTCTTATGGGTTTAATTTTTAAATTTCGTTAACGTTCAAGTACACAATTAGCACGCACAAAAATTTTATAACGTGGCTTAATTGGTTAAAAGGTTATCGATTATCGAGGTTCAATCCTCAGCCAGACTGTTTTTAATTTTTTGTTTTTGTTCTTTTATTATTATAATCTTATATTATTAATTATTTCATGTAAAACTTGCATTGTAAAACATTTTAATTTTTTGCCACATCCTAGAATCGACCCGAGGAAAACTATCGTATGATATGTAGTTGCGAGTTCTTATCTCGAACTAATTTGTTGCTTGTTAGAGCATGAAAAAAATTTGAACAAAATACAGCTTATATTACCTTTTACTTATTATTTATTAAATTAGTTACTAAAATTCAAATTTTATGCCTAATTTATTAAATTTAAATACAGTCTTGACTAAGCAAATTTCTAGTATTTTGATAAGTATCAATTTTAATAAAAAAGTTATTAAAAATGCATTAGTCTAACGATTGGCTTAAAAATTATTCCAAGATTTTTAACCGTATAAGGGACCTTCTTCTATCCAATTTTTTACTTATTTTTGTATTGTAGGAACTGGTCATGACTTTCTATTAACAAAGCAATATTCAGTGCAATTTTAAAAATTTCTTAGTTTTTAAGTTAAAATTCGCAGCAACTCCAAAATTAAAATAACTCTATCTTTGGTACAAACGTTATTTTTTACAAAATTGGGTTCAAAAAGATAAAAGACTGCATGTGAGTACGTTCAGAGAGGTTACAGATAGGCTAATAACTTTTATTATTTGGAAATATAAACAATAATTTTTTTTGTAAAATTTACCACTTTTAGGCAAAAATTACATTTTTTACCTCTGCCCAAAAAAAAGAGTTAAAAAATGACCTCATTTAGGGAAATTTACCTCAATCTGGCATCAGTGTCTCAACTACTCTCTCTCAATAATACATACCCAGCAGGAATAATTGCATTACAATCTTAGATTCTTAAACATTGACTTTGGAAACTCATTATCTCCAAAAGGAAGCGAGATAGGCCAAAAATAACAGTTTATACCAATTTCTAAGGAAGTTGAAAATATCGAGACGTACGAAAAGAGGGGTCAAAGTATATGAAAATATAACCTGCAAAAATTGGATAAAGTAGAAAAAACAGAATATCTGTAATAATGATAAGTATTTTCCTCGCACAAAAAACTTCTCATTTCATATAGTTTGAAAAAAGCTTCACTATGCGAAGTATTTTCTTCAATAAAAAAAAATCTTTTCTCAAAATTAGAAAAGTTTTCTGCTCTAAAACCGATATATGGCAAATTCAGAAAAAGTAAACCTAAACCTTGAAAAATAAAAATGCTAAGGTCAATTAAAATAGAATTGACTAAGAAAATTGCTTGTGTTTTCCTACGGTAAAAGCATTTTGAAAAAAACAACATATTGTATCCTTAAGTTTTAACTGATTTTATTAGATGTATTTTTAATCTATAGCAAGCAAAAAAATTTGTAGGTTTTTTATGTTTTGTAATTTGGTATTTCGCAATTTAAATATCAAAGCAAAGTTATATAATATCGATAATTGAAACATTTTCGATTGAAAAAAGCATATAACAATTTTTTAAAAATATCATATTCTATAGAAAAATATAATTTAAGAAAGTGCTTCAAGAGTGAAACGTGAGTGACAATTTTTATTGATAAGTTGGATTCTTTTGAAAAATAATTGGCTGATACATTTTATGTCTCGGATTTACTTTCTATATAAGATAAGTGAATTTTGTATTTTTTTTTTAAATCAAGCAGACGTAATTATTTTTCATTAAAAAGGCATATGAAGGAGTGAAACGTGAGTGACATTTAATTTTTTGTTTGTTTGTTTTTGTATTAGAAATGAAAGAAGATAACGAAATCATCAAGAAAAAGTGAAAGCCGACCAAAAAAGAACGTATGAATAAAATGTACAGAAAAATTATAGTTTTATATAATAAAAATTAAAAATATCTAATTAAATAATTATTTTAAGCCGTTGGCATCGTTAGAGTTGCTAAAAGGCCAGAGATATAGCCATTTTTGGCAGGGTTTTTGATTTTTAATGAGCATAAGGATTAACGAATTAGGCATAGTGATATATATACAAATTCGGATGCAGAACCGGAATAAATTTTGATAAAATGTTATAGTTCTGAAATAGTTTTTGTGTTGTTTTTATATTATGAATTATTTTTTTTACTTTATAATGCTTTATATAATCCTTTTGCAATAAAAATGTTTTTCTTCTTTGTATAAAAATGTTCTTTATGTTAAGAAAAATTTTTTTTTACAAAAAATGCTTAACTAAGTTCACAAGATTAACCAGGATAAAAAAAAAAGACAATTGAAATTGTCTTGAAACAAGAGTGACATCGACGAGAAACGTGAGTGACAAAATCAATATATGAAAAAATCTTAAAATTCTGAGAAAAATCGTAATTTTTTTCTGCAGTTAAAATTTCTACTCAATGTCGTTACGGAAAATTATTTTATTCCTTATATTACCTCAAAAAATTCGCCGATTTAAAAGAATTTGTAAGAAAAAGTCGATATATGCAAATCGTCCGGAAACGTGAGTGATACACCATTTAATGATAGTTTTTTTTGAAATGTGTACATATATATAAAACTTTTTGCATATTTATATTATATAAAACTTATAATATTGAGCCTAAGACTTATTGTACCCATATAATTTTGTGTTAAAAGATTATATGTTTAATGGAGAAAATTCCATATTTACTGCTTTGACTGAAACGTGAGTGACACTGGATTTGCCGTATATTTTTATATATTTCTCTTTTTCATGGAAGTTTTTTATCATTTTTAGGGAATTTTTAGTATTACATTTAGAGAAAAGCATTCTCTGGAGCAAAGTCCATTTTTCTCTAAATATGATGCATTTTTTATCATATTCCGAAAAACTTTTTTTTCTAAGTGTATTTTTGCATGAATTTTATTCACAAAAGTTATGGATGATTCATGTGTCCAACGTTTTTTTTCTTGGCATTTGGAAAATTTTTTTATTTGTTCATGTATCTTGTACAAACATTTTATGAACTTTAAACACCAGGCTTAGGAAATATTCATGTCTTCGTATATGTTTTTTTTGTACATTTAGTACATTGATATCATGAATAGTTCAGATGAAACATTTAGTTGTTTATTGGAAAAAAAATTCATGAATGAGATTCATGGAGATCATGTAAAATTCTTAATTATTTTGTACTTTTTTGGTTCAGTGCTGGAAATGCTTGAAAAAGGAGAAAATCGTAAAACATCTTTTGTCGTTTCACTGACAGACTATTCTACCTCGGTCATCTTTTTCTTAATTCTCTGGCTGAGGTCTCGGAGTAATACACGGAGTGGTTCAGCATGTGAAATGACTTTGAAGTCATAAGAGAGCTGAAATGGTATCGGAATGAGCCTTTATTGGCTTTTTGCATGAGACAATATTATTGTCTCTAGTTAACCATGTTTACCTGACATCGTTTATTTGCATTTTTCCGAAAAACTGAAGCTTCTCAAAGTTTCTAAGAATGAAAAGCTATTCAAAAGCACTCCAAGAATTTGTAAATAAAAAATGTCGTTTTTCCAACTTGATGAAAAGTGAAGTTTTTATATACTTACATAAAGACAATCTAGTCCATCAGGAAATCTTTTTCATTGGACGCGTAAAAAATCATCAAAATAAACAAAAGCTATTTGAAAAGTTCTCTAAAAAGAAGAGAAAAAAAAATTCCAAGCAGCAAAATAAAAAGAAAGATCGTAAAATAACTAACGGAACTGCTTTATTTGTGGCGCATATTTGTTGAGTTTTTGCCACAAATACCACCACAGCTTAGTGTGAAGATCATACACACAAACACACACATACTCTACCAACCCAGTTTTGAACAAACAAAATGGAGTGAAAAAGCACACACACATACAAACATAAGCAAATAGCTATAGGTGCGGTTGGCTAAGGTGAGCAGCGTTGTATGCATACATATGTCAACCGGAAGTGATAAAAAGTAAAGTTAGAGCACATAAAAAACAGGCTAACAAAAAGGATACGAAGTAGCAGTAGGTCAGACAGGAAAACTGAACTGAATATAAAATGAGATTGAAAGCATGCAACGAGAAGCTTAGCAACAAGCTTGTGTGCAAACAAAATGCTGGCTTTGTTGCTGGTTTTAAAATGAACACACCTACATTATTTCCACATGCATAGCAGTGGTTAAAATTTAATATTTTATGTTGATTTATTGTGGATTTTTTTTTGTTTCAGCGTAAGCTTGTTGATATTTGTATAAATATTTGCTGAAAATCTCTAACATGATGACGAAAAAAAAAAATTAAAACTGCTTAATAATGTATGCAGTTCAAAAATTTATTTTTCAATATTTTGTCAAATTCTCAGTTCAATAACATCAAATATTTATGCAAATTTTTTTTTGGTTTTTTTAAATTTTTTATTTTCAGTGTTAAAGCTTTTGCATGAAAACGTAATTTGTTTAAATTATAGTTGAAATTGAATATAACGAACTCTTGTTGTTGTTTTGGTTTGTTTTTTTTTTGTGTTGTATATAAAAAGCTTGAATAATAAAATGTTGGTCTACATATGGATTAATTCATTATTTATTTAGATGAGGTGGGTGCCTCGCATACTACTGTGTCAGTGCTCAAGAGCCAAGAAAAATAAAAAAAAGTTAAATAATAAAGCTTTTTATGTTTAAATTGCTGTGCAGCAGCAAAAAAGCTCATTTGTTGGTTTTTTTTTATGGTTGTAGTTGTTTATTACACAAAATGAAACTTACACCAAGTGATAAAATTTTGGAACAAACACTTAGTCAGTTTTATGTAAAAGATGGCCACATTTTTGGAATTTATGTTCTTGTGTGAGTTTTAATAAAAAGCTCTTTCAAAGCACTTTTACTATGTGAGTTATTATTCTTTTTTATTAAATTTTTAGTGGGAAGACTTAAAAGTTTAAGTTTAAAAATTCGTATCACGTTCTGTTCGTTACAGACATGATTATGTTACCAGCAAGCTTTAATAAAAGCTACTCAAACACACTTTAATTTTTAAATTAATTAAATGCATACAATTAAATCTGTTACAATATCAACCAAACATTCGCAAAGTGCTTCAAATTAGCACAGATACACACACACACATAAAATACAAACTGTGCAACAGCTTTTCCAAAGTATACATTATGCTAATGCGCTAATGTTCGTGTGTTTACTTGTTTGTTGGCTGGTTTTGTTGGTTTTTTCGGTTAGTTTGTTTGTTTGTTTTTTTTTTGCTTACATTGTATTCTTGTGTTAAAATTGCTGCTTGTCAACACTTACCTCCCAAATTAGTCGAAAGTCTTGTTGTTCCACACGCAGCAGTTCGCAGGTGGTTTTTGTAACGACGGTACTGTCACGTGGTAAATCATGCAAAATAGATTCACCAAATGTGGCGCCAACACCAAGATTACACAGCGTAACAGGTGCCTGAAAAAGAAAAAAAAGAGAGAGAGAGATTATAAATTTTATTAATATTATGTAGATATTTTTTGATAAGTTGAATGAAGAAATGGAGGGTAAAAGTATTAAAACTAGGCCTATGCAAGTTCGATAAGAGTGGAATAGTAATATGAGTTTTTCTCTCACATGCAGTGTTGCCATATGTTTTTTTGAAAATCCTGTTATTTAAAAAAAAATTCAGTATTTTTTGAGGAAATACTGCTCTTATGAGAGCAATAAAAACATGTTTTATAAAAATTTTTGTTTTATCCCAAAAAAGTGCTTTCAAAAGAAGCTGAAGTGGAAGAAAAAGTCGTGAGTTCCATTATTTCTCCTTTCAAACCCAGAAGGCATTCTTTTAACACATAATATTGCATATCATTGCGAGGAATGCTTTCCTTAGTCTTCTCTAGAAGTGCTTATAGAATTTTGAATAGAAGATTTCTTTGATTTCTTCAGTGAAAGGATTCTAGTAGGTATTTTCCAGTAAAACTTTAAGAGGTCATTCAATTATCCAAAAAACATAAGACCAAATGCTTCTTAATAAATATTTAACCATTGCCTTGCACAAGCAATGCCATGTTAGCATTCTTGAAAGCTATTCAAAGAGCTTTTTAGACGTTTATGAAAATGCCTCCTGAAAGCACTTTAAGATAAGGCTAAAGAGAAGCACAATTGAATTTTAAGATAGTCTTCTGAGAGCAGTGTATTTCAGAATGCATGTCAAGTTTGTGTCAACCATATTTTATTTTTTATTTATTTGTTAGCTTTGAACCAAGAATTTCAGTTGTCAAACCTATTCCGTCAAGTCTGTCTTGGTTCGGAAATGTTAAACTAGATAAGTAGGAGGGAAAGTAAAATCAAGAGAACCTAGTGTACACACAGAAAAGTTTCTCATTTGATTAAAAAAAACATCATATTAAGAGAAAAATTGCTTAAACTTTGCTCCAGAAAATGTTTTTCTCTAAATGTGATTCTAAAAATTCCCTAAAACTGATAAAAAGCTTCTATGAAAAAGAGAAATACATGAAAATATATCGTTTGTAGAGAAAATGACTTTTTATTTTTGATAAAAGATTTGTTTTTATTGAAGAAAATACTTCTCATAGTGAATTTTTTATCGAAATATAGGAAAAATTATAAATTTTCAATAAATTTTTCTTTATAAATGAGCATTTTTTTGTGCGAGAAAAATATTTATCATTAAAGAAATATTTCTTTGAAAATGTGAAAATTAATTCTAATTGAAGAAAATGTTATTTGAAAAAGAGAAAATTGCTTTGTTATCGAAAATAGAGAAATTTTTTACCGGAGAAAGGTAAAAAAGGTGTTTTTTTCTGAGTACATTGATGAATTTTGAATTTCAGTTGATTATAAATGAGGAAATAATTAAAGAAAGCCAAAAGCGTAGGACCATGGCTAGACCAGAATTCGAATCCGGAACCTCTGTGTTGGCAGTCAAGCACGCTAACCATTCGACTACCTAGGCCCCATTCATTCGCATTGTTGAGATCATTCAAAATATTTAGTTACATTTTTTATAAGTAATTTTTCCCAAACTTTTTCATAATTTCTGATGACTATACAAATCACAGAATCATAATCTATGTAATAAAAATATCAAAAATTAATTTAATGAATTGTATAAATAAGGTAAAAAGACGAGTGAAAAGATATGAACAGAAACCATGACAGCAACAATGATAGGAAAAGCGTTGCCACGTGATTAAATTTTTGGAATGATGTAATAAGTAGGTGTGGTGACCGTCTTTTTTTTTTTCTGTTCGGTCACCACCTCTCTGCAGACAATGGCAAACCTCAGAGAGTAAATAATGCCATGTAAAGCTTCTTGAGAACATGAACTTTAGCCGTTCGGAGTCGGCATAAAACATGTAGGTCCAGTTCTCGGTCAATTGTGTGCAAACATTTAATAACACACACAACACAATTGATCATTAGAAGCTTGGTTTTTTTTTTTGTTTTGTTTTGCAGCAGCTTCATTTGCTACTTTTATATAAGTACATATCATTTGCAAACAAAAAATTTTTATATTGTTTTTATTCAACAAAAATTTAAAAAGTGGATTCAAAAAATCTCAGTCCAAGTCCTGGGAGAAATATGAATTCTGTTTACCTTCTCAAAATACTGCCCAAAACAGGCTTAACTGCTCATATGGCAACACTGCTCACATGTTTTCAACTTCTCTCTCAACTCTTTCTCAATAATACATACCCAGTAGAAATTAAAGCCTTTTGATACTTTTTTAAATTTTTATGATTTGTTTTTTTTTTTAACATTTAAGAATTTTAGAGAGTCGCTGATTTAAAATCTGTTGTCATTATTTTTAAATTTAAGCTGTGGAATAGGGTTGCTACATATATTTTTTTTTTTAATTTTTGATGAATTCGGTGCCAGAGCGAACACTAGGTGGTGAAATGGGTCGCTTAATTCGAATTTATTGTCAGAATTGAAAAAGTATGTAATTTTTTACCATAGGTTTGCATCTTAATAAGAAATTCATACCACGAAGATAGGACAAAAGCAACAGTTTTTTACGAGTTTTAAAGTGGGATGAAAATATGGTTCAGAACACACAATTTAAGGTCACATTATTTAAAAATATTAACCTTAAAAATTTCTAAATATTAGACAAATTTATTAGATATTTCGAAAACGAAGTGAGATAGGCCAAAAAATAAAAATTTGTAAGTGTTTCAAGAGACCATGAAATATCAAGACGCACAAATAGAGGGATCGCACTTTACGAAAATAAATCCGATAAAAACTAAAGAAAAGAATTTCCACACAGTGATCTATAAAATGAGATTTAAACAATAAAATTAATATATATACAAAACAAATTTGGAAATTAAAATCTTTAAACTAGTTTTTCCAAAAAAAATTATAAAAAAAAAATCAAACAAATTGGCCATTTCAGCCCTTGAAAGGGCTTTGACCGAGCTTCTTATGATCAAAAAATTCAAAGCTTTGACAAAATGCGAAAAAAACGTTTTTTAGATGGTCACCATTTTGTACCAAATGTTTTGTTTTTAATTTCCGTTGATCAGACCATAGCGACACTCTTAAATATTAAGTATCTATATTTATTTCTTTCTCAGATCACCAGAAAAATTTGAATCATGTCAAGAAAGATGCACCCATAATTTTTTTTAATTTTTGTTTATATTGTTAAAACATCTATCTATACATATCTTTTAACAAAAGATGACTACTAAAAATAGTTTTAATATTTTTTTATTAAATTTAAAAAAACCACATAAAATTTGAACCCCTAGACCACAATGAATTTTAACACGATCGTACTCAATTCGCTCAAAAAGTTTGGGAATCAACGAAAGCCTAGTGATGGGCCTTTAATTATTAACATCATTCCGCAACGTTTTTAATATTAGGACTTATAAATGATTTTTTCCACAAAAATTGGAAAATAACTTTCTGTTTAACACTGCGACAGGAATTCCATCGGGTCCAGCGCCAATATATTTTGAAATATCCTCAGAGGTAAAGTATATAGATTCCAAAAAGAGACCCTGTGTGAAGAGTTCATGTAGTTAAAGTAATCTTCATCAAGATTAAAATAATCTGAAAAAAATAGATTGGCAGAAAGGCCACAAATTATAGAAGGATCGTCCGTAAATCTGTCAAGAGTTTTGAAGGATGAAGTTTTTATTTTTCATAAGCTTCAAAAATCTCTTTAGAGTAGAGAAATTACTTCATTATTCTTGAAATAGTGAACTTATAATTAGTGATATTATGTTCTGGAAATATTTCTTTTTATTTAATTCCAGCGCTATAGTCACTTACTATGTGGTTCTCTAGCTGAATTTCAAACTATTCTCAAGCCATTTTTTGCTGAAAATCTTCGAACGAAATGACGGCTCGGCACCAAGATCTTACCAGGAGCTCTTTATTTAAAATATAAAATTAGCTGCATATTTGTGGCCACCACTGTACGTACAGTAAACATTGACATGCTGTTATATACTTGTATACCGCTTTTTCTATTGGGTGTTTCCACTGATGAGTGAAAACACTCAAAAACTCGAAAACTTCAACCTACTCGAATAACTGCGATTTACTCGAAAAATCGAGCTATTCGATATGAGTTTTGAGTCGAATTACTAGACTTTACTCGAGCTGACTCATTCGACATGCGGATGGTATGTTTTATATGATACGATGGGTATCGTATGATGAATATCGGTTGTTGGATATGATATACTGAGTATGATTGGTATGGTATGGCTAGCACTAGGCATGTAAAGCGAAGATGTGTTGTGGATTCTTTCTCCTTCTCGTCTTCGCAGTTTCTGCAGTAGTTGTTATGGAGGGTGTTTAAGTTCAGTATTGCCCAAATTTGACGCGCCGTGTGGCATGTACTTCTTGTAGAACAGTCGATGTTGGTTCTTTCAAGCCATAGCTCATCTGTGAGTAATTTGTATGTGCTGAGAGGTATGCCAATTGTTTACTTTTAAGTAGATACAATTTTGATAGTTACATTTCTAACTTGAAAGATTGAGGTATGCTGATAGACGCTATAGGAATGGATCTCATCGGATTTCTTTCAAAAATGTCCGTTTCTGTGCTTTTTCCATTTTGAAACCATCCGTATACTAAACAAGGTCATTTGTTGAGGGAGTTTTTTTTTCCAATTAGGGGAATGACTACCGTGAATTTTTTGTTAAAGCAGTTTTTGGGAAACATGTCATCTACTTGCATGCAGAAATCACTTTTCCTTAAAGGTTGGGGTAAATGTTAACCAGATGATAATATTTCTCTATCTAAATTATTCTATGTGAATTGCGGGCCACTGTTGAAGTGGACCTAATACAGCCTGGTACTTAAGTTCCTGCAGTTCTTTGCAATCACTGTAACCGTTAGATGCTGTAGATCTTACGATAAACTTATATAGATTGAACATTATCTTGGTGCTTATTTCCCAGTTTTCACCAGATTAGAAAAAAAATAAACTTATTCGATTTATTGTATTAAACGAAAATAGTGTCATACTCACAACTCATTTCAAATGTTGAACTTAAGAGCTCAATAAGCAAATGAGTCATTCCTGTTCTATTATTTGAAGCACAAGCCCGGAAGTGAACAGTTTTGATTAAAAGTCTTTGGAAACAGTCAAGAAAAATATTCTTCGTTGGATATACAGTATAATCAGAGTACCCAAAACTATGGATTCATGAGCTTTACGCCGACATTAACATAGTCAAGCATATTAAAAATTCGAAGTCTTTGCGTATCATGTTCATGTGCGGATGCAAAATGCATAAAAAAAGAATTTTATTGGGTACTATTAAGATGGTGGTCAACGCAAAAGAGAACGTCAGCACCTTCATTGAAAAGACTAAGTAGTGGAAAAACTGACAACAGTTTGGAATTTCCAGAGGCTGGCGCCTTATTTTTGATAAGTCCAAAACCAAAACATATGGCTCTTGTCGTCAACTAAGTAAGTATCTTAAACGGTTAAAGCTACTAAATGAGCTTATTTAATTTTGGGCAACACTTTGCTTGTTACTTGATCGATATACAAAATCGAGTCGCACATAAGCTCAAAGACGGTAACATACCTTGTGTTGTCTGTTAATGGGTCGGTCGTTAAAAATCAGCTTTAATTCAGTTGAGACCATTAAGTGTTCAACACAAAAAAAAAAACAAATTAAAAAACAAAAACAAAGACAAACAACAAACAGAAAATAATCTTGACTTAGTCTACACTTACGCAGTTTTATTTTAACGACTTTAACGAGTGGCTATTATATTGTTTTTTTTTTTTTTTAACTTGTATTGCTTTAAATTCATTGAAATAGGAATACGATAGAAGTTCAGACAGACCAAACGGAAGAAGAAGAAGCCACAACAGTAGCGACATAGCGGATAATTTTTTTTAGTATTTTTGTTTTTATAACTATCCAAAGTGCTTTAGTTAATGGAATTAATTTAAGTTGATTGCGCTCAAGGGAGGTTGTTTTTTGTTTTTATTTTATAGTCGATATTTAATCGGGACTAAAATTTGTTATGGCGTTGGGTCACAAGTGAATGATGGCGGAAATTAAATTTGAGTTGCAAATGAAATAAGATCTTTTAAAGTTGAGGAGGGGGAAAGAAAAAACCAAAACAGAGTCATGTTCACTTAAAGGTTTACGGAAGATCAACGATCTTGTGTATGGAAAACAAATTAGCAAAAAAGCTGTTTAGAAAAAATGAATACATTTTTTTTGATGGCTACAGTATTGTTACAAAATTTGCAACATTTGGGTCTGTCTTTTATCCGCACAAAATATAATGTTGTTGCGTGTATGGCGCTGTGCTTTAAGGCCTTCATTAGGTGGAGAATTAACACCACGTGCATTATTGCCAGCAAATTGGTCATTGAAATAATTCACATTAGGAGAGAATTAACGCCATGAAATTTTTGATGGCAATAATTCACACGACAAAAGGAATGAATGCAAAGTGAATTATTGCCATAAAGAGGTTATGGCAATAATTCACATATAAAGTGTACTTGTGCCATAAATAGTGGCAGAGTAATTCTCATGTCAATAATGCACATAGCTGTATGTATTATTGCCATTACACTTAGTAAAAATAACATCATGCAGTACTATGGCTGTGTATTTACGTCACGGGATTTATTATCACATGTGGCAATAATGCACATTAGGTAGAGAATCAAGGCGAGGCGCGTTATTGACAACAAACTGGTGTTGTTGTTTTGCATATTCCGTACAAGGGCAAATAATTTTATAAAAAACACACCATTTGTTACCTTAAACGGACTCTAAAAATTAAAAGAGTGATACCACCGATTTTGTGGTAATAATGCACCTGGCATTAATTCTCAATCTTATGTGTTCTATTGCCACTTGTGGTAATAAGTCCCGTGACGTAAATGCACAGCCCTGGCACTGCGTGATATTATTTTTGCTTAGTGCAGTGGCAATAATGCACATAGCTGTATGCATTATTGCCACTGCACAAAGCTAAATGCATTATTGCCATTGGAATTATTTTTACCAATTCATGGCACTAATACACTTTATATGTGAATTATTGCCATTATCTCTTTTATGGCAATAATTCACTTGACATTAATATTTTTTGTCGTGTGAATTATTGCCATAAAATTCTTTATGTCTATAACTCATATGACGTCATTTCCTTGTGTCTTGTGAATTATTGCCATAACCAATTTGCTGGCAATAATGCACATTTTAATGGCAATAAGCCACATGCGAAGAATTTTTTAATTAAACACCATGTCAATAATGCTCACTTGCTAATTACAATAATGGACATGGCAATAATTCTCCACATTCTGTATTGTCATATATTGTCACGTTATGTCTCGTATTGTTTTGTATTGTCTCATATTGTCCTGTATTGTCTCGTGTTGTCATGCATATTCATGAATTGTCACTAAAAATAAAGAGACTGCGTGATATTATTTTTGCTTAGTGCAGTGGCAATAATGCACATAGCTGTATGCATTATTGCCACTGCACATAGCTGTATGCATTATTGCCATTGGAATTATTTTTACCAATTCATGGCACTAATACACTTTATATATGAATTATTGCCATTATCTCTTTTATGGCAATAATTCACTTGACATTAATATTTTTTGTCGTGTGAATTATTGCCATAAAATTCTTTATGTCTATAACTCATATGACGTCATTTCCTTGTGTCTTGTGAATTATTGCCATAACCAATTTGCTGGCAATAATGCACATTTTAATGGCAATAAGCCACATGCGAAGAATTTTTTAATTAAACACCATGTCAATAATGCTCACTTGCTAATTACAATAATGCACATGGCAATAATTCTCCACACCGTGTGTACTATGCCTTGGTGCTGTGATTGGCTCAAATTTCTTTAAGTATGAGCAGGGTGAGTTGGTTTGGTATAATACTTTCATATATTGTCTGATATTATCATTTATTGTTATGTTCTGCCATGTGTTGTCATGTAATGTCAGGTATTACAATGTCTTGACATATAAATGACAATATGTCAGACAATTCTGTCATGAGTTCTGCCTATTTGTCAGAAAATGTTAGTTTTTTGTTAGGTATTATTTTGTATTTCCATGAATTGTCATTTATTCTTATGTATTGACTTTCACTGTTACGTATTGTCAAGAATATTAATGTATTGTCACTTAAGTTAAGAAGAGAAATAACTAAAACCGAGTCATTACTTAATATTAATAAAATATAATCAAGTATTTCTATAAAATTCAAAAGCTCATTGGAAGAACTTAATACATACTTTTAAGTCTAAAAAATGCCATAAAAATTTGACAATTTTCACTGTTTTTTGTTAATTTATCGTAAACTTTGCAAGTTCATGTCATTGATATTATGTATTATCATATATTATCATGCGTTATGATGTATTGTAACATATTGTCATGCATTGACACATATTGATAAGTGTTTTAATGCATTATTATGTATTTGAATGTGTCATGTTATAAACAATACTGCCATAAAATGTACTAAATTATAATGTGTTGCCAGATATTGTCTTGTTTTTTCATGCATTGTCATTATATAATATAATTATACATTAGGTCTGTTTCCGTACTCACACTGTGTATCTTGTGTGTTACTATTCTCTGTTTCCGTACTTTCTGTGCTTAAAATGTGAGAAGTAGAACAAGCATAAATCGCTCTCTCGAGCACAGAAGTTTACCAGATTGTGCTTGAACTCAAGACTGCGAGTAAATTTAGAAGAAGCATCAAGAAGAACAAGCATATTTCAAATTGACGTTTGTTTATATTTTGCTATTATTAAATTCAAAAGTTGTCCGACGATAAGTTGATTTTCAACTGAAAATTGTCAAAATTTACAAATTCAAAATAAATATTTTTGCTTTGAACAAGAAATTGACGATAATTTCAATTGGCGCTATTTACGTTTGACACGTCTTCTGTCAGCATCAGCTGTTTTGTGCTCGAAACTTACTAGAAGCTGTTTCCGTACTTTTGCCACTATTCTTAAATTTAATTTTACTCTCGCACCCCGAACTTTACACAGAACTTACACAGTGTAGAGTACGGAAACACACCTATTATATAATATGTGACATATGTATTATCAAATATTATTTTGTATTGTCATTGTTATGTATGACCACGTTTTGTACTAAATTGTCATGGATTGTCATAATTTTTATGTGTTGTCGTGACATTTAAAACATAATATAAGACAATACAATAATAAATTGCTATGTTTAGTCATAAATTGTTAGGTATTATATTTTCTTTTGTCATGCATATTCATTAATTGTCATGTATTGTCATATATTGGCACGTTATGTCTCGTATTGTTTTGTATTGTCTCATATTGTCCTGTATTTTCTCGTGTTGTCATGCGTATTCATGAATTGTCACTAAAAATAAAGAGAAAAATAAACAGAAAAGAATAGGATCATTTCTTTTTTACTGAATAAAAGCAGGTATTTGAGTAAGAAAGAAAATCTCCTTAGAAGAACTAAATAAATATTTATAGTTACTGACCATTAAGTCATGTATTGTCTTATATTGCTATATATTGTCCTAAATTTTATTATATCCACCCCTTTGCGAGAAACTATCGTATGTGGCATTTTTTTCGAAATTGACCTTTTGATGCAAATTTGTTGTACATCCCAAAAGCACATGCTAAACTTGGTTTTGAAACTGCCAGCTAAAGCGCAGAAAAGTATTTGCTTTTTGGCACATACGATAATTTCGCACAAAGGGGTCGATATTATCTCATATTGTCAGGTATTGCCACGTAGTGTCATGTGTTAAATTGTCCTGTATATAACAATACCTTCATTAATTGCTCTGTATTGTTATATATTGTTAGGTTTAGTCATGCATTGTCACGAATTCCCATGTATTTCCATGTATTATCATTTATTGTTATGAATTATCATGTATTGTCATATTTTGCCTTATATTATTATACATTGTCATGTATTGCCTGCAGCGTCATATGTTGTCATGGCATGGTAATGATAATACAAAACAATATTGTCATTAATTTTCGTTATTGTTATATATTGTGAGGTATTGTCATATATTCTTAGGTCTTGTCATATATTCTTACGTATTGTCATGAATTTGTTTCTCATTTATTGTCATGTTTTGTCATGAATTGACATTTATGCCTTATTTTATCATATATTGTCATGTATTGGCTGCAGTGTCATGTATTGGCATGGTGTGGTTATGACAATAAAATGCAATTCTGTCATGAATTATTGAGTTAGTTATGTATTGCAAGGTATTGTCATAAATTCCCAGGTTTTCCATGTTTTATCGGTTATTTTCATAAATTGTCATGTGTTGTCATATATTGCCATGCAGTGTCATATGTCATTATGTATCAATTGTTATGTATCAATTGTCATGTCATGTAAATTTGAATTCTGTCATTAATTGTTCCGCATTATTAAATATTGCTAAGTATTGTCATGTATTGCCATGTAATCCCATGAATTTCCATGTATTATCATTTATTGTCATGCATAGGCTGCAGTGTCATATGTTGTCATGGTATTTTAATGACAATACAAGACAATATTGTTATCAATTATTTTATAATTTTACATATTCTTAGGTATTGTCCAATATTTTTATGTATTGTTATATATTGTCATGTATTGTCATGTTTTGACATGAATTGCCATATAATGGCTTCTTTTATCATAAATTGTCATGTATTGGCTACATTGTCATATGTTGTCATGGCATGGTAATTATAATACAATACAATATTGTCATTAATTTTTGGGTATGGTTATATATTGCTTAGTATTGTCCTATATTATCATGATTTCCCATTTTTTTTTATGTTTTTTTGGTTTTTGTCAGAATAGTACAGAACAATAATCGAATGAATGTCTGATATTGCCATATATTCTCATGTATTATCATATATTGTCATATATTGCTATATATTGCCATGTATTTTCAAGTATTGTCAACACTGTGATGTGTTGTACAATACAATATAAGATAATACTGTCATTAATTGTTTTGTATTTTAAGGGTGGTATTGTATTTTCATGTATTTCCAAATATTATCATTTATTGTCATGCATTATCATGACATTATCTTGCATTGTCATGACATTGTCATGCATTGTCATGCATTGCCATATATTGCCATAAAGGACAATACAAAATAATACTATCAAATATGTCCGTTAATGTTCATATATTCACATATATTGTCATGTATGTCTTGTTTTGACATATATTGCCATGTAGTTATTATCAGGCATTGTCATGAGTTTTCGTGTGAATATCTATCTATTCATATATCTATATTGTCATATGATATTATTAAGATTTGTCAACATTTTAACTATTATAACTTTTTAAACTATAACACATTCTTACTATTACAATAAATAAGCAAATTTATAATAAGCTTTACTGATTATTTTACGCTTTTTAATATTTATGCTCAAATGAAAACCATTTGATGTGTGTACTGAAAATAAAAATCAGCAAAATTGATTTTCATCAAACCATATTTACAGTTGTAAACCTTCGCACAACTAATTCATTTTCACTATTGATATCTCACTACCAATTTCACTCAACACAATAAAACCTGATATGAACTCTATGCCATAAAAATGGCATGAAAACTTTAAAGGATTCCATGAAAAAATATAATACGAAAAAATGATATGCAGTGTAATAAACACGCAACAGCAGTGAGAAAAGTTTGGCATAGCTTTTTGTGGTTTTATTTATAGCTGTTTTGTTGCTGCACTCTTATTTGCCTAGTGAAAAGAAAAACAAAATATTTGAAAGGTTAAAAAATGCATGCCTGACGGTGCGCAGGAAACTTTTATTGATTTTATAATTAACTAAGGAGCGCTGAAAGTTTTTTTTCGTTTCTTTTGCTTTGTTTTTATTTGTTTTTCATTTGTAATAGTATTACTAGACAAACATGCCCGCGCGATATATGATATGAGTTTGTTTATTTAGTGGAAAATATTTATCTAGTTATTGTATTGTAGTAAAATTAAATAAATTACATTTCTTCGAAATGCGTTAATGCGTGAAATACCGCCGAGATTAAAAATGAAGCTTTATTAATGTTTTGTTTTTAGGTGGTTTTGTTTTTACATTAGTACATCCTATAGTAGGAAATGTCATTCCACTTAAGGTAATTGAGCTACTAATGTGTGAATGTTGATTTTGATTGTATCTTTTAATATATTGAATTGGAAAATGGATAAAAGCGATGGGTGTTTCTCACGAATTTTGACATTTTGTTGGCCAAAACACATTTTGTTTACTTTTTTGTCGTGAACTGAAATTAAAGCTTTAAAAGAATTCATCAAGAAATTGGTATAAAAACTGCTCGCATGTTATCATTATTGTATTAAAATTTTTTGTGTGAACAAAAAACTTCCTGTCAATCGTACATTTCCTGTTCTGCATGAATTATTTCATACAAATTCATATTTATGAGCACATGTATCCGGGGTATATTTTATTTAATATTATTTTTGTCAGATAAACTTTAATAAAATACATTTTTAGCATCAAATTTATTTATCCTTTCACATTGACACTGTACTGAAAGCCTTCATCGAATTATAAACGAGACACTTATTTTTGAGTTAAAAATGTTTGAGAAACATTTCATATATTTACACCATTTTTTTAAACCTTAATGATTTTAAAATCAGTGCATTAATTTAATAAGTTTTTCTTGTGGAAGTCGCTTAGAGTAAACGGGTGAACATAACAATATGTTTAAGGTACTATTACAGTGTGAAGCTATTAAAAACAACACATTTTTTATTAATTTTTTTTATATAGTATTGTTAAATTATTTAATAAAAATGTATTTACATTATGTACAGCTAAAGTTGAAAATATTAAAAAAAATGTTTTTTTTTGTTTTTGTATTTGTGGTTTCTTTTCTAGAGGTCGTTGAAGTTGGCGTGTTTAAAAAAAGGTTGTAAGTTGGTTTCTCGTCTCCAGCATTTTCAAGGCGTCGCACAGTGTGTCCAAATCGCGAAAAACTGCTATTAAATAAACCCTTCTTTGGATTTATGCCAAATTTGGTACGGAGGAACTTGTGAGGCAGCTTAATTAAAATTTTTCAAAAAAAGTATAAAATTCAAAATGGCGGACCCAAT